>SJYT01040480.1:248683-323068 GCA_006410635.1 Cephalophus harveyi
CCCCCCCCTCCCCCCCCCCCCCCCAAGCCCGGGAGCATCCTCAGGGCTGGCCCCTCCCAGGGGTCCTGCAGGGACCACCTCTTTCAGCTCCGGCCTTTAAAAGGGGGTGATCATCCATCCATCCTCACCCCCTCCCTGGGATGCCCTGGAGGACTCCCCATCATCATCAGACACACCATCCTTGTTCATTTCCAGTCCCTTCTTCCCAGCTTCGAAGCTGCTAACCAGTCTCCTAGTCCAGGAAAATCCACACAGGTAGGACTACTCCTAGATCTTTCCAGACTGGCACATGGATGGCTGCTTTGGAGCTTATGAGCCAAACATTATGTTAATTTGTTCTGTGATTTCTCCAAGGCACTCGTCCTTGGAATCATGCTGGGTTGAGATCTCCGCTCCCCAATGGGGAAGAGTCACAGATTGAGGCAAAAATGGGTGGAGGGGATTCACAACAGTCCCTACTTCCCGTGTCATTCTGTTTCCACGGCCTTGCTCTCACCCCGCGGCTCCTCCCTGTTCACCCCTGGAGCTGCCCTCCTCCGGGTGGGGCTGTGTCCCCTCAGATGGCAGCTCCTCCTAGTGATGCTGCAGAGAGGAGAGGCTGGGGCATATCCTCCAAAAGACCACAATCCATAGTCTTTTTTCTGTAATCTGTTGGGGACAGATATGCTTCTGAATTCAGAAACTTTCTGCTTCTGACTAGTAACACAGTGCATCTACTCTATGTGACATTGTTGTAGCCACGCGTTCCGGGAAACAAACTCACTCAGAAGGACAATGCAGAGGGTGGAGTGCAGTTTATTACATCAGCGGGCCCAAGGTAGAGTCTCCTCTTAGCCAAGGACCCCGACCAGCATTTGTGAAAATCTTTTATACCCCATGTGTATAATTTTATTTCAGTGCTTCTTAAGATTGGCTTGCCATGGAGACTACCTCCTGGGAATGCCCCCTGCCCTATCCCACCTGCCCCTGGGTGAAGATCACATGCTTCACCCCAGGACAGGAGAAAGTGGCAGCAGTGGGGGGCCTTCCCCTGCGCCTCCCTCACACTCCACTTTCCTGGCACCTCTGGCCCTGGTGACATTAGGGTGCTGGGCTCTGAGGCTTTGTGGTTGAGGACAGGAGACCTGTGGGGCCTTCACAGCCACCAGTTACTGCAAAGGGCTGCTGGGAGCAGCATGGGTCCACACCATGCACACACATGTGCACTGAGCATACACACAAGGACATACCTTTCTGGAGAGGCCCCTTTAAGAGTTAGGGGGACAGGCTGTTGGCACTGAGGTGGGACCCCCCCCATCTTGTGTCACAGGCTGAGCCGTACCCCAAGGCTTTGATCCAGGTGTGGATGGGGAATGAGTAGGAGGGGCTTCCAGAAACAGATTTGGGTGAGGGTGGAAATTGGCTGGATTCTTCAGTGCTCTAGACAAATTGGAGCAATTAGAATATGTGAATGTCTTTCTCACTTTTTTTTATTTTGCTTCTCTCATCATTATATTGAGATTTAAAAGGGACATTGTAGATATAGGCAAAGGGACAAGCCTTTTCTCTATGACTGACATCAGGAACTGATGGGAACCAGAAGCTCCAGGGAATTTTTAAAAATTATATACACTGATCTAGATCATATTATGCCTGAGTCTCATAGAACCAAGAAACAGCAGCAGAAAGCAACTGGCACACAGAAGCACACAAGTGTGTGTCCCCTACACTCAAGCACTGCACTTGCTTTGACAATGGAAGCAGCAACCCCCACCCCCACAAACCCCCTGCCTAAGAAAATTTGAAAAGAAACTTCTCCCTTTAAGTACAGGGTTACTCGGTAATTTTTGCCCTCCTAATCAGAAGATAGAAAAAAAAAAAAAAATCTCAGGCTAACATCGCCTTTAAGGCTGCAGTGGCCATGCTCTTCTCCCTGCAGAGGCAGGACAAGCTGTTTTGAACACTGGGGCAGGAGGGCCACGTCGCTGCCCCTCACCCACACTGCAAACAGGTGTCTTCAGAATCCTGGGGTTCTTCACCAGCTCCTTTTTTTGATTCCCTATAGAGTATTTGGGATGGAAGGCATTCACCCCTGGCTTCCTCTAAGATGCCTCTAGGCAGCAGGTGTTTAGTGAGCCTGCAAAAATTCTGGAGCCAATCTCAAAGGGGCTGAACACCAGGTGGGGCCCTGGAATCCAGGGTCTCTGTTTTAAGACTTCTGCCCGCTGGAAATAATTGACCTCTTGAGATTTTTTTTTTTAATTGAAGGGAGGGCACACTGTACACCACCCCCCTCCACTCAGATAATTGAGGCCCAATGCCTAGTTACCCATGCCACCCCCGAACCCACCCACACACACCAAGTAAGGCACTGCCAAGGGTACAGACTTGCTTTGGTAACAAGGCCCCTCCGGATGTCCAGGGTGTGAGCAACCACAGAGAGAGGTGTGTGCTGTGAAGTCAGCACCTTAGGAGGTGAGAGGGGGTGATGGGCAGAGAAGGAGGAAATCTGATCTTGATGGATCAGCAGGAAAATGGGGAGAGGAGGTCAGGACATAGGAGACGAGAAAACCAAGGATGATCAGAAAAGGGGCAAAAGCAGAAAATGTAGAAAAGATGAGAGAAGCAAAAGAAAGACAAAACAGGGTGTGAGCAAACACATAAAATAGGACAAAGAGCATATGGAGAGAAGGAAACAGAGAAGAGAGAGATGAACAGGGAAGGATGTGAGAAGGGGAGCCAGGAAGACGACATCAGAGCTCAGCACAGAAACCTCCATTGACAAGAGGGCTGATCCTCCGTCCTTGACCAAAACCTAGTGGGCTGAGATCCCCAGGTCAGCCACGTAAATCAGCAGGTTGATGGCTGTCAGGATGGCCATAGCCGGTCGACAGTCCCTGCAGCTCGAGCAGTGGGTGAGCCCCAACGTGTCCCAGAATCCCTCAGGCTTGTCCTCAATCTCCTTATCTACTGGGTAGAGCCACCAGAGAACCAAAGCAGTGGAGTAGAGGAGGACGGAGAGCAGGGTCAGCTGGACGGGCAGCCTGTACTCCCAGGTGCCCAGGTTCAGCAGCGTGGCCACAGTTGCCTGGGCGAAGCAGATGCAATAGATGGCCAGACACCACCCGTGAGCTGGCTCCTTCAGGTGCCGGGAATTGTTGCTGATGAAGGCACAGATGACACAGGCCACAAACATCTCCAGCACCTTCAGCACGCCCTGCATGGTGTACACGGCACAGGTGAGGTCTTTGAGCTTGTAGCAGTTCCACGTGCAGGACAATTCTATGCCAAAAAGGAAACACGTACTGTAGGTGAATAATAGGGCAGCGTTGACCCGGCTTATGAAAGGGTCCCAAGGCAAAAACTGGACTCTCTGGATAGACTGGACGAGGAATGGTGAGAGACAGACGTGGGCGGCGAAGCAGGCATCTGTGAGGGGCATGTGGTACGAGAAAGGAAAGTGGGACTGAATATTACATAATTCAACTATGACTACAATGAGGCTTATGGGCAAAGAGAGGAACCAGATGAGCATGGCCCAGGTATTCATGGCCTTGTAACCTACGCCCCACTTCCAAAAGCCGGGAGTCACCAGCCAGAAGGCCACACAGCTGGAGAACAACTGCAGCAAGCGGAAGCAGAACCACACCAAGGCCAAGTAGTCCTGGTCTGTGGATGTGGACCTGGTGGCCATGGTGCTGTGACGGTCAGGCAGCTCCCGGTCACCAGCTGTGGCAGTGGTCCTCACTGAAGGTCCACCAGAGAAAGATCCAGATCTGGAGACGGATTGAGTCAGATGCTTGAAAACGACCCAGGGCCCTGTGACGGCTGAGGCTCTAACTGTAGAGTTAGAACCAATGACTCAGACACTTGGGTAACAGCACAGCCACTCCAGAATGGTTCTCCCCACCCACCACTGGTGGCTTTTTCAGGAGACTTGTTTTATCCGAAACCTCACAGCTGGATTGAGGGCAGCATCAAAACTGTGTATATATTTTTATCTCTTTGTGCTGCTGCTGCTGCTGCTAAGTTGCTTCAGTCGTGTCTGACTCTGTGCAACCCCGTAGACAGCAGCCCACCAGGCTCCCCCGTCCCTGGGATTCTCCAGGCAAAAACACTGGAGTGGGTTGCCATTTCCTTCTCCAATGCATGAAAGTGAAAAGTGAAAGGGAAGTCGCTCAGTCATGTCTGACTCTTAGCGACCCCATGGACTGCAGCCCACCAGGCTCCTCCACCCCCGGGATTTTCCAGGCAAGAGTACTGGAGTGGGCTGCCATTGACTTCTTTGTGCTAGGTGCCATTATCTAAAGGAATATAGAGTATGCTGCTCCTTTTCTACAATCACAAGCCTTCATGATTCTCAAAATTGAAAAAGAATTAAAAAAAGAAAATAGTTTGGTAGCAAATTTTGACCTGAACAGACCTGAGACAATTAACGATTTTTGTTTATTTCAATGAAAGTGAATGTTCAAAAGTACAGTTGCCAAAATGAATGTGTTTGATCACAAATTGTTTTTAGACCCCAGTGGGGTGTGATATTGAAGAAGGAATTCATAGGGCCTGGACTCCCTCTTAGGCCTGTTCATGCTGATCATGCTCGGCCACCTTTCCAATGGACTCTGAACTCTGTGTTTAGTGCCTGTGAAAACAACAGGATAAGACCCCCTCCAGACAGGGGAACCTTGAAGATCATATCTAGGTTACTCATCACCTAAGAGAAAACATACACTAATCACCCCTTCCTCCAGACAGGCCATAAATTTTTCTGTATCTGTCAGAGTGTAACTTTGGGTTTATTGATTATTGGCTAATTGTTTGACTGTTTGAGCACATGAGCACATAGCACGTGAATGATGGGGTTATTGGGATTGTCTTTTCCTTGGTTTATGTAAGTCTCAAGGAATTTGGAGTGGTGGGTTCAGACACGACACATGGGGTATAAAAGATTTTCACAAATGCTGGTCGGGGTCCTTGGCTAAGAGGAGACTCTACCTTGGGCCCGCTGATGTAATAAACTGCACTCCACCCTCTGCATTGTCCTTCTGAGTGAGTTTGTTTCCCGGAACGCGTGGCTACAACAATGTCACATAGAGTAGATGCACTGTGTTACTAGTCAGAAGCAGAAAGTTTCTGAATTCAGAAGCATATCTGTCCCCAACAGATTACAGAAAAAAGACTATGGATTGTGGTCTTTTGGAGGATATGCCCCAGCCTCTCCTCTCTGCAGCATCACTAGGAGGAGCTGCCATCTGAGGGGACACAGCCCCACCCGGAGGAGGGCAGCTCCAGGGGTGAACAGGGAGGAGCCGCGGGGTGAGAGCAAGGCCGTGGAAACAGAATGACACGGGAAGTAGGGACTGTTGTGAATCCCCTCCACCCATTTTTGCCTCAATCTGTGACTCTTCCCCATTGGGGAGCGGAGATCTCAACCCAGCATGATTCCAAGGACGAGTGCCTTGGAGAAATCACAGAACAAATTAACATAATGTTTGGCTCATAAGCTCCAAAGCAGCCATCCATGTGCCAGTCTGGAAAGATCTAGGAGTAGTCCTACCTGTGTGGATTTTCCTGGACTAGGAGACTGGTTAGCAGCTTCGAAGCTGGGAAGAAGGGACTGGAAATGAACAAGGATGGTGTGTCTGATGATGATGGGGAGTCCTCCAGGGCATCCCAGGGAGGGGGTGAGGATGGATGGATGATCACCCCCCCCCCAAGCCCGGGAGCATCCTCAGGGCTGGCCCCTCCCAGGGGTCCTGCAGGGACCACCTCTTTCAGCTCCGGCCTTTAAAAGGGGGTGATCATCCATCCATCCTCACCCCCTCCCTGGGATGCCCTGGAGGACTCCCCATCATCATCAGACACACCATCCTTGTTCATTTCCAGTCCCTTCTTCCCAGCTTCGAAGCTGCTAACCAGTCTCCTAGTCCAGGAAAATCCACACAGGTAGGACTACTCCTAGATCTTTCCAGACTGGCACATGGATGGCTGCTTTGGAGCTTATGAGCCAAACATTATGTTAATTTGTTCTGTGATTTCTCCAAGGCACTCGTCCTTGGAATCATGCTGGGTTGAGATCTCCGCTCCCCAATGGGGAAGAGTCACAGATTGAGGCAAAAATGGGTGGAGGGGATTCACAACAGTCCCTACTTCCCGTGTCATTCTGTTTCCACGGCCTTGCTCTCACCCCGCGGCTCCTCCCTGTTCACCCCTGGAGCTGCCCTCCTCCGGGTGGGGCTGTGTCCCCTCAGATGGCAGCTCCTCCTAGTGATGCTGCAGAGAGGAGAGGCTGGGGCATATCCTCCAAAAGACCACAATCCATAGTCTTTTTTCTGTAATCTGTTGGGGACAGATATGCTTCTGAATTCAGAAACTTTCTGCTTCTGACTAGTAACACAGTGCATCTACTCTATGTGACATTGTTGTAGCCACGCGTTCCGGGAAACAAACTCACTCAGAAGGACAATGCAGAGGGTGGAGTGCAGTTTATTACATCAGCGGGCCCAAGGTAGAGTCTCCTCTTAGCCAAGGACCCCGACCAGCATTTGTGAAAATCTTTTATACCCCATGTGTCGTGTCTGAACCCACCACTCCAAATTCCTTGAGACTTACATAAACCAAGGAAAAGACAATCCCAATAACCCCATCATTCACGTGCTATGTGCTCATGTGCTCAAACAGTCAAACAATTAGCCAATAATCAATAAACCCAAAGTTACACTCTGACAGATACAGAAAAATTTATGGCCTGTCTGGAGGAAGGGGTGATTAGTGTATGTTTTCTCTTAGGTGATGAGTAACCTAGATATGATCTTCAAGGTTCCCCTGTCTGGAGGGGGTCTTATCCTGTTGTTTTCACAGGCACTAAACACAGAGTTCAGAGTCCATTGGAAAGGTGGCCGAGCATGATCAGCATGAACAGGCCTAAGAGGGAGTCCAGGCCCTATGAATTCCTTCTTCAATATCACACCCCACTGGGGTCTAAAAACAATTTGTGATCAAACACATTCATTTTGGCAACTGTACTTTTGAACATTCACTTTCATTGAAATAAACAAAAATCGTTAATTGTCTCAGGTCTGTTCAGGTCAAAATTTGCTACCAAACTATTTTCTTTTTTTAATTCTTTTTCAATTTTGAGAATCATGAAGGCTTGTGATTGTAGAAAAGGAGCAGCATACTCTATATTCCTTTAGATAATGGCACCTAGCACAAAGAAGTCAATGGCAGCCCACTCCAGTACTCTTGCCTGGAAAATCCCGGGGGTGGAGGAGCCTGGTGGGCTGCAGTCCATGGGGTCGCTAAGAGTCAGACATGACTGAGCGACTTCCCTTTCACTTTTCACTTTCATGCATTGGAGAAGGAAATGGCAACCCACTCCAGTGTTTTTGCCTGGAGAATCCCAGGGACGGGGGAGCCTGGTGGGCTGCTGTCTACGGGGTTGCACAGAGTCAGACACGACTGAAGCAACTTAGCAGCAGCAGCAGCAGCACAAAGAGATAAAAATATATACACAGTTTTGATGCTGCCCTCAATCCAGCTGTGAGGTTTCGGATAAAACAAGTCTCCTGAAAAAGCCACCAGTGGTGGGTGGGGAGAACCATTCTGGAGTGGCTGTGCTGTTACCCAAGTGTCTGAGTCATTGGTTCTAACTCTACAGTTAGAGCCTCAGCCGTCACAGGGCCCTGGGTCGTTTTCAAGCATCTGACTCAATCCGTCTCCAGATCTGGATCTTTCTCTGGTGGACCTTCAGTGAGGACCACTGCCACAGCTGGTGACCGGGAGCTGCCTGACCGTCACAGCACCATGGCCACCAGGTCCACATCCACAGACCAGGACTACTTGGCCTTGGTGTGGTTCTGCTTCCGCTTGCTGCAGTTGTTCTCCAGCTGTGTGGCCTTCTGGCTGGTGACTCCCGGCTTTTGGAAGTGGGGCGTAGGTTACAAGGCCATGAATACCTGGGCCATGCTCATCTGGTTCCTCTCTTTGCCCATAAGCCTCATTGTAGTCATAGTTGAATTATGTAATATTCAGTCCCACTTTCCTTTCTCGTACCACATGCCCCTCACAGATGCCTGCTTCGCCGCCCACGTCTGTCTCTCACCATTCCTCGTCCAGTCTATCCAGAGAGTCCAGTTTTTGCCTTGGGACCCTTTCATAAGCCGGGTCAACGCTGCCCTATTATTCACCTACAGTACGTGTTTCCTTTTTGGCATAGAATTGTCCTGCACGTGGAACTGCTACAAGCTCAAAGACCTCACCTGTGCCGTGTACACCATGCAGGGCGTGCTGAAGGTGCTGGAGATGTTTGTGGCCTGTGTCATCTGTGCCTTCATCAGCAACAATTCCCGGCACCTGAAGGAGCCAGCTCACGGGTGGTGTCTGGCCATCTATTGCATCTGCTTCGCCCAGGCAACTGTGGCCACGCTGCTGAACCTGGGCACCTGGGAGTACAGGCTGCCCGTCCAGCTGACCCTGCTCTCCGTCCTCCTCTACTCCACTGCTTTGGTTCTCTGGTGGCTCTACCCAGTAGATAAGGAGATTGAGGACAAGCCTGAGGGATTCTGGGACACGTTGGGGCTCACCCACTGCTCGAGCTGCAGGGACTGTCGACCGGCTATGGCCATCCTGACAGCCATCAACCTGCTGATTTACGTGGCTGACCTGGGGATCTCAGCCCACTAGGTTTTGGTCAAGGACGGAGGATCAGCCCTCTTGTCAATGGAGGTTTCTGTGCTGAGCTCTGATGTCGTCTTCCTGGCTCCCCTTCTCACATCCTTCCCTGTTCATCTCTCTCTTCTCTGTTTCCTTCTCTCCATATGCTCTTTGTCCTATTTTATGTGTTTGCTCACACCCTGTTTTGTCTTTCTTTTGCTTCTCTCATCTTTTCTACATTTTCTGCTTTTGCCCCTTTTCTGATCATCCTTGGTTTTCTCGTCTCCTATGTCCTGACCTCCTCTCCCCATTTTCCTGCTGATCCATCAAGATCAGATTTCCTCCTTCTCTGCCCATCACCCCCTCTCACCTCCTAAGGTGCTGACTTCACAGCACACACCTCTCTCTGTGGTTGCTCACACCCTGGACATCCGGAGGGGCCTTGTTACCAAAGCAAGTCTGTACCCTTGGCAGTGCCTTACTTGGTGTGTGTGGGTGGGTTCGGGGGTGGCATGGGTAACTAGGCATTGGGCCTCAATTATCTGAGTGGAGGGGGGTGGTGTACAGTGTGCCCTCCCTTCAATTAAAAAAAAAAATCTCAAGAGGTCAATTATTTCCAGCGGGCAGAAGTCTTAAAACAGAGACCCTGGATTCCAGGGCCCCACCTGGTGTTCAGCCCCTTTGAGATTGGCTCCAGAATTTTTGCAGGCTCACTAAACACCTGCTGCCTAGAGGCATCTTAGAGGAAGCCAGGGGTGAATGCCTTCCATCCCAAATACTCTATAGGGAATCAAAAAAAGGAGCTGGTGAAGAACCCCAGGATTCTGAAGACACCTGTTTGCAGTGTGGGTGAGGGGCAGCGACGTGGCCCTCCTGCCCCAGTGTTCAAAACAGCTTGTCCTGCCTCTGCAGGGAGAAGAGCATGGCCACTGCAGCCTTAAAGGCGATGTTAGCCTGAGATTTTTTTTTTTTTTTCTATCTTCTGATTAGGAGGGCAAAAATTACCGAGTAACCCTGTACTTTAAGGGAGAAGTTTCTTTTCAAATTTTCTTAGGCAGGGGGTTTGTGGGGGTGGGGGTTGCTGCTTCCATTGTCAAAGCAAGTGCAGTGCTTGAGTGTAGGGGACACACACTTGTGTGCTTCTGTGTGCCAGTTGCTTTCTGCTGCTGTTTCTTGGTTCTATGAGACTCAGGCATAATATGATCTAGATCAGTGTATATAATTTTTAAAAATTCCCTGGAGCTTCTGGTTCCCATCAGTTCCTGATGTCAGTCATAGAGAAAAGGCTTGTCCCTTTGCCTATATCTACAATGTCCCTTTTAAATCTCAATATAATGATGAGAGAAGCAAAATAAAAAAAAGTGAGAAAGACATTCACATATTCTAATTGCTCCAATTTGTCTAGAGCACTGAAGAATCCAGCCAATTTCCACCCTCACCCAAATCTGTTTCTGGAAGCCCCTCCTACTCATTCCCCATCCACACCTGGATCAAAGCCTTGGGGTACGGCTCAGCCTGTGACACAAGATGGGGGGGGTCCCACCTCAGTGCCAACAGCCTGTCCCCCTAACTCTTAAAGGGGCCTCTCCAGAAAGGTATGTCCTTGTGTGTATGCTCAGTGCACATGTGTGTGCATGGTGTGGACCCATGCTGCTCCCAGCAGCCCTTTGCAGTAACTGGTGGCTGTGAAGGCCCCACAGGTCTCCTGTCCTCAACCACAAAGCCTCAGAGCCCAGCACCCTAATGTCACCAGGGCCAGAGGTGCCAGGAAAGTGGAGTGTGAGGGAGGCGCAGGGGAAGGCCCCCCACTGCTGCCACTTTCTCCTGTCCTGGGGTGAAGCATGTGATCTTCACCCAGGGGCAGGTGGGATAGGGCAGGGGGCATTCCCAGGAGGTAGTCTCCATGGCAAGCCAATCTTAAGAAGCACTGAAATAAAATTAACATTTTAAGGGAAGACAGGAGAAATTTAAACATAAATTTTTGGTTAAATACTGCAGAGATCACATGAAATAAGCACTGAAAAGTGTCCACTGGATGTGACCGTTTGAAAGTCATTGACAGTCTTGCTTAGAGCTTTTTTATGAAGTTCTCAGGACAGAAGCCAGTGCATTGGAGACAGAGAAAGAGAAGGAAAGACAGTAAATAGAGGTTTCTCCTGGGGCAGCTAGTGTCTGTGAGGGGAGAGAGAGGGTCACAGTTGGAGAGGAGCCTCGGGTCAAGGGAACCTAGATGATAAGTTTGCAAAAGGCCATTTACTATTGCTTGACTTCAACCCAAAGGAACATCCAATACTGACACAAGGTCCAAAGGAGGAAAATATTTTTTAATGCCCACAGCATGATAAAATGTGAATCATGGTGACAGTGTATGAAATCATTTAGATAAATAGTAAATATGTTAGCTTGTTATCAAACAGTCTGAATGGTCCAACTTTTTTGGAGTCAGAACAGGAAATAAAGAGAAAGAGGGTAAAGATTATTAATGTGAAGAAACTTGTGATCATCACTTCAGAGTTACTTACTTCATGAACCCAATTCTTCTGTACAGTATATTGGACAGTAGGTGCATGCAGCTATTTAATTTTTAAAATCATATCCTTTTGCTTTATTTATTCATTTATTTTAGCCACGTCGTGCAGCATGTGGGATCTTAGTTCCCAAACAGGGACTGAATCTGTGCTGCCTGCAGTGGAACTGCAGAATCTTAGCCACGAGGAAGTCCCCTAATTTTAAACTAAATAAAATTAAATAGATTGAAACATGCAAGTCCTCAGTCCTACCAGCCACATTTCAAGCACCATTTACCTACATGTTGTTAGAGGCTACTGTATTGAACAAGGCAGGTATAGAATATTTCTGTCATTGCAGAAAGTTCTACTGGAGCCTTCCCTGATGGTCCAGTGATTAAGAATCTACCTTGCAATGCAAGGAATGTGGGTTCAATCCCTGGCTGGGGAACTAAGATTCCACATGTCTCAAAGCAACTAAGCCTGCATGCCATGACTATTGAGCCCACATGCATCAACTAAAGACTCCATGCACCACAGCTAAAGATCCCACGTGATGCAACGAAGACCTGATGAGGCCAAATAAATGCATAAATAAATATTTTAAAAAGTTCTGCTTGACTGCCCTGCTTCATATATTCCAAGGCCATATAGTTATATGCATATATGTTTGGGCTTGTTATTTCTCCTGGTTCACTTTCTCAATTCAAAAACTATCTCCTTGCCCCTTGTGATGTTTATTACCCCAAATTCTGTTTCTCAGAATTTAAGTTTGCAATCTGGGCTTTAGTTAATTTACATTTACCTAAAGTACATTTTTCCACGTTGTTTCCTTGTCACTCTTGAACTTTACACAATCTACACAGATATTTCAGTGTTTTTGCTAATTGAGGTGATAAGGGAATAACAGAATATATGTAAGAATATATAATATTTTTTGACACAAAATTGGCCTACTGACTTTCCTGAAACAGTCCACTAAAAATTCATACAAGTTGATTCAGGTCAGTTTCATTTTTATCTAGCAATTTCTTTTCTGCTTTTGTTAATCTCTTATTGAATTTCCCCTTGGGAAATAATCTAAAAATACCTATTTCCTTAAAAACAATAAGTTCCTCTGGTAGGCTGGAAAAATATTTCTTGGAGAGATAAGCTTGTCAACTCCCATATCCTGTGTATGTTATTTATTTGGAAAAAAAATCTTTGCAGATGTGACTAAATTAAAGTGAGCAGAGAAGGGAGGAGGAGGCCAATATTGGGGTGGATGGTGGGGCAGAAGGACATGGGTCAGGTTCCACATAAGGGGAAAGTATTGAAGAAACTGGGGCCTTGTAACCTGGACAGTCAAGCACTCAGGGTTGAGATGGACACATGAGGATGAGGTGAAGAGGGGGGCCAGGGCACCATGTGGAAGCGACCCTGGGATTGTACTGGGTGGATGCTTCAGTGGGGAGAGTCCTGTGTGTATAAACCAGGGACCCAACCCTCTGATACCAGCCACATTTCAAGCACCATTTACCTACATGTTGTTAGAGGCTACTGTATTGAACAAGGCAGGTATAGAATATTTCTGTCATTGCAGAAAGTTCTACTGGAGCCTTCCCTGATGGTCCAGTGATTAAGAATCTACCTTGCAATGCAAGGAATGTGGGTTCAATCCCTGGCTGGGGAACTAAGATTCCACATGTCTCAAAGCAACTAAGCCTGCATGCCATGACTATTGAGCCCACATGCATCAACTAAAGACTCCATGCACCACAGCTAAAGATCCCACGTGATGCAACGAAGACCTGATGAGGCCAAATAAATGCATAAATAAATATTTTAAAAAGTTCTGCTTGACTGCCCTGCTTCATATATTCCAAGGCCATATAGTTATATGCATATATGTTTGGGCTTGTTATTTCTCCTGGTTCACTTTCTCAATTCAAAAACTATCTCCTTGCCCCTTGTGATGTTTATTACCCCAAATTCTGTTTCTCAGAATTTAAGTTTGCAATCTGGGCTTTAGTTAATTTACATTTACCTAAAGTACATTTTTCCACGTTGTTTCCTTGTCACTCTTGAACTTTACACAATCTACACAGATATTTCAGTGTTTTTGCTAATTGAGGTGATAAGGGAATAACAGAATATATGTAAGAATATATAATATTTTTTGACACAAAATTGGCCTACTGACTTTCCTGAAACAGTCCACTAAAAATTCATACAAGTTGATTCAGGTCAGTTTCATTTTTATCTAGCAATTTCTTTTCTGCTTTTGTTAATCTCTTATTGAATTTCCCCTTGGGAAATAATCTAAAAATACCTATTTCCTTAAAAACAATAAGTTCCTCTGGTAGGCTGGAAAAATATTTCTTGGAGAGATAAGCTTGTCAACTCCCATATCCTGTGTATGTTATTTATTTGGAAAAAAAATCTTTGCAGATGTGACTAAATTAAAGTGAGCAGAGAAGGGAGGAGGAGGCCAATATTGGGGTGGATGGTGGGGCAGAAGGACATGGGTCAGGTTCCACATAAGGGGAAAGTATTGAAGAAACTGGGGCCTTGTAACCTGGACAGTCAAGCACTCAGGGTTGAGATGGACACATGAGGATGAGGTGAAGAGGGGGGCCAGGGCACCATGTGGAAGCGACCCTGGGATTGTACTGGGTGGATGCTTCAGTGGGGAGAGTCCTGTGTGTATAAACCAGGGACCCAACCCTCTGAGCAGTGCTTTCCAGGCAGTGACTCCTCTGTCCTTGGGCACATCCAGGCCAGGGTCCACGGCCCAGGTGAAAGGAGTCAGGTGGCAGCGGGGAGGTGGGCTAGGGCTCAGGGCTCAACCTGGTGTCCTGTGGTCCAGACACAGCCCCAAACATGTTCCCACGGGCCAGCGTTTCTTCACAGGCACCATCAGCTGGGCTGAGAGGCACCTGCCCAGTGCAGCCTGCATTCTCAATCCTGACAAGCCTCAGGCTGGGGTCACTCGCTTGTTCCTGGATCAGCTGCTTAGGCATTGGGGGTGGTGAGCCTTGGAGCAGAGGTCCTGACCACGCTCATCATTCTCCCCATTTCTAGGTTCACACGCAGCCCCCTTGGGGCAGGAGGGGATGCACAAATGTCTTCCCACAGGCTCAAGTGAGAGCACATCCCAGCCAGGACTGCCATGCCAGATGCACTCCCCTCCCCGCATACACACTGGAGACTCTCCTCCCACTGCCATCCTGCTGGGTCTGGCAGGCAGAGTCACTCATGGAGCTTCCTGCCCTGCAGCAGACCGTGGACGTCTGCTTGAGAAGGGCACAAGGGCAGGTGTTCTGTGAGCCGAGATGAAGGACAATGTGGGAACGCACACCCTCCCCCTGGCCCAGGACAGGATGGCAGAAGCAACGGAGCAGAGAGAAGGTGGGGGCGGATGGTGAGAAGAGGGGCTGGGGAACTAACCTGGAGAAGCAGAGTGGGCAGCTAAAGGGCTTGGGAAGAAGAGACCGAAAGGCGAAGGGTGTTGAGAAGCACAGCTCTCCCTTATCCCTGTTGCCTGGGGTGGACCCTGACCTGCTCTTTTCAGAACTGAGGGCAGAAGGGCAGGAGGCAGTGACCTCCATGCGGATGCCTGAACAGGCTGGAGCAGAGTTCAGCATGAGCCCACTTGTTTCTGTGGTGGCTACAGAGTTGGGGCTATTATCCCCATTTCACAGAGGAGACGACTGAGGCAGGAGTTGCCCAGATATGAGTAGAGCCATAGGTGACAGCAGGGCTCCTGGGTTGTCCCAGGTCTGCTCTCTGAGGAGTTGCTCCCAGTGGTCTGCTGGGGAGGACACAGCAGGGGCTCAGGAGCCAGGCTGGGGTCACTGGAGGACTGTGAAAGATGACATGTGTGAAGCACGGAGCCCAGAACCAGTCACAAAGCAGCCCCTCAACAAACATCACCTCCCATACCTCCTTCTATCACAACCTCGGCGAGAAAACCCAGCATTTGCAGCAGCAGCCCCAGGTGTGTGGTGACCCAGTTAGGTCAGGGGTCCAGAGGGGCAGCAGGGGTGGCTCTGCTTTTATTAGGAACAGGCATGATGGTGCTGCTCATGGGTCCCCACCACCCCCAGCCTGGTGCTGGGCACCCTGCCTATGGGAGACCTCAGCCCCCTCCTCAATCCTTTGATGGACGGACCCTGAGCTCACAGAGTAGACATGGAGTCAGGTGGGCTGACTGGGGTCTCTCTAGAGCATCAGCCTGTGCTTCCCACGTGTCAGCACTTCCCAACTGAGAGCTGGCTGTGCAGGAGGCACAGAGTTCATGTCTGAGGATTGCCGCCTACATCAGGCTACTGTGCTGTGCGGCCACGGATGAGCCACTGGCCTAAGGGCTGAGCACCTCCAAGGGGACTCTGGTCACCGGTCCAGCCTCACCCCTGCCATCTCCCTGGGCTGCCTGTTCATGCAGAGAGAGGACATAGCCCTGCAGGACATGTCCTAAATAGCCCACTGCCGGTATGAGGGGCTCCAGGTGAGGTTAAGAACCCAAGGGATTGAAATCCAAGTTCAAACTTTGGAGAAGGAAATGGGAACTCACTTCAATATTCTTGCCTAGGGAATTCCATGGACACAGGAGCATGGCAGACTACAGTCTATGGGGTCGCAATGAGTCAGACACACCCGAATGACTAACAGTTTCATTTTCACTTTCATGACACCAAACTACTGTGCTTTTCACTTGGGGGGTTGGGGGAGGGTGGACGGGGAGAGGAGCGCTGGTTTACAACAGCAATGCTTGCTATTTGTACCACTGAACCGGGTGATGTAGGTGGTACCACCTGGGAATCAGGTCTGGGAGAGTGGGGAATGTATAGCCTGACCTCTCAGGGTTCTCTCCTGCTCTGGCTCTAGGATTTGGGGTCATGACCTCTGTTGTTGTTATTATTATTATTTTAATGAACTTTGGAAGCTGTTGGGTTGGGTGGGGCTGCCCACTTGGCTGTGAGTGGCCACCAGGGAGAGCCCTTGGTGATAGGTTGTTGCTGAACCAGGAAAAGACGCTGGGATTCTCGGCCTCTGGAGGAGAAGAATTCAGTCCAGGGCCAGAGATGAGGCTTGATCGCTCAAAGCTTTTGTGTAATAAAGCTTTATTAAAGTACAAAAGAGATAGAGAAAGCTTTTGACATACGTATCAGAAGGGGGCAGAAAGAGTGCCTCCCTGCTAATTTTTAGCTGGATGTTATATAGTCACTAGCAGTCTGTTAATGAAAGAAAGGAATGTCTTAAAACTCAGAGAATGGCACCAGGCCCCTCATCCATAAGATGTATTTGGGGATGTATTTGCTGCGGCTTGGGCTGGGGGGTGACCCCAGGCTCCCTGACTCCTAGCCTCTAGTTCCTTCCAGGGCTTCAGGCTTCCTCAAAAGGACAGGAACCAGGATTCCCAAAGGAAAACCTTTCCCGAAGGAAATCTCTAACTCGACCTCCTGCTTTGGCTCTGGGGTTTGGATGTCCCCAGGGGAAGTAAAAGCTAGGGAAGCCTCCTTACCTCCCAGGTAGGTGCTGAGGTGAGCGAGCGGCAGGACACAGAGGGTAGCATGTGCCCTGGCACCAGCCCCATCTCGAGCTGCACGCCTCCTGCACAGCCAGCTCTCAGTGGAGGAAGCATGGCCATGGGGGAGGCGCAGGGGCTTCCATCTCCAAGTCTGAGTCTCCAGGACTGGCAAGTCCAGGGGCCCCAGGAAGAGGGGGGCTGGGAGGGACCAGGGGTCTCTGGCACCCCTCCCCCCTCTAGCAGATGAGGAAACTGACTCAGCAGGAGTGAGTGCCCTCCTTGGGGGGACGGGGCAGCTTTGTGCAGAACGAGGGTGGACGGGGCAGAATCCCAGCCTGGAGGATGCTGCTGCCACACTTGTCACAGGCAGCGTGGGGCCGTGAACGGACAGCCGGCCTGGGGACAGGGCACCTGGTCCTGACTCTGACTCTGCCACACACAGGATGACTCTGGACAAGTCCTACCCCTCTCTGGGGTCCAACTGCTCCTCCTCTATGACGAGAGGGTTGGACCAAGCAGAGGACCTTTACACTCTCTTTTGAGCTCCACAGTGAGGGGACTGGACCAGCCTTGGAACTGTGACAAATGACACTTAACCCCTCAGCAGGGGGGATGGAGCAGCCGCCCTCATGAACCATGAGGCTTGGACAGTGAGGCCCTCAGGTGAGCCCACCTTGGACAATTCTTTTACTAAAGCACAGAGGCACCTTCATCTTCCTGGGAAGTGAGGTCCCAGGGTCGTTTTCAATTTGATTTAGGAAAATAGAAGAATGTGAAAATCCTGTACCTAGACTTACAGGGGTAAATGCGCACTTGCTTTTCTCAATGGAAAAAAAATTAATCACTAGTCAATCTAAGAAAGAAACCGAAAACTTTATTCAAGCCAACCTGACAACTATAACCCAGGTCCCAGTTTTTCAGGAAACTATGAGAACTGTTCTGTAGACATAAGGCAGGAGACTAGTATGTATGTGATTTGGGGGAAGGGGAACATGCAAACAAGCACGTGGCTTGGTAGAGGCTTACTGCTCTTCCCAAGGAAAAATACTTTAGCTAATGGCTTTCATACTTTTCTAAGTATGAGAAGATGCAAGAACAGAGTTCATAAAAATTTCTCCTAAAAAACTATTACTATCTGAGGGCAGGTTCTTCCGGTTTTCCCAGAGCACAAAATGCCTCATCCTGAGTTTCCCCCCTGAATTCCTTCTAGGATCGACTGTAGGTCAGTGACCGCGGTGGCTAATGACCTGATTCTTGTACAGCTGGGTGGTGGGCAACATTCTTTACTGCACAACTCCATTCCCTTGGGAGGCTTTTTTTTTTTTTTTGCCAATTTGTCCCAGGGTTCTAGGAATGCTCATTCCAAAATCAATCCAGGATTTTTTTTAGGCCACTGAATGCGCTGTTACTCACCCACTCCTGATAACAGTAGCCAAATCCTCTGGACCACCTGCCTTACTAGTCTGCCAGCTACAGGAAATGGCTCCCTCTTGGTGCCTCTTTCCTTTCTGTATCCAGAGTCACACTATTACAATCATGGATCTTATAGAACTTTACATCAGATCAATCATTTCAAGTCACTTGGTCATCATGATTGTTTATTATAGGCTCAATCACTCATTTGTTAATGCAGGAAACAAGAGTCTTGTAAAATAGGCAGAATAAGTAACACAGCTAGTGACATTAATAAGGTCCTAAATAAGTAAGTAGTAGTACCTTCTAAGGAGTTACGTGCGTGCACCAGAGAAACTCAACTTTATGTTTGAGGAGGTATTTCTGCCCTTGATAAGGGCTAATTAACACATAATACAGATGCAGAAAGCATACTAGAATGGAGGTAAGAGGCCGAAAAAGACAGAAAATTTTTATTTTTAAAATTTTTCTTATCTTGCTTTAAAATACAAATTTTATTTTAGTCCTTCTTAGGATTTCCCCGTGATGTGGACGGCCTCCTGGGAGCCTTCCCCCTCCACCCCACCTCCCTCTGGGTGAAGATCACACACTTCATCCCAACAGAGGAGTGAGGGGCAGCAGAGGGGGGTCTTCCCCCCCCTCCCCCACAGCTCTGCTTGCCTGGCTCCTCTGGCCCTGGCGACTCTAGGATGCTGAGCTCGAGGCTTTGTGGTTGAGGACAGGAGATTGAGGGGCCTTCACAGCCACCAGTTACTGTAAAGGGCTGTGATCTCAATGCAGGGAAACACATGGTCACCCACACATGCACACACACATACCTGCACTGAGCATACACACAGGCACGCACCTTTCTGGAGAGGCATCCAAGTGCTGTCATGTCCCCTTTAAGAGTTAGAGGAAAAGATGCTGGCACTGGGGTGGAGCCCAGCCTCTTGTGTCACAGGCTAGGCCACACCCCCAGGCTCTGGTCCAATTGTGGATGGGAGTCAGTGGGAGGGGCTCCCAGAGACCTAGCTTTGGTGAGGGTTGGAATTGGCTAGGACCTCCTGAGCTCTAAACAAATTGGGCGCAATTAGTGGATTTGGTTCTGGAGTGTTCTGTGTTAGTCTTTTTCTTTCACTTTTATAATGAGGTTAAAAAGCTACATTATAAATATGGAAGAAGGGACAATGCTATTCTCAATGACTGATATCAGGGGCTGATGGGAACCGAAAGCTCTGGGAATTTTAAAAAAAAATTGTATGCATTTTATAGATTGCATTATGCCTGAGTCCCAGAGAATCAGGAAGCGGCAGCAGAAAGCAACCAGCACACAGAAGCACACATGTGGACTTCCCTGGTGGCACAGTGGGTAGAGTACACCTGCCACTGCAGGGCACATCCTTGGTCTGGGAGTATCCCACATGCAGCAGAGTGACAACCCGTGTGCCACAACTACTGAAACCTGTGTGCACCATAGTCTGTGCTCTGCAACTAGAGAAAGCCCACTCACCACAGCGAAGTCTCAGCACAGCGAAAGCTCAATCGATAAATAATTTAAAAATTCTTTATAAAAAAAAAAAGAAGAAGAACTCTGTGTCACTGCACACTCAAGCAATGCAATTCTTTTGATGATGGGAATAGCAACTCCCTCCCCTCTCCAAACAACCTGCCCAGGAAAATTTGAAAAGAAGCTTCCCCTTTAAGAACAGGGTCACCCAGCAATTTTTGCCCTCCCAATCAGAAAAAAGACGAGAACAGAAAAAAAAAAAAGCAGGCTAACATCACTTTAAGACTGGAGGGTCCATGCTCTTCTCCCTGCAGAGGCAGGACTGCAATTTTGGTCACTGAGGCAGGAGGGCCACATCGTTGCCCCTCACCAACACAACCCTAGGGTTCTTCACCAGCTCCTTTTGTGATTCCCCAGAGCATAGCTGGGATGGAAGGTATTGACCCCTGGCTTCCTCTAAGATGCCCTCTAGGGAGTGGGTGTTTAGTGAGCCTGCAAAATTTCTGGAGCCACTCTCAGGTGGACCCAGGGGCCCAGGGTCTATGCTTTAAATCTCCTGCCAACTGGGAATTACGGATCTCCAGAGACTTTTTTTTTTTTAATTTAAAGGGGAGGCACCTTGCACACCACCCTGCAACGTTCCACTGGGAGAGAGTGTCCAGTGACTTACCACCCACCTTCACTCTCCAAAAACTCATGCAGACAATTACCAACTAAGGCACCCCAGGTGGACAGACATCCTTTGGCAAGGAGGCCCCTCTGGAGGCCCAGGGTGTGACGGCTGCACAGAAGGCTGTGTGATGTGGAGTCAGCACCTTAGGAGGTGGGAGGGGGCGGTGGGCAGAGGAGGAAGGAGTCTCAGGTCCTGACGGATCAGAAGAAGGAAGATGGGAAGAGGTGGTCAGGACACAGAAGGTAAGAAAACAGTCAGAATGGGGGTAAAGGCAGAAAATGTAGAAAAGATGAGCGAAGCAAAAGAAAGAGGCAAAAGAGAATGGGGGCTATCACATAAGACAGGAAGGAGACAGAGCAGGAGGGAAGGAAACAGAAAAGAGAGTGAGATGAATGGGGAAGGATGTGAGGAGGGAGAGAGAGCCAGGAAGAGGGCATCAGAGGACGTCAGAGCTCAGTAGAGATGTCCTGTGAGCAGAGAGGATCAGGGGTCTGTGGGTTGACCCCCAGTCCCTACAGAAACCTGGCGGGCCCAGTACCCCAGGTTGGCCGTGTAAGTCAGCAGGTTGGCGGCTGTCAGGATGGCCATAGCCAGGCACTGCTCCCAGGCCCACACGCCGTTGGTAGTTCTATCAGTGCAGTTCACATCGCTGGACTGCTGGGGCTGCCCGCCATACTTCTCATCAAACTGGTAGAGCAGCCAGAGGACCAGAGCAGTGAAGTGGAGGAGGATAGACAGCAAGGTCAGTCCCAGATGAAAAACGGGGAAGGAGATGGGCAGCCTGTTCGCCCACTCTTCCCAGTCCATCAGCATGGCCACAACTGCCAGGATGAAGTGGATGGAGTACACGGCCACGCACCACTCCAGGGCCGGCTGGTCCATGTACAGGGAAGTGTTGCTGATGAAGACAAAGATAACACAGGCCACGAAGTTCTCCAGCACCTTCAGCAGGCCTGGCTTGGTGTGCACGTAGCAGGGGATCTCCTTGAGCTTGGAGCATTCCCATACGCAGGCCACTTCCATGACATAAACCACACATGCGTTGCAGGAGAACACAGTGGTGGTGATGGCCCGGTTTCGGCTGGCATCATAAGGCAAGAGCTTGATGTCAGTGATGGGGTAGAAGATGGAGGCCGAGAGGCAGATGAGGGCAGCATAGCAGGCATAGGTGATGGAGAAGTTGTACCAGCAGAAAGGAAAGTCGGTCGGGAACCTAAATAATTCCAGTATGACAATGGTGAGGGTACCGACGGTACAGAAGCACCAGCTGAACATAATCTGGTTGCTTATGTCCCCCCACTGAATCCCCATGTCGAGCACTAGGAAGAAGGACGAGATGATGCAGACCAGCTGTGGCATGCGGTGGCAGCTGAACACCATGTACAAGCCGCACTTGTCTGGGGATGTCCTACCAGGGGACATGGTATTGTGATGGTTGGGCAAGTCGCCATCACCAATATGGCAGTGGTCTTCACTGAGGCCCCACCAGCCAACGTACACTCTGGAGGCAGATTAAATCAGATGCATGGAAAAGGCTCGGGGGCCTGTGACTGCTGAGGCTCAGGATCTTGGAGTTAGAACCAATAACTCAGTCACTTGGGCAACAGCTCCAGAATTATATTCCTCACCCATCACCCTTGACCTTGTAACAAGACGATCCCATTCCAAACCTCACACCCCAGTTGGTTTTGCCTCAAGCCATAAAGACTTTTTATCTCTTTGGCTGTGTGCCATTGTTTTTGGAGATATAGTGGAATGTGGCCCTTATCCGCAATCCTAACATTTTAAGGCTCCAAAAAGAAAAGAACTTTTATAAATTCCTTTGGCTAGAGAATCTACCTGAACAAACATGAGAAAATTTATCAGTTCAGTTCAATTCAGTCGCTCAGTTCAATTCAGTCGCTCAGTCGTGTCCAACTCTTTGCGACCCCATGGACTGCAGCACACCAGGCCTCCCTGTCCATCACCAACTCCCGGAGTCTGCTTAAACTTATGGCCCTTGAGTCTGTGATGCCACCCAACCATTTCATCCTCTATAATCCCCTTCTCTCCCACCTTCAATCTTTCCCAGCATCAGGGTCTTTTCAAATGAGTCAGTTCTTCGCATCAGGTGGCCAAAGTATTGGAGTTTCAGCTTCAGCATCAGTCCTTCCAATGAATATTCAGGACTGACTTCCTTTAAGACTGACTGGTTTGATCTCCTTGCAGTCCAAGGGACTCTCAAGTTCTTCTCCAACACCACAGTTCAAATGCATCAATTCTTTGGCGCTCAGCTTTGTTTATAGTCCAACTCTCACACTCATACATGACTACTGGAAAAACCATAGCTTTGACCATAAGGACCTTTGTCAGCAAAGTAATGACTGCTTTTTAATGTGCTCTGTCTAGGTTTGTCATAGCTTTTCTTCCAAGGAACAAGCGGCTTCTAATTTCATGGCTGCAGTCAACATCTGTAGTGATTTTGGAGCCCAAGAAAATAAAGTCTGTCACTGTTTGCTTTGTTTCTCCATCTATTTTCCATGAAGTGATGAGACCAGATACCATGATCTTAGTTTTCTGAATGTTGAGTTTTAAGCCAACTTTTTCACTCTCCTCTTTTACATTCATCAAGAGGTACTTCAGTTCCTCTTCACTTGTGCCATAAGGGTGGTGTCATCTGCATATCTGAGGTTATTGATATTTCTCCCAGAAATCTTGATTTCAGCTTGTGCTTCATCCAGCCCAGCATTTCGCATAATGTTCTCAGCATATAAGTTAAATAATATACAGCCTTGATGTACTCCTTTCTCAATTTAGAACCAGTTCATTGTTTCATGTCCAGTTCTAACTGTTCCTTCTTGACCTGCATACAGATTTCTCAGGAGGCAGGTAAGGTGGTCTGGTATTCCCATCTCTTTCAGAATTTCCCACAGTTTTTTGTGATCCACACAGTTAAAGGCTTTGGCATAGTCAAAAAAGCAGATGTTTTTCTGGAATTCTCTTGCTTTTTTCATGATCCAATGGATGCTGGCAATTTGAAACCACGAGAGTGGTTTCTCTGCCTTTTCTAAATCTAGCTTGAACATCTGGAAGTTCTCAGTTTACATACTGTTGAAACCTGGCTTGGAGAATTTTGTGCATTACTTTGCTAGCGTGTGAGATGCGTGCAATTGTATGGTAGTTTAAACATCCTTTGGCATTTCCTTTCTTTGGGATTGGAATGAAAACTGACCTTTTCCAGTCCTGTGGCCACTTTTGAGTTTTCCAAATTTGCTGGCATATTGAGTGCAGTACTTTAACAGAATCACCTTTTAGGACTTGAAATAGCTCAGTTGGAATTCTATCGCCTCCACTTGCTTTGTTTGTAGTGATGCTTCCTAAGGCCCACTTGACTATGGACTCCAGGATTTCTGGCCCTAGGTGAGTGATCACACCGTTGTGGTTATCTGGGTCATTAAGTTCTTTTATTGTATAGTTCTTCTGTGTATTCTTGCCACCTCCTCTTAATATCTTGTTTTCGTTAGGTCCATACCGTTTCTGTCTTTTATTGTGCCCATCTTTGCATGAAAAGTTCCCTTGGTATCTCTAATATTCTTGAAGAGATCTCTAGTCTTACCCATTCTATTGTTTTCCTCTATTTCTTTGCACTGATCACTGAGGAAGGCTTTCTTATCTCTCCTTGCTATTCTTTGGAATTCTGCATTCAGATGGGTATAGCTTTCATTTTCTCCTTTGCCTTTAGCTTCTCTTCTTTTCTCAGCTATTTCTAAGGCCTCTTCAGACAATCATTTTGCCTTTTTGTATTTCTTTTTCTTGGGGATGGTCTTGATCACTACCTCCTGTACAATGTCATGAACTTCCGTCCATAGTTCATCAGGCACTCTGTCTATCAGACCCAACCCCTTGAATCTATTTGTCACTTCCACTGTATCATCATAAAGGATTTTATTTCGGTCATACCTGAATGGTCTAGTGGTTTTCCCTACTTTCGTCAATTTAAATCTGAATTTGGCAATAAGGAGTTCATGATCTGAACCACAATTAGCTCCCAGTCTTATTTTTGCTGACTGTGTATAGGCCTTCTCCATCTTTGGCTGCAAACAATATAATCCATCTGATTTTTGTATTGACCATCTGGTGATGTCCATGTGTAGAGTCATCTCTTGTGTTATTGGAAGAGTAGAGTGTTTGCTATGACCAGTGTGTTCTCTTGGCAAAAGTTTGTTAGCCTTTGCCCTGCTTATTTTGTACTCCAAGGCCAAACTTGCCTGTTACTCCAAGTATCTCTTGACTTCCTACTTTTGTATTCTAGTCCCCTATGACGAAAATGACATCTTTTTATTTGGTGTTAGCTCTAAAAGTTCTTGTCGGTCATCATAGAACTGTTCAACTTCAGCTTCTTTGGCATTAGTGGTTGGGGCATAGACTTAGATCCCAGTGATATTGAATGGTGTGCCTTGTAAACAAACAGAGATCACTCTGTCATTTTTGAGACTGCACCCAAGTATGGCATTTTGGACTCTTTTGTTGACTATGATGGCTACTTTATTTCTCCTAAGGGATTTTTGCCCATGGTAGTAAACTTAATGGTCATCTGAATCAAATTTGCCCATTCCAGGAGTTGACAACAAGATGGTGGAGTCGAAGGATGTGTGCTCGTTTTCTCCTGTGAGAACTCCAGAACTGGCAACTCATTGCTGAACAACCATCAACAGGAGAATGTTGGATCCAACCAAAAAATATACCCTACGTTCAAGGGCAAAGGAGAAGCCCCAACAAGATGGTAGGAGAAAATTTAGAGTCTTTATTTATTTCACTTAGTGTGAAATTCAAAGGTTCAGTGCAAAAACACTAATATGTTTATTTATAAGGTTCTTTCAGACCCTTAGAAAAAAGGGTCCTTATTTTCAAAATATTTCAAAAAATAAGGATTGTGGATTGTACTGGGATGGATTCTATATTGTTTTCCATTCATATTTTTGTGTGGTTTACTTCTTCTCATGTATGCATGCATGCTAAATTGCTTCAGCTGTGTCCGAGTCTTCACAACCCTATGGACTGTAGCCCACCAGGATCCTCTGTCCATGGGATTCTCTAGGTAAGAATACTGGAGTAATAAATAAATTAAAAATAATAATAATACTGGAGTGTGTTGCCCTCCTCCAGGGGATCTTCTTGACCAAGGATTGAACCCATGTCTCTTACGTCTCCTGCATTGGCAGATGGGTTCTTTATCACTAGTACCACCTGGGAAGTCCATTCTCATGTATAATTGATATAAAGTAGGAGTATGATCATCTCCCACATCCTGGTTTCTCCTCTTAGGCATGGCCAGGCTTCCTCCTGCTCACACGAGCATCCGCCTTCCATCCATGTCCTCAACCTCATGTACAGCCTTCAACACATTTCACAGGCTCTGCAATCATATGTAGAAACATGTGTACATACATGAAAATATGGTTTTAAGCAGCATCTATATCTTTTTTTCCATTTTATAAACATGAAACAATATGCACACAGCATCTTGCTTTTCCATCACACCCGACAGGTGCAGCTGGTCCTCTCCAGGGGCCCTAGTCCTCTCCATCCCCTTTACTTATTTCCTTCCCTCCTCATTCCTGTGAGCGTTTGGATTGACCACCTTTCTCTAGATCAGTGGACCCTTCCCTGTGAGTCTCAGACACTGGGGGACACAGGAAATAACAAGGGGTCCTGGAATCCATGTGACCACCATGCTCTAGGGCAGGAGGTCAGTAAGCTTTTCTGAAAACTTAAAAAAAATATATGACAAAGAATATACATTTTATTTTTGGAAATTCATCTTGATTTCCTAGGGTTGCTGCTAAGGCGCTTCAGTCGTGTCCGACTCTGTGTGACCCCATAGACGGCAGCCCACCAGGCTCCCCCATCAGTGAATTATCACAATCCTGGTGGCTTAAACAACAGATGTGTTCTCTCACAGTTCCAGAGGTCAGCGTTTTGAAACAAGGTGTCAGCAGGACTGTGTTGTCTCTCATGCTCCAGCAGAGGTCCCTCTTTGTCTCTTTTAGCTTCTGGAGACCCCTTAGCCATGTTATCCGACTCAGGCTTGTTTGCTCATTCCTCAAGAGGCCAAACACTGAGAGATGAATGCTGGGCTGTGGCTGGGACAAAGTGCTGCGCCTCCACTGTGAACCCAAACATCACCCACATCTGTGCATCAGCCCATGATGGGCAGTGGGTTGAAAAATATAATAAACGTTTCCACCATTTTTTGTGGATAATCTCTGTAAAGAAGACTGGCAATTGTCCAGTTTAGGAGGTCTGAGGTTGAAAACAGTGTAAGTCCAATAATAGCCACTGGCCTGTCCTCCTGCAGAGAACTGTCTTAGTGGAAATCCAACCTTACCCACCCTCGAGGACACATTGAGGCCAAGCTGAGTGACCTGTAGGTTTTAAAGGGAGAGACTACTTCAGACCCCCTTTCTTCCTCACGCTGTGGTGACGCTAAGGCTGTGCCCTGTCCCCACACCAGGACCCCTCCTTCTTCCAGAGACTCAGGGAGCCAGGCACAGACCTCGGGGCAACCTCAACCTGGGGCATCGGTATAGGAAGCCCAGAGGTCGGGGTGGATTCAGTTCCCTAAGAAGCTGGCCCCTCTTCTCCTCTTTGCCTGCAAAGACTCCTCTGTAAAGAGTGCAGGCTTTTCACACTTTAATTTCCCTTTTGTACAATTAATTTAGTGCCCTTATTGGAAAAATCCTTATTATGAGTAACAGGAAGGCTCAAATATGGAATATCCTCCCACTTAACCAGATCTCTGACAAATCAGTTCTAACTGCAAAATAGGGGAGTAATTTAGAGACCCACCTGGGACTACTGCTTTTCAGAATCAGAAACATATGTGAGCCAGGCTGTATTATAATTTAAACACCTCTTTTTTCTTGGTTACAGGGTTACAGCTCTGGTTTTGCCAATCTGTCAAGATGTATCCCAGTGAACTTCTAGAAGGGATGGATAAAGACACCCCTCCCCCACCCCCCAGTGCACTTCACATCACTTGTTCCTCTAGAGCAGATTACAAACGAACAAACTAATTCTCTGGGAGAGACTAGTACAGAGTGGCAAGCGAATCATTTCCCACTCCTGTGGTGTCCAAAGTGAAGGTGTTAGTCGCTTAGTCATGTCCGACTCTTTTGTGACTCCATGGTCTGTAGCCTGCCAGGCTCCCCTCTCCATGGGATTCTCCAGTAAGAATACTGGAGTGGGTTGCCATTCTTTTCTCCAGGGGATCTTCCCAGTCCAGGAATCAAACTCTCATTTCCTGCATTGGTGGCAGATTCTTTATGTCTGAGTTCCAAAGGGTAAAGATTATTATGTCCAAATGGGTGGGAATGGGGGGCTTCCGGGTGCACGACCCTCTACTCACTCACTCAGGAGCTCAGCTGCTCATTCAGAAGCCAGTTTCCTTCTCTCAACAGAAACTGAAAACGGGCTGTCCACAATGAGTGGGGAGGGATAGGGAAATTCCAGAAACTAATGAGTTTAGCAGAGAAGGCAATGGCACCCCACTCCAGTACTCTTGCCTGGAAAATCCCATGGGTGGAGGAGCCTGGTGGGCTGCAGTCCATGGGGTTGCTGAGGGTCGGACGTGACTGAGCAACTTCACTTTCACTTTTCACTTTCACACATTGATTGGAGAAGGAAATGGCAACCCACTCCAGTGTTCTTGCCTGGAGAATCCCAGGGACGGGGCAGCCTGGTGGGCTGCCGTCTATGGGGTCACACAGAGTTGGACACGACTGAAGTGACTTAGCACAATGAGTTTAGCAGCTGTAAAACTTACCTATAAATCCTCCCCACCTTCCCAGCAGCAGCCCCCTCAAGCCCCCTCATTGCTTCTCCCTGGGGACCACTAGAGGGGCAGAAGTTAGGGGACCTGACTCCTGCCTGGTTGCACAAAGGCTCTGACTGTCACCAGGCTCTGATTAGTCTGCTGAAAAGCCAATACAGAGGGGTAAGTGTTGGATGAAAGAAAAGTAACTTTATCTTAAGGAAGCCGGCAACCAGGGGAGAAGGTGGTAACCAACGCCCAACACCACAAGGCTCAGCTGGGATTTATGCAAGAGAAACAGGAAATGGTTGCAGGTTGCTTGCTGGGGGTGTGTCGTGCCTCTAGTTTTGGATACTTTGCATTAAACATAAGGCGCCTTGGTGGACTGAGAACCTGAGTTTGTGGTCATTACATTGTCCAAATCAGCACATCTGCTCTGGGGGTGAGTGGTCATATATTCCTGGAAAAACGAAAACAAAGAAACAGAACAAAACAGGCAAAGTGAAACTGAACCAGCCCACCAAAACCCAGCGCTGTGTAGCTCACAGATTTAATTGTAAAATAAGCAAGATTACAACACCAGTGCGGGTGACCTGCCTGACTGTCACCGCCACCATGAGAACCTCCTCAGGCCTGGGCTCCGGGACCACTGTGGGCTTCTTCCTGCACCTGGCGCAGCTGCTCTCCGCCTGCGTGCCCTCCTTGCTGGTGGCCAGCATGGACGCTTGAAGTGAGTGCACAGTTAACTGGTCTGTGATCCTGTGGTGCTTCTGCTCTGGTGGGACCCTCACTGTCTTCATAGTGGAGTTGTGTGGGCTCCAATCCCACTTCCCCTTGTCCTGCCATGACGTTCTCTACCACTATGCCTTCTATTTCACTCTTTGCTGCCTCGTTATTTTCACCATCAACTGTGTTCAGTTCTTGCTCCAGGGTCCCACCCGGAACCAGGCCACCATCGCCACTGCCTTCTCCTTCATCAGTTCTGTGCTTTATGCCGCCAAAGTGGCCTGGACCTGTGCCCTGACTGGTGATGCATCCTGCTTTGTGTCTGCTGGTCCACATGTGCTTGTGAGCCTGTTGATCTTCCTGGTCTGTGTCATTCTTGCTTTCACTTATAGCATCCTTGTCAACCGTGACACCTGTTTCCAGTATACTTCTGTCATGGTAGACAAATGATCCTGTGGTCCATCTACTTCTCCCCTGGGTACCATGTCTACCCTGTTGCTCAAGGATGACAATGAAACATACATATTTGTGGACCATTCTTTACTATAGATGGAGACCATGCTCTCCATCCTCCTCTACACCAGCTCTCTGGCCCTCTGGCCATTCTACCCCTTTGAAGAAAAGCTGGATGGGCAGCCCCTGAGATCCAGTGGTGTGAGCTGCTGTGATTAAAAAACTCACCTGCTCTGTGTGCATCTGGGATGAAGCTGGACTGTGGGCATCTTGACATCCACTAACCTGCTGATTTACTTGGCTGACCTGCTGTATTTGGCCTTGGAGGCTTTTGTAGGGACTAAGGATGGGCCCCAGGGCTCCTGATTTCTCTTCTCACCTGCAGTTTCTTCACTGAGCTCGGGATGTTCTCTTCCTGGTTCCTTCTCTCCCTTCTCACATCCTTCCCCATTCATCTCCTTCCCTCCTTCTTCTCTGTCTTCTTGTTTTCTTTGTTGGCCCAAGCCCTCTTTTGCTTCTTTCTTTTTCCACTCTCATCTTTTCTACATTTTCTGCTTTTTGCCCCTTTTCTGGTCAGTCTTGGTTTTCTCGTCTCCTGTGTCCTGACCACCTCTCCTCATTTTCCTTCTTCTGATCCATCAGAACCTGAGACTCCTTCCTCCTCTGCCCACTGCCCCCTCCTACCTCCTAAGGTTCTGACTCCACAACACTCAGCCCTCTGTGCAGCTGTTCACACCCTGGGCCTCTGGAGGGGCCTCATTTCCAAAGTGTGTTTGTCCCCCTGACAGTGTCTTATTTGGAGATGTGGGGGGAAGGGCTGGGGATGAGGGTGGGTAGCTAGAGATTCTGGAGAAGGCAATGGCACCCCACTCTAGTACTCTTGCCTGAAAAATCCCATGGACTGAGGAGCCTGGTGGGATACAGTCCATGGGGTCTCGAAGAGTTGGACATGACTGAACGACTTCCCTTTCACTTTTCACTTTCATGCATCGGAGAAGGAAATGGCAACCTATTCCAGCGTTCTTGCCTGGAGAATCCCAGGGACGGTGGAGCCTGGTGGGCTGCCGTCTCTGGGATCGCACAGAGTCAGACACGACTAATGTGACTTAGCAGCAGCAGCTAGAAATTCAGGCCCCCATCTCCCATGGGAGAGGAGTGTTCAGTGCACTTGCCTTTTAACTTAAAATCTATGGAGGTCTATAATTTTCACTGGCAGGAGTCCTGAAGCAGAGACCCTGGGTCCCTAGACCCTACCTGGTACTCAGCTCCACCTAAAACTGGCTCCAGAATCTTTGCAGGCTCAGTAAACACCTGCTACCTAGAGGGCTTCTTAGAGGAATCCAGGGATGAATTCTTTCCATCCCAACTATTTTCTGGGAAATAAAAAAAAAAGAGCTGGTGAAGAACCCCAAGGTCTTGAAGACAGCTGTCTGTAGTGTTGGTGAGGGGCAGTGATGTGGCCCTCCCACCTCAGTGATCGAAACAGCAGGTCCTGCCTCTGCAGGGAGAAGAGCATGGCCACTGCAGCCTTAAAGCTGATGTTAGCCTGAGATTTTTTTCTTTTCTATTTTATTGTCCCAAGGGCAAAAGTTACTGAGTGACTGTATATTTATACGGAAAGTTTCTTTTCAAATTTTTACTGGGGGGTGGTGTTGGGTGGGTGGGTATTGCTGATGCCATAGCTGAAGAAACTGCACTGCTTGAGTGTGTACTGCATACACGTGTGTTTCTGTGTGCCAGTTGTTTTCTGATGTTGCTTCCTGCTTCTCTGGGACCCACACATCTTTTGATCTAAATAAATGTAAATGTACATATATTTTTTAATTCTCTGGAATTTCTGGATACCATCAAATCTTACTGTTCATAGAAGCCTGTCTTTTCTCCCATATCTATAATGTTCTTTTTAAAATCTCAATACAAATATAAAAGAAAAAAAAATAAACCAGCCATAGCCTAATTGCCCAAAATTTTCTTAGAACTCAGAAAAACTGAGCAGATTTTTATTCTCACCCAAACCGCCATCTCTGGGAGCCCTTCCCAATGTGTCTCCACTCCCACCTTTCCCCAGAACCTAGGGACATGGCCCAGCCCCAAATGACTAGCAGTTGTGCCCCCAACACTAGACTTTCTGTCCCCTTAGCTCTTAAAGGGCCCCACCCTAGATGACTGTATTTAAAGGTGCTGTCCCTGCATACATGCCCAGTGTGTGTGTTTGCCTGTGTATGTGCCTGTATGTCTGTGCTCACGTGTGCATTGGGACCAGCAGACTTTACAGGAGCTGGTGGCCAGGAAGACACCACAATCTTTCTTCCTCGCCTGTTCTCAGCCACAAAGCCCCAGAGCCCAGCATCCTGGTGTCAGCAGGACCAGATGGGCCAGGCAAGCAGAACTCTTGGGGGGACGGGGGGGAAGGACGCCCACGGCTGCCCCTCACTCCTGTACAGGGATGAAGCATGTGATCTTCACCCAGGGGCAGGTGGGGTGGATGGGGAGGGCTCCAGGAGGTAGTCCCCATGGCAGATAAATCTTAAGAAGCAATGAAATAAAATTAATATTTTCAGGCAAGTCAAGAAATATTTTAAAACATTTCTCTGCCTGTTTTGACCTCCTTCCTCCCCTCTAATATGCAGTGTGCATCGGTAGTATGTGTTAACCAGCCCTCCTAAGGGCAGAAATACCTGAACCACCATAAAGATCAATTTTTATTCCTCTGACTTCAGCCTTGTATCTTTATACGATATTGCCTACCTATGACTTTATTAATGTCATTAGCTATATTACTTGTATTCTCCCATTTTACAAGAGCATCGTTTCTTATATTAACAAATGTGTCCCTGAGCCTCTGACAAAAATGATACTAACCAGTTAACGGAAACACTTGACCTCATATACAGTTCTAGAACAACCGCGATTGTAACAGTGTGACTCGACTGGGGAAGAAGCAACAAGAGGGAGCCACTTTCCAGAGCCTGAGGGACTAGTAAGACAGATGGTCCAGATGATTTGGCTCCTAGGGAGCCTACAGCTAGATCGAGGCAGATCAGGGGCCACAGCCGGGTGACAGTCACATGTGGTTCTGACTCCAGAGCAGACTGGCTGGGGGAGCTGAGAGATGCTTGCACAGGCCTGTCTCCAAAGGCAGAAGGAAGGGAGGTACCTTGGGTCCAGGAATCTGGGGAGGGGGAGCTATGGCCCCCAAGCCCACCTACTTCAGGACCAGGGCCTCCCCCAGCCTTTTAGCACAAACAGTTGATGGAGAACATCCCCCATTTGCCCAGTGCCCAAGCCTCAGGCCCTTCCCTTGCTTCCTTCCTGGTCTGGGCTCCCTGTCTCCTGGGGCAGCGGCCAGAGGCTCCCTCCTCAGCCAGCCAGAGCCTCCTCTGCACAGGGTGACTCCAGCTGATGCCCCGTCAGACTCTGTCCTGAGCCGCATCCAGAACACAGCCTGGGGCACAGCTGTTCCCATTCTCTGGCTTTTCGTGGAAAATCATGAAGATGACTTCCTCAGTCCAGCTTTGAGTGGAGAGAAGAGGGACCCTTCTCTCGTGTGGCCTCAGGCACCTGGCTGTCCACCCTGGTTAGGGGTGGCAGTGCTGGCTGCCAATCCATGCGGCCCTTGTCTGTGTGGCTGGCTCCTGCCTGAAGGTGACTGTAGGGAGTCATGTGAGCTGAGGAGAAGGCAGTGAGGCTCTAATCAATGCCTATATAAGGTCTCCACACTCTCTGGCATGTTCTGACTGGCTAGTCAACAGGAACTGGTCTGGCTGGTGGTGGTGCTGCTGCAGGACCTCTGAGTGGGGCACTGCAAACAGCAGGACAGACAGAAGCCAGGAGATGATTCTTGGACCCAAGAGTAGAGGGAAGGGACTCAGCATTTCTTGAGGTTCTATTACCTGCTGAGCTTTGCGGGCAGATAGACTTTTATTCAAATCCTGACACTGTCAGGAAGTTGCTCTGTGACCTTGAGCAAATGATGTAATATACACTCTGAGCCTCAGTTTCATCATCTGTTAAATGGGGATAATACTAATAATATCCCTTATGATGAAATGATATAGAGGTAGTAAGTCACCCAGTCAATCTGTTGCTGCTGAGAAAATGTTGACTACTCTATCTTTCTTGTATATAAGGCACAAAGTCAATGCCAATCAGAAATTAATATCCTGAACTCAAGTGCTTGGGTTCAAATTCCAGCTTGGCCACTTACTCAGTGTATGATCTTGGCCAGTTAAGCTCTTTGTACCTATGAAAATGGAGACAGTGAGTACAAAGTTCATGGGCTGCTGGAAGGAACAAATGAATTTAAAGCAGTACCTGATATGCAGTGAGTGCTACACCTCTTATAACTTTTATGTCCATAACTACCCCATTGGCACATGGCAAGGGTTTGTTAAATGAATATAAAATAAGTTTACAGCTCAGGCTCCAGGATGAACCTCCTGACTGGGAGACATTCCATCCTTCTGCCATTTGGGGAAATTTTTGAGAATCGCTGAGTCATATTTTGTCTCATTTCATATTCCTAACAACACTTGGCCTTGTGTGATGGATGTTGCCATGGAGGGGAACCACTGAGAATGTGAACTTCCTGCCACATTTGAGAACAAACTCATTGTGTGTGTCCTGGTGAGAGACTGGGCCTCACCCTCAATAAGAACCTTAAAAGGCCAGATAAATATTTGACTTGCCCCATAAGTGGGGCCTGGACACACAAGAACAGGTGATACACAGAAACAAAGACAGATCAGAATTCCTTCTGTGGAGCCTGCAGTAGCATCTGGTGTGTGCTTCCAATGACCACGGTGCCTGGACCCGCTGCCCTTGGCTGTGACCTGGCTGCCCAGCACCCCTCCTTCCTGGTCTCAGCCTGTAGTTAGGCTGGTCTCTCCCTAATGATTCTCCAAGCTATCCTGCATCCTTCTAGTACAGTTATTCTCTGCTTAAGTGGCCAGAGATGTTCTCTTCAAGGTGCACTTAACAGCCTTTATGACTAAAAGCAGGAGCTATTATCTCCATTTTATGGATGAGCAAACTGAGGCTTAGAATGGCATTGACTGAGCACAGGACTGACTACTGTGTGCCAGGCTGAGTTCTCGTCTCAGTTCAGGTTTGGGTGGTGTGTAGACATGTAAGGTGAAAGGCCCTGAGATGACAAAGAGGAATTGGAAGCAGTTGTCACTGGCTGGAGGGAGGGAGGTGAGGAGGCTGGAGAGGTAGAAAGGGGCCTGAACTTGCAGGGCTTTGGAGATGATGTTTTGGAATCTGTGTTCCATCCTAAGGGAGCAAATAGAAGCCTTCAAAGTATCTTACTTTGACTTTACTCCAAATCAGACTTTGAGAGAAAGGATGGAAATAGAGAAAGCAACTAGAAGCTTCTGGCAGGAGTGCAGGTGAGGGGCCAGATGGATCCCCTCAGGCGGCTCTAGAGATGAAGACGCGTGTGTGGATTCACAAGTATTTTATGAAGAGCATCTGTGAAGGTGGTGCCTTGACTGAGATGGGAAAGATGAGGAAGGATCGGTGTATGTTGTGGGTGGGGGATTGAAGAGATGGGCCTGGACATGTTGAGTGTGATGTGTCCTGAGACATCCAGAAGCAGAGATCAGGAGGTGGTTGGCTGTGACTGTGGATCCCAAGAGAGATCAGCTCTGGAGGCAGGAATTGGGGAGTTGTCATTATACAGCCTATTCACTTCATTCAGTATCTTCTTAAATATCTACCCTGCCCACCTACCTAAACTAGCAGCCTTGCCCCCCACCCCCCCACATCCCCACTCCCCCTGCCCCGGCATAGACGGCATAGGCACTCCAATAACTCTTCTCACCTGTGTTCCTTTTATGTGACATTTATCACTCACTGACTTGATGTTATATATTGATGTGCACATCTCCTGTACTAGAGCGCAAGCTCCATGAGGACGGAACTGTTGGTTCTGTTCTCTGCTCTCTGTCCAGTGTCTAGACCAGTGCCTGGCACACACTCACTCGGTTCACAATAGTATTGGTTGGCCAAGTGGAGTCTTAAAGTCATCTGACTGTTTATGAGGCTGAAAGGGCTCCCGGAGAAGAGGTGGTCTGGGCCCAAGTCCTGAGGAAGTGGTCCCTCCTGCTGCTTTTTCACATATCTGTGGTTGTTGCTGTTGTTTAGTCACTAAGTCATGTCCAACTCTTTGCAACCGCAAGAACTGTAGCCCACCAGACTGCTCTGTCCATGGGAGACTTGTGGGGCCTTCATAGCCATCAGTTACTGTAAAGGGCTGCCCATCTCAGTGCAGGGGAGCAGTGGGCACATATACTCAGACACACATGCAAACACACACAGAAACACACAATGAGTGTGCACACAAGCATACACCTTTAAAGAGAGGCATCCGGGTGCTGCCATGGCCCCTTTAAGAGTTAGGGGGACAGGATATTGGCACTTGGTGGGGTCCAACCTCTTGAGTCATAGACTGGGCCACAACTCCTGGCTGTGGTCCAGGTGTGAGTGGGGAATCAATGGCAGTGCTTCCCAGAAACCTAGGTTTGGGTGAGGGTGCAAATTGGCTAGGACCATTCTGACCACCTCTGTCTCTGCTACGAGCAAATTTGGGGCATTACTATATGTGAATTTGTCTTGCAGAGTTTTTTTCTTCCTTCCATCTTTCTGTTAAGATTACAAAGGACATTATCAATATGGGATAAGGGCCAAGGTTTTTCTCTGTGATTAACTGAAGGGGCTGATGGGAACCGGAAGCTTCAGAAATTTTAAAAAAATAATATACACTGATATAGATCATATTACGCACAGGAAGCAGAAGCAGAAAGCACCTGGCACGCAGAAACACACGTGTGTCACCTCACAGCCAGGCGCTGCAATTCCTATGACAACAGAAGCAGCGAACTTCACCCCCTAAACCACCTGCCCAGGAAAATTTGAAAAGAGACTTCCCCTTTAAAAACGGACACCCAGCAATTTTTGACCCCTTGAACAGGAGAAAAGAAGAAAAACTCCAGGCTAGCATCACCTTTAAGGCTGCAGTGGCCATGCTCTTCTCCGTGCAGAGGCAGGACATGATGTTTCCATCACTGAGACAGGAGGGCCACATCACTGCCCCTCACCAACACTACCGACGGGTGTCTTCAAGACCTTGGGGTTCCCTACTGGCTCCGTTTTTTGATTCCCCAGAGAGTATCGGGATGGAAGGCATTCACCTCCAGCTTCCTCTAAGATGCCCTCTAGGCAGCCAGTGTTTAATGAGCCTGCCAAAATTCTGGAGCCAGTCTCAGGGGGCTGAGCACCAGGTGGGGCCCAGGGACCCAGGGTCTCTGCTTCAAGACTCTCACCCACTGGAAGTTATTGGCCTCCAGAGATTTTGTTTTAACTTAAAAGGGAGACACACGGTACATCCCTCTCCTCTGAGACAGGCCCCAATCCCTATCTATCCACCCCACCCCCAAAGCCAGAAACACGCCACGGGGACAACACACTTTGGCAATGAGGCCCCGCCAGAGGCCCAGGGTGTGAACAGCTGCACAGAGGGCTGTGTGCTGTGGAGTCAGCACCTTAGGAGGCGGGAGGGGGCGGTGGGCAGAGAAGGAAGGAGTCTCAGGTCCTGATGGATCAGAAGAAGGAAAATGGGGAGAGGTGGTCAGGACACAGGAGATGAGAAAACCAAGGATTAATGGAAGAGGGGCAAATAGCAGGAAATGAAGGAAAGATGAGAGAAGCAAGAGAAAGAGGCAAAACAGGGTGTGGGAAACCACAAAAACCAGAAGGAGGTGGAGCAGAAGGAGGGAAGGAAACAGAAAGGAGAGTGAGGAAGGGTGAAAGGAGGGCGAGAGGGAGCCGTACTGGGATTCCGAATAATGTACTTACCCAGCCTTGAGAAATTCCACAGAAATAGAAGCTGGAAAAACAGCATATCTTAAGAAACTATGTTAATGATTATCTTTCATGTTTTTCTTAGAATAATAGCCTTGTTACCAACCCCAAGGCCAGACGCAGAAGGGAGTATGACTGGGATCATGAAAGCATGGACCTTGGAACACTGGGTCAGCGCCAGGCATGAACGCTGCCTACGCACTTGCTGACTGTTCCCGAGACTGGCCCGGAAGGGAAAGGCCTGGGGTGAAAACAAGGAGATCTGGACCATGTCAGTGTAGTCCATGACATTTAGGAGTACGTGCTTAAAACAGCGTGTGTCTTGAGAAAGACGAGATCAAAGAAAGTCTTGTAGTGTGCAATTTGGAATAAAAGCTGGACTCAGAGTGGACTCTGCACCTCAGTCCAATAGAGGCTGCAGGTCCCCTGACCCATTTGCACCAGATTTTGTGTTCTGTCTTCATTCTCGTGGCTCGCTCCCAGACTGTTAAGGTAACAATTGGCACCCAGCGTGGGGCTGGAGCAAAAGACCTCTATGAGTGCAAGTGAAGCTCCAGGGACGCAGAACCTGGGACGATTGAGAGGCCTCTGAAAATCTCCACTGGTAAGTCGTTCAGGCATTTAATCGGGGTTAAAATGGGAAATGTTGAGAGTGCAGAACACTATTGCCCGTATATTTGTTTATTAAGACAGCTTTTGAAGGCAGGAGGAGTTTCTATTAGTGAAGGGCAATTATTAGAATTGTTACAGGCAGTGGATAAATACTGCTGCTGGTTCCCATCAATAGGGACCTTAGTTTTAAAAGCCTGGGAAAAGGTTGGAGCTGAGTTGAAGAAAGAATATGCAAAAGGAACTCCGCTCCCTGTTTCTATTTGGAGTACGTGGGCATTAATTAAGTCAGTACTGGAACTTTTACAGACTTCTGATTCTTCTGATGAAAGTGATGATGACTCTTTTGAAAAACCTCAAAGTCCAGAGTATGTGAAGCCAGAGGAAAAGGGCAAGCCATCTGCAAAACCCGCCCCCTCGGCTCCCCAGGAGGGTGATGAGGGATTTTTTTCTCCATCTCCTTCCCACTGTTCTCCACTCCTACCACCTGCTTTTGCAGGAAACACTTTCAGTCAAGAGTCTATGCCCACTCCTCACCTTTCACCCATGCAGAAAGGAATTTTACAAGCACGACGGAAAGGAGATTTAGAGGCTTTTGGTACTGCCTTTCCTATGACTGTTCATGAGAGTGTAGCTCTTGGTGTCGATCCGAAAAACCCTAATGGAATCTATGAGGCTGTTCGTGAGCCTTTTCCTTTTAAAATCCTAAAGGAATTAAAACAAGCAATACAAAATTATGGTGTAAGTTCCCCGTTCACGGTAGAAATAGTTCAGAGTGTAGCAGAGGGCAATTGCCTCATTCCAGCAGATTGGTTGGCATTAGCAAAAACAGTCTTGACCCCAGGGGAGTTTCGTCAATTCAGAACTTGGTGGCAGGATCATGCTGAGACTCTGGCTGCACACAATCAGACTCATAATATCCCTATTTCTTTGGAACAACTTATGGGGATAGGTCCATGGGGGAGAGTGCAAGATCAAATACGAATGAATGATCAAGCCATAAAACAATTGCGAAGGTGTTGCTTGAGGGCCTGGGAGAAAATAGAGTCAAAAAGTCAGACTTCTGTTTCCTTTCAAAAAATTGTCCAGGGGCCTAAGGAGCCCTATACTGAATTTATTGCCCGATTACAAGAGGCAATCTACCAGCAAGTCACAGATGCCGAGGCAGCAGACGTCTTATTACAATTGTTGGCTTACAATAATGCTAACACTGATTGCAAAAAAGTAATGAACCCTTTCAAAGGAAAAGCTAGTTTAAATGATTATGTTAAGCTATGCCAGGGAGTGGGAACCGAATCCTTTAAAGCGGATTTATTAGCTCAAGCTATGGCTAGATTACAACTTCCTAAATTCCCCAGCACTTGCTTTAATTGTGGAAAACCTGGACATACTAGGGTTGAATGTAAGTTCAAAAAAGGGAACTTTCAAAAAGGAAATTCACAAAAGGGGAATGTCCCCAGCCTCTGCCCAAAATGTAAAAAAGGAAATCACTGGGCAAATCAATGTCGTTCTAAATTTCATAAGGATGGCACTCCCCTTTTGGGAAACGGCTCCCAGGGCAAGCTCCCAGCCCCATCGAACAAGGGAACCTGTCCTGTTCAGACTCCACAGATGTCTTCCCCAACTACTCCTGCCAGCAACAAGAACAGTCAGAATTGCGGTGACCCAAGGACGAAAGAGCAGATGAAACCAAGGAGGGTCTTGCAATGCAGGAATGGAAAAACCAGACCCCTGTCGTCCTTCCCTCCCCCTTCTTGTAACTATTAATGGATATCAAGTCCTCCTGAGCAGTATAACCTGTCTCCCCTCCTACCCCATAGGAAGAAGGTATTTGCCTTCCTCTTCCCTCCACCCAATATACATGCCTCACCCAATCAGCAAATGACCACAAGACCCCTATCCCACTCCTGTACCCTGGGTAAAAAGTGGACTAAAGACCCCTCTTCAATGTTGGTTCTCCCTTGAGCTGGTCCATTGTTCTAACAGTGTCTCCCATTCTAATAAACTTTATTTCCCTCTCATTCTGTCTTATGTCTGGAAATTCTTTTCCAACCCGCACCTAGACCATGACATTTTTGGTGGCCTGTATGGGGACTTGGGGTCTCTTCCCCACATCCTCACTTCTCCTTTCTCATAGGGACCCTCTGCGAACAGGCAAGTGCTGTGGAAGCAACTGAGGAACTCTGGCCAGGGTTACCCTCTGGTGTCTTCCAAAGGCCCAACAGCTCACTGAGCCCCAGGAGCTGCCACCCGAATGGGTGAGGGTCTCTCCTTTGTCTTCTTTCCAACTGAGGACTAGGCCAACCAATGTTGTTTGGTCATGGCTCAGACACTTAAAAGCCATTAGGGTCCCTGCCACATGAAGACTCCCGTGAGATGGCCAACAGATCAGGCCACAAGGGCATCCACCTCCAGTAAGACAACGTCCGTGCACCGTGTCAGGCACATAGTGGTTGAAGCAAAACAGAGACAGACCATTGTCCCCTGGCCACCGCCTCTCCCATAGCATTGTAAGGCGGATTCCTCAGCCTTCTCCCCTGTCACTTTCACTTCTTTCCCTTTCGGTCCGGATTGATTTGCAGGAGCCTCGGTGTCGCCTCTGAGCCATCCCAAGAGTGCCTTCCATGTTTCAGGGAATCGCCCAATGGTGAGTCACCCAGCTGCTCCCAGGGATCTCTGTCTTTCTCTGCCCAGGTCACATGGTGCCTTAGCTGCACAGTTCTCAGAGGTCACCTCTCACTGTTGTACGAGACTGTTGGGATGGTTGGCTATTTTCGTGCCAATAGTTGCATGGAGACATCACTGAGACAAAAAGGGATGACTTTTTGCCATCGGTGATTCTCAGTACCCCCGTTCCATGGCATATGGGTTCTGGTATGTCCTTGGCTACGTTCTCAGAAACTGGAGAATTTTGACCCTGCAAAAGGCCTGGCCCCAGTACAAACTGGGGGACCCCCCAAAAATGGCCTCTGAATGGCACACTAGCTTTTGCCAAAAGCAGGGAAAGGACTCAGAATTTCCTTACGTTCAGTCCTTCATGGCCCTCAGTTAGAATATGGATTTGAGGGACTCATGCCACATGTGTCTTTCTGTTGCTTCCCTATCTCTTGTCCCTCTCTGTCTCTCTCCATCAGATTTCCTAGACAACCCCTACTCAACCTTTCATATCCACATGATCTCTAGGAAAGAATTCTGAGGTTCCCTTTGGTCCAGGTCTTTCTCCTATATTCAAAAGCCTGAAGGATCAAAACTCTCCTCTATGCTTATCTCTCAGGTGGAAAGAACCAAGTTTCCTCCACTCCTAAACATCCTAAAGAGTTCCCTTCTAACTACTCTGTTTCTCAGGGTGAGGAAGGATCAAGCTCCCCCCACTCCTGCAAATTTCCTTAACCTTTCAGATTCTTCTGATGGACAAAGACCTCACTTCCCACCAGAGGGCAATCCAAGAATTTTATCAACTGATCTGTCCCTGATATCAGAGTCAATTTGAGCATATTTGGTCTGTAATTTAGGTGTAAAACTATGACTACAGAATGGAAAGATGACTTTTTGACACAGGATGGCCATGATATTCTTTAGACTCCAGAGAAAACTGGTTAAAACGAAAATTTTTTTCTTGGAAACTGCAAAACTGGTTCTTTTTGCATGTGCAATTGGAAACAACTAGCTTGTTAGGGAACCCTCTTACACTGTTGGTGGGAATGCAAACTAGTACAGCCACTATGGAGAACAGTGTGGAGATTCCTTAAAAAACTGGAAATAGAACTGCCATACAACCCAGTAATCTCACTGCTGGGCATACACACTGAGGAAACCAGAATTGAAAGAGACACATGTACCCCAATGTTCATCGCAGCACTGTTTATAATAGCCAGAATATGGAAGCAACCTAGATGTCCAACAGCAGACAAATGGATAAGAAAGCTGTGGTACATATACACAATGGAGTATTACTGAGCCATTAAAAAGAATACATTGGAATCAGTTCTAATGAGGTGGATGAAACTGGAACCTATTATACAGAGTGAAGTAAGCCAGAAAGAAAAGCACCAATACAGTTCAGTTCAGTTCAGTTGCTCACTCGTGTCCGACTCTTTGCGACCCCATGAATCTCAGCACGCCAGGCCTCCCTGTCCATCACCAACTCCTGGAGTTCACTCAGACTCACGTCCATCGAGTCAGTGATGCCATCCAGCCATCTCATCCTCTGTTGTCCCCTTCTCCTCCTGCCCTCAATCCCTCCCAGCATCAGGGTCTTTTCCAATGAGTCAACTCTTCACATGAGGTGGCCAAAGTACTGGAGTTTCAGCTTTAGCACCATTCCTTCCAAAGAAATCCCAGGGCTGATCTCCTTCAGAATGGACTGGTTGGATCTCCTTGCAGTCCAAGGGACTCTCAAGAGTCATCTCCAACACCACTGTTCAAAAGCATCNGAATAGCATTGAAACATGTATAATATCATATGTGAAACGAATCGCCAGTCCAGGTTTGATGCATGATACAGGATGCTCGGGGCTGGTGCACTGAGATCACTGAGAGGGGTGGTATGGGGAGGGAGGTGGGATGGGGGTCCAGGATGGGGAACATGTGTACACCTGTAGCGGATTCATGTTGATGTATGGCAAAACCAATACAATATTGTAAAGTAATTAGCCTCCAATTAAAATAAATTTATATTAAAAAATAAAAAAAAATAAAAAGTTATTCATCCCTAAAATAAATAAATAAATCAAAGCCCTGCCTAGGGAAAAGCTTGAAGTTAACTCTTTCTATGTCCCTGAAATACACAGCCCACTTTGCCTGAGACCTCAGCCTTAAGCAAATTAGAACTTCAAGCAAAAAAAAAAAAGTGCGGGGGGCGGGGAGGGTGGTTCGAAGAGACGTTTTAAATCTCAGGCAGAAAACTATGAGATCTCTGTCTGTCTGTCTGGATTTACGTATGTCCCAGTGTATGTCTTTTGTTTTTTTTTTAAATAATATTGCTGAAGTTGTGAGTTCTAATTTAATTGGCCTAAAGAAAAGTAAGCACTTACAAATGAGACAATTCTAAATACAAGAGAAATTAACCTAACTGAATTTCAGATTCATGTCAACTGGGAAATATTCAATAGTAAATATCTAGTATTAATGTTTGTTTGCTAATCTAATATAGACATGTCTAAGAGTCATTAAGATTAAGCATATTTTCATTGTACCTAGGTTTATTATAAGTTAAATGTTGTTATATTGTTATATCTGTCACAGGTTTGTCGGCAAGGAAGGTACCTCGAGTGAAAAAACTTCAAAAAAAATGTAAATGAGATATGAGCTTTTAGATAAACTCTATTAAGATTAAAAATGTCTGTCTAAAACAGTTTCTCTAGATTTGGGTAACCTGAATTTCTAGGGTTGTGCTAAACTAACAGAAGTTTATTGAATAGCTAGGTCATTTCCAAATAAAATAAGATTCTGAAACATTCATTACTGAATACTAACTTACAGAGAAACTAAAGATTTTGGGCTATTAATAAATAATGTTTGATGCCATCCTGAGATGTACTCTAGATTTGGGTAACCTGAATTTCTAGGGTTGTGCTAAACTAACAGAAGTTTATTGAATAGCTAGGTCATTTCCAAATAAAATAAGATTCTGAAACATTCATTACTGAATACTAACTTACAGAGAAACTAAAGATTTTGGGCTATTAATAAATAATGTTTGATGCCATCCTGAGATGTTCGCTAGAATTTTTTTTTTTTTTTTGAGAAATTATCACTGGTATTTATGTTTACCAATCTATAGAATGCTAGTATAAAGGCCAATTCTTGGTTGCTTAAGGAAAGTAGGATGTGTGTGTTCAGTAGAGAAGGTATGAGGAATGAAGTTACATTTTATGAAGGGGAAGCAAGTAGGTCTAACTTACAGTTGGCTGTTCCAGGATGGGAGAAAAATGAGAGCGATAAGAAGGCTTTATGGAAAGTGGACCCCAAGGGAAGAGTTTTGTGTATAAGTAAAAGTTTTCTTGAGATGTTGAACTGCCCTTGATAATGGATTTTAAATTTCTTTACCTCTGAAGTGATCTGTTCTATGTTTACCTTTGAAATCTTTGTTACTTTGGCAAAGTGAATATATTATTTCACAATGATCTATATGATTCTATCTGAGTGTTATAAACCCTTCTGCTATGTATTGACAAAACTGCCTAAATAGCTTGACTTCTAGCTGACTTTGGGATGCTTCAGAGGGTCCCTGAGACATCCCAAAGAGCTATTAAACTACTTGAGTTCATTTGACATGTTAAATTGCATGGGAAATATTGTTGGAGGAGTGATGAATCTTCTCAGGTTAAATTGTATGGTTGATGTTACTTATATAGATATCCTAGAAATTATGTGAAATTCATGAAAGTCTGATATGTCCTGGTAAAATGTTGTCAGTTATAATTCTAGTTATCATGTTAAAGTGTTACAAGTCATAGCAATGACCAGGCTACTTTGTCATTTACAATTTAATTAGATTTTAAACACGCCTTGTATGGTTTCACTCTCATGCCTTTAGAAAAATACTGCTAGTTCTTCAAGGCGTATGGAAAAGACTTTTCTTAGATTAACTGATAAATTTTGTTTCTTTGCTATCTGATAAATTGGTAACAGACTGGAATTTAGTCTACTCTCTATGTTAAGAGAACAAAGTTTTCTTAGAATGAATCTTTCAATAACAGATTCTGAATTTCTTTGCCTTTAAGTGATTTATATTTGTTTTTAAAATCTTCTGTTACTTTAGTAAAGTAAATAAGTGTTATTTAAGATTATGGTACATGTAAAAGCTCATTCTGCTTCTACAAAAAATAACCCCTCACTGTTACACTTGTGCTATCCTAATGTCCTTAAAACATGGCAACAGTCTACTTCTAAATTGGGGAGTTAAAAATGGGTGAACAATAGCTGAAAATCAAAGAGTCAGGGCTATGGGAAATCCAAGACGGCCGCTTGGCTTTTCCCAGCTCCCTGACAGACAAACCTTACTTTTATTTGATGGGTTAAAGCCTTCCCTGGTTACAGGGTTAATGCCTCCATAATGAAAAAATCACTGAATATTAAGTTTTGTAAATTGTTAAACTAGGTTTCTAGTTTTGTTAATTAAGGTCTAGTGTTTACTAAGACTCACTTCTGAGATAGTTCCTTGTTATGTTATATTGCTAAAAGATTTAATTAAGTTATTAAAGGACACTCTAAGTTTGTTTCCAAGGCTTATCTCAGTTAACCCATCTTCAGATAAAGATCAGATGCTCCATAATGTACAATCAGGAGATTAACACCAGGCTATAGTCATTTAACAAATGAAGTCAGATGACCTGGGGTATACCAGGTTCTACCTAATGAAAGTTTTTGACTTATAATTCTTGCTTATGACTTTACTAATAACTGCGAGCTATAGCTATATTATTTTCTATGTCACTTGTTTCAGAAGATTACTTCCTACGTTAACAAACGTGTGACTGAGCCTGTGATATAATGCTGATATGCAGTTCCATATGAGATCAATGATTGTAATAATGTAACTCTAGATATGGGAAGAAGCAACAAGAGGGAATATTTTCCTGGACCAAGAGGCTAGTAAGACAGTGGTCCAGAGAATTTTGCTACTTGCAAGGCCTGGTCCAATAACAGCACATGGAGTGGCCTATCAATGGGATCTTCCCTAGACCTGGGAATGAGCCTTCCCAGCACCGTGGGACACAATGGCCATGAAATGCCCCCCAGACATGGTCAAATATGTGGATATGAAGGGGCCCTGCTGACTGGAAGTTGGTATTTGCCAGCTGCTTCTACAAGATTACATCATGACCACTGCAAGCTGCTGACCTTCAACATTCCCTGAAAGTAGTTCAGGGTGGAGATCAGAAATAAGGCACTCTGTGCTCTGGGAAAAACCCAGAAGAACTGGCCTTCAGATAGTCAGATGTTTTCAGGTAAAGATTTTATGAGCCCAGATTCTTGCATCTTCTCGTACCTAGAGAAACACTAACGTCATAATCCAATGTCTGGTCCTGGTTCCCCTGGTAGCCCCTGAGCAGCTTTTCTACTTCTATTAATCTTTGGGCCACATACATTTAACTTTCTTGTTAAGTTTGTTTCTTCCAGAATACAACAAATCTCCAAGTGGGTAGGATGACAAGAATATTCCCTGACCAACACCTAGACAATGCTGAAACAAGTCACCTTGTCATTCCATGGACTCTCATCTCACTCTGTAAATGCACCCTGACAGAGAGCAGGCAGAGGGAACCCAGAGCCCCACGACACCCCTGTGCAGCCTGAAGAAGCCAGAGTGGTCATCGCCCCTTTTCCCCTGAGACTGGGTTCCCAAATGTCTGAGAAGGGAAATAGGTAGACAGTTAGACATGAGCAGGGTATCGAACGAGGCCAAAGAATTAGCCCTAAAAATAAAGAGAGGGAGGAATATGGTGACCCAAGGACAAACGAGCAGATAAAACCAAGGAGGGTCTTGCAATGCAGGAATGGAAAAACCAGACCCTTGTCATCTTTCCCTCCCCCTTCTTGTAACTATTAATGGATTTCAAGTCCTCCTGAGCAGTATAACCTGTCTCCCCTCCTACCCTATAGGGAGAAGGTATTTGCCTTACTCTTCCCTCCACCCAGTATACATGCCTCATCCAATCAGCAAATGACCCACAAGACCCCTATCCCACTCCTGTACCCTGGGTATAAAAGTGGACTAAGGACACCTGTTCAATGTTGGTTCTCCCTTGAGCTGGCCTGCTGTTCTAACAGTGTCTCCCATTCTAATAAACTTTATTTCCCTCTCATTCTGTCTTATGTCTGGAAATTATTTTCCCACTCGCACCTAGACCATGACAAGAATTACCATGCCATGTCATGGAATTATCCCCAGCAACCCAAGGAAACACAACCCTTGATATAAGTAGTAGTCAGGATACTATTGTTACTCTAGGAGAGACACCAACTGTTATTTCAACAGGAATATTGGGGCCAATTCCATAGGGGACAGTTGAATTGTTGTTAGGAAGATCAGGGCTGACTTCCCGGGGAGTTCAAATTCATACCGGAGTTATAGCCAGTGATTATGAAGGAGAATTGGAGGTTATGGCCTCTACTGCTCTTCCCTGGAAGGTTTCCAAAGGGGATAGAATTGCTCAGCTTTTAATTCTACCTTATGTGGGTATAGGACATTTGGACAAAAAGCAGAGCTCTGGGGGATTTGGAAGCACAGGAAAGGCTGGTATTTTTCTCAATGAAAAAATTTTAGAATCCAGACCCATCTAACAAGTCAATATAAGTGGCAAAAACTTTCAAGGTTTATAGATACTGGAGCCGATGTTTCTATCATCAGCTCACAACATTGGCCTAAATTATGGCTGACTAGGCCTGCTCCTGGAGAAGGCAATGGCATCCCACTCCAGTACTCTTGCCTGGAAAATCCCATGGACGGAGGAGCCTGGTAGGCTGCAGTCCATGGGGTCGCTGAGTCAGACACGACTGAGCAACTTCACTTTCACTTTTCACTTTCATGCATTGGAGAAGGAAATGGCAACCCACTCCAGTGTTCTTGCCTGGAGAATCCCAGGGATGGCGGAGCCCAATGGGCTGCCATCTGTGGGGTCGCACAGAGTCGGACACGACTGAAGCGACTTAGCAGCAGCAGCAGCAGGCCTGCTCCAATATCTATTGTAGGTCTGGGACAGGCACAAGGACTAAAGCAGAGACCTATGGTATTGTCTTGTTCAGGGCCTGATAAACAACCAGCCACTATCCAACCTTATGTTGCTGATATACCTGTCAATCTATGGGGTCGTGATCTCTTGGAACAATGACATTCTGACCTACATATTCCTCCAAATCAATATAGCAAGGCCAGTCACTGAATTATGTTCAGTCAAGGTTATATACCAAGATTGGGACTGGGCACAAATCAACAAGGAAGATTTATCCTTTGACTACTCAAGATTTCAAACTGTCCCCTTTTCATTAGAGGCCACTGCTCATATTAATCTTCCTCCACCCACACCCATACCACTTAATTGGAAAACTGATCAACCTGTGTGGATAGAGCTGCTGCTGCTGCTGCTGCTAAGTCGCTTCAGTCGTGTCTGACTCTGTGCGACCCCATAGACGGCAGCCCACCAGGCTCCCCCGTCCCTGGGATTCTCCAGGCAAGAACACTGGAGTGGGTTGCCATTTCCTTCTCCAATGCATGAAAGTGAAAAGTGAAAGAGAAGTCGCTCAGTCGTGTCCAACTCTTCACGACCCCATGGACTGCAGCCTACCAGGCTCCTCCGTCCATGGGATTTTCCAAGCAAGAGTACTGGAGTGAGGTGCCAGCCCCTTCTCCGACAGATGGTACTAGCTGAGGTAAAACAGGATAAACAGGCACGTTTATGCTAGTTATTTAAACAGCTGGATATTCTACACAACAAGCAGAAATTCTGGCTATTAAACACACGTTACAAAATATTCCCCAGACAATTAACATCTTATCTGATTCTCAATATTCTGTACATGTAACTAGACATATAGAAACAGCAACTATTAAGGATACTATCCCATCCACATTATATACACTTTTTACAAATTTACAAAAAGTGACTAGATACCAACAGTTTCCATTCTACATTACTCATACTCCAGCTCATACTGATTTACCAGGGCCTTTAACAGAGTTCAGTTCAGTCGCTCAGTTGTCTCTGACTCTTTGCGACCCCGTGGACTGCAGCATGCCAGGCCTTCCTGTCCAAGGCCTCCCTATCCATCACCAACTTCCGGAGTTTACTCAAACTCATGTCCATTGAGTCGGAGATGCCATCCAACCATCTCGGAAATGATCAAGCCAATGCCCTTTTATTTCCAGTATTTACAGAGGCATCAGCCCTTCATGATCTGACACACTGTAATTCAAATATTTAAAAACCAAGTTTCATATCCCTTGGGCTCAAGCTAAACAGATTGTATGGACTTATCCTACATGCCAGATGGTTGTGATAACCACATCTCCAACAGAAGCCTTGGGAGTTAATCCCCGTGGCCTGAAGCCAAATCAGATCTGGCAGATGGATGTAACTCACATTCCATCCTTTGGAAAGCTTGCTTATGTACATGTCATGGTTGATACTAACTCTAAGTTTATCTGGGCAACCGCTTGCTCTGGGGAATCTACAAAACATGTTATTTCACATTTGCGTAGTTGCTTTACTACTACGGGCCTCCCACAAAATATAAAAACAGACAATGGCCCGGCTTACTTTTAGGGATTTTTTAGGGATTTTCTAGTTCTACTTTTAGGGATTTTTTAAAATGCTTGGTCTATAAAACATCATACATGAACTCCCTATAATCCCCAAGGACAAGATATTGCAAAATGAGCTAACAGATCTCTTAAAGAAATGCTACAAAAACAAAAAGGTGGGAAATGGAATGTCACTTCCTCCACAGCAAAAATTATATAAAGCATTATTTATTTTAAATTTTTGCATCAAGATAATGATTTCACTGCAGTAGAATGACATTTTAAAAAGGAACAAAAAGAAATTCACCCCAAATCACCTGTATGGTAGTGTGATCCAGTAACACGTTCATGGCAGAGGGGGACTCTGACAACCTGGGGAAGGGGTTTCACTTGTGTTTCACCAGGTGATTCAGAAACACCCCTTCACGTCATCTGAAACCACATCATGAGTGAACTTCCACGGAAAAGACGCTTTGCGTGGAACGTTGTGCCCCCAGTAATGAGTTTCAAAAGCCTGAGTCTGAAACAGACAAAGATAACGATTGCCGTCCCGTTGACTTATAGGAAAAAGATCCCCAGTTGGGGATAAAAAATTAAAAGATTAACACAGAAATCAGAAGAGCTCTTAGAAAATAAAGTGAATTTTGTCACTCATGACAATCTGCCTGTTGCCATGTCTGCTCTTATCACCACCACGGTGAGTATACCCTTAGCAACAGCTGAATCTAAAAAGTAAACTTACTGGGCATATATACCTAGCCTCCCATTACTAAAACCCATTGACTGGGGGGATTCTATGATCCCCATTTATGTTTATTATTCTTCCTGGATACCAGGACTTAAAGATACACACCTTTCTCTTTTTAAACAAGAGGAAGGGACTCCCTTCAATGTTACTTATGGGTATGAATCCTGGCCAACTTGTATAGGACCAGCTACAAGATGTCTTAAATTGTCTATGCAAGCCTGGCTGTCCACTAATTCTTTAAATAGTAACTATACTAAGGTTCAGCTACATCTTCTCTCTGGTCTGAGTTTTGCTTATAACAACTCAGAACCCAATGTGAAATCGCTCAGTTGTGTCCGACTTTTTGTGACCCCTGTGGACTGTAGCCTACCAGGCTCCTCGTCCATGGGATTCTCCAGGCAAGGATACTGGAGTGGGTTGTCATTTCCTTCTCCAGGGATCTTCCCTGACCCAGGGATCGAACCTGGGTCTTCTGTATTGCAGGCAGACGCTTTACCATCTGAGCCACCAGGGAACCCCATAACGACACCAAATCGGACAGACCTTTATGTGAGCATCACAAGCTGTGGACTGAAAAGCAAGATCGTATTCAGTGGGATAATTGCAGTAGGACTGCGGGAATAATTTTGATTAATGGTTCCTGTGGAATTGGATGGGACTGGTCCCCTAAGGGGTATGCAGTGTCTAATTGCTCTCATCAAAAGCAGTTGTGCTATCCTCACAAAAGGCTGCGTTGGCAGGTGCATAAAGTCTTTAACCATACTACTATTACCACTCTTCAGATCATCCAATTATATGGCGTGGTAGTGGCATGTCACCCCCTTCCCACAATTAGATCAAGGAAGAGGGCAAGGAGGGATTTGGAAATTAGCTTTAAGTCTTAAAAGATTCCAAATTTGGGATGGATATTATTCTGATAAAACTAATTATTCATTAACATTTAATACCAGTACAAATTGGACGTTTTATATTCAGGCTTGTGTGAGAGATCCTTATGTGCTCTTAAAAGGAACAATTTCTATCAATGAAAATGTACAAGAACTTTCTTGCCAGGATTTAAAATTATATACCTGCTTAAATTCTTTACTTTATAATTCTAATCACTCATTTGTTATATTAAGAAGGAGATTGGGGATATGGCTTCCAGTAAATCAAACCAGACGTTGGGAAGGCTCCCTTGAAGCACATGCTCTTTTAAAGGTTATAAAGAAAGTACTGCAACATTCCAAAAGGTTTATTGGACCCCTTATAGTAGCTATTATGAGAATTATTGCTATAACCACAACCATGGCGGTAGCTGGGGTGGCACTGCATCAAACTATACAAATGACTATGTTTGTACAGCAGTGGCTCCAAAATGCAAGCTCTGCCTGGGGAAGTCAGACTCACATAGACCAAGAAATTAATGAACAATTGATTGATTTAGAAAACGCAGTTCTCCTACTAGGGGACAGAATACAAAATTTAAAATTACAAATTCATCTGAAGTGTGATTGGAATATCTCTTCATTTCGTGTCACACTTCATAAGTGTAATCAAAGTGCTTGGGATATACTTGAGATGAATTATCTAAACATTTGAGAGGACACGTTTGTAATAATCTATCCTTAGATAGTTCTCAGTTATAGGCTACTATTTCTAATATGCAGAATGCTCACTTACAACTACTCCCAGAAACTTATTTGAAGAAATTGAGGAAGGTTTACATAAACTAAACCCCTCTAGGAGGAGGACTGCTTAGTACTATAATATCAGGATATATATTTTTGACTGTTTTGTGTCTAATCTTCAGATGAATGAGAGAAACCGAAAGAAACCATCCAAGAACTGATGAAGAAAGAAGTTGCTCGATTGGTGTATCTATGCCTGCAAAAGTAAAAATGGGGAGATTTACTAGGACTTCCTAATAATGTACTTACCCAGCCTTGAGAGATTCCACAGAAATAGAAGCTGGAAAAACAGCATATATTAAGAAACTAAGTTAATGATTATCTTTCATGTTTTTCTTAGAATAATAGCCTTGCTACAAACCCCAAGGCCAGACCCAGAAGGGAGTATGACCAGGATCACCAAAGCATGGACTTTGAAACACCACGTAGGTGCCAGGCATGAATACTGCCTACGTACTTGCTGATTGTTCCTGAGACTAGCCTGGAAGGGAATGGCCTGGAGTAAAAACAAGGAGATCTGGACTATGTCAATGAAGTCCATGACATTTAGGAGTACGTGCTTAAAACAGCACATGTCTTGAGAAAGATAAGATCAAAGAAAGTCTTGTAGTCTGTAATTAGGAATAAAAACTGGACTCAGAGTGGAATCTGCACCTCAGTCCAATAGAGGCTGCAGGTCCTCTGACCCATGGCACCAGATTCCGTGTTCTGTCTTCATTCTCGTCACTTGCTCCTGGACCATTAAAACAACAGAGTGCCAGGAAGAGAATATCAGCTCTTCTTGCTGTTCAGTCACTAAGTCATGTCCGACTCTTTGTGACCCTGTGGACTGCAGCACGCCAGGCCTGCACGTCCCTCACTGTCTCCAGAGTTTGCCCAAGTTCACGTCCATTGAGGATGTCAGAGGACGTCTGAGCTTGGTGAGGATACCTCCCATGAGCTGAGGGAATCAGGAGTGCTGGGCAGGGCCTTAGTTCCTACAGAGAGCTGGCAGGCCTGGTACACCAGGCCAGCTACACAAGCCAGCAGGTTGGCGGCTGTCAGGATGGCCACAGCCAGGCGCTGGTCCCAGGTGCACATGTAGGCGGTGAGCCCGTCAATGCAGTCCTCATCACTGGACCGCTGGGGCTTCCCACCCAACCTCTCATAGAACTGGTAGAGTGGCCAGAGGACCAGAGCGCTGGTGTAGAGGAGCAAGATGAGCAGGGTGTGCACAACCTTGACGGGCAGCTTGCATTCCATGTTGCTCAGCTGGACGTGAACTTGGGCAAACTCCGGAGACAGTGAGGGACATAGAGGCCTGGCGTGCTGCAGTCCATAGGGTCACAAAGAGTCGGACATGACTTGGTGACTGAACAGCAGCTGGACAAAGGTGATGGAGTAGATGACGGAGGCCAAGAGGCAGAGGAGGGCGGCATAGCAGGTGTAGGTGTCGAGGAGGTGGTACGAGAAGAAACGAAGGGGACCGGAGCTTACATAACTCAGCAATGAAGATGATGAGGGTCACAGCGAAACAAGCACCAGATGGCCATGGACCAGTTGCCTACATCCCCTCTCCCAGTGCCCATGCTGGCCACCAGCGAGAAGGCCACACAAGTGGAGAACAGCTGTGGCAGGTGCAGGTAGAACCATATGGTGTCCAAAGAGGCTGAGATGGACAAAGTGAACGTCCTATTGGTGGACATGGTGCTGTGATGGTCAGGCATGTCACCGCCACCAGGACGGCAATGGTCTTCACTGAGGACCCACCAGAGAAAGACCTAGCTCTGGAGGTGGATTAAGTCAGATGTTTGGAAATGACACAGGGCCCTGTGATGGCTGAGGCTCAGAATCTGTGGAGTTAGAACCAGACACCTGGTAACAGCACAGCTGCTCTACAGTTATTCTCCCCGCCCGTCACCCTTGGCTTTGTCAAGAAACTTGTGTTATCTCAAAGGTGAGTTGAATCTAGCCACAAAGCCATGCACATTTTTTAGCACTTTGCTCTGTATGCCATTATCTACAGCCATACAGGGTACAAGAATGGAGTCATGTCTGATTCTTTCTGACTCCATAGGCTGTACCCACCAGGTTTCTCTGTCCTTGGGATTTCCCAGGCAAGAATAATGGAGTGGATAGCTGCTTCCTATTTCAGGATATCTTCTCCAACCCAGGGATCAAAGCCCTGTCTCTTGTGTCTCCGACATTGGCAGGTGGATTCTTTACCACTATTGCTATCTGGGAAGCTCTGGTTACAGTGATAGTTTTCTACAATCCCAAATTTCAACTCTCTCCAAATTGAAAGAAAAAGTTTAATTGTTTAGTAACAAACTTGACTTGAACAAAGTTGAGACAATTTATGTTGCTGAAACACTAACATGTTTGATTATAATTCAGTTGCCAAAACAATAATGTGTTTATTTCAAGATGCTTTCAGACACAAGGCCGGGTGTTATGGCATATAGAGTAGATTCACCATATACCTGTCTGACTTAAAAATTCTGAATAATGAGCACATCTGAGCCCATGAGTTCAGAAAGGAAATAATGGACTGCATTGTTAATGCAATTATTTTCAGCTGCGCTGCATGGTAGATGGAAATTCCCCAACCTGTGTTTGAGCCTGTGCCCTCTTCAGTGAAACAACTACTGGACAACCAGGAAAGTCTAATAATCCATTCATGGATGAGAAAACTAAGGCTGGGGGACCACGGTGAAAAGACTAGAAAGCGTAAACCCCAGATAAAAATAGCATGTGGGTTTGAGCACTTTGCTCTACAGCCCACATGTCAGCAGGTCCCTTGAGGGTGGGAGTTCTGGGACCCAGGACCCACCTTCAGGCTCACGGCCTCCTTCCACAGTAACCTGGAGACACGTGTCCCGGCCTGTCCTCCCTGCAGCCATCACTAGAAGGAGCTGCCATCTGAGAGGACACAGCCCCACCCGGAGGAGGGCAGCTTCAGGTCTGAACAGGGAGGAGCCCATGGGGTGAGAGCAAGGCCCTGGGGAGAAGATGACATGAGAAGTAGGGGCGGTTGTGAATCCCCTCCCCCAATTTTGCCTTCACATGTGACTCTTCTGCATTGGGGAAGGGAGACCCCAACTCAGCATGACTCCAAGCATCAAGGAGCACCATGGAAGAAACACAGAATAAATTAGCATAATGTTGAGCTCTTAACTCCAAAACTGCCATCCAGGTGGGAGTCTGGAAAGATTTAGGAGTAGTCCTAGCTGTGAGGAGTCTCCTGGACTGGGAGACTGGTTAGCAGCTTCCAAGCTGAGAAGAAGGGATTGGGAATGAACACGGATGCTGTGTCTGATGCTGATGGGGAGCCTTTCAGGGCATCCACGGAGGGGGTGGGAATGGAGGATGATCGGCCCCCTTTTAATGGCAAGAGCTGAAACAGGAGGCCCCTGCAGGACCCCTGGGAGGAGACAGCCCAGAGAAAGCACCCAGGACTGGGGCGAGGATAGGAGTGGCAGAGGGGAGATGACTGAGTTGGGGGGATTCCAGGGTCCCAGTGGCCCTGAGGCAGCCCAGTAGGGGTCTTCTGACCCAGAAGGGATGCAGGCATGGAGACAACCTTCCCCATGGAGAAGGGGCCTGGACTGGAACTGAGACAGGAGAACAGGGGCTGAAGGGGTTTCAGGGCTGTGATAGGGACATGTGGCCAGAGTGTCAGGGACCCTGGAGACCGTGGAATTGCCCAGGTCACCACCCAAGACAGTCCCGCCAGCCAGGGCTGCAGTCTTGCTCACACAGGGCCTCCTCCAGGGTCCAGTGTGGGGGGAGTGAGGCCCCTCCCAGCCCGCCCAACCCAGGACCCACCTTCAGGCTCACGGCCTCCTTCCACAGTAACCTGGAGACACGTGTCCCGGCCTGTCCTCCCTGCAGCCATCACTAGAAGGAGCTGCCATCTGAGAGGACACAGCCCCACCCGGAGGAGGGCAGCTTCAGGTCTGAACAGGGAGGAGCCCATGGGGTGAGAGCAAGGCCCTGGGGAGAAGATGACATGAGAAGTAGGGGCGGTTGTGAATCCCCTCCCCCAATTTTGCCTTCACATGTGACTCTTCTGCATTGGGGAAGGGAGACCCCAACTCAGCATGACTCCAAGCATCAAGGAGCACCATGGAAGAAACACAGAATAAATTAGCATAATGTTGAGCTCTTAACTCCAAAACTGCCATCCAGGTGGGAGTCTGGAAAGATTTAGGAGTAGTCCTAGCTGTGAGGAGTCTCCTGGACTGGGAGACTGGTTAGCAGCTTCCAAGCTGAGAAGAAGGGATTGGGAATGAACACGGATGCTGTGTCTGATGCTGATGGGGAGCCTTTCAGGGCATCCACGGAGGGGGTGGGAATGGAGGATGATCGGCCCCCTTTTAATGGCAAGAGCTGAAACAGGAGGCCCCTGCAGGACCCCTGGGAGGAGACAGCCCAGAGAAAGCACCCAGGACTGGGGCGAGGATAGGAGTGGCAGAGGGGAGATGACTGAGTTGGGGGGATTCCAGGGTCCCAGTGGCCCTGAGGCAGCCCAGTAGGGGTCTTCTGACCCAGAAGGGATGCAGGCATGGAGACAACCTTCCCCATGGAGAAGGGGCCTGGACTGGAACTGAGACAGGAGAACAGGGGCTGAAGGGGTTTCAGGGCTGTGATAGGGACATGTGGCCAGAGTGTCAGGGACCCTGGAGACCGTGGAATTGCCCAGGTCACCACCCAAGACAGTCCCGCCAGCCAGGGCTGCAGTCTTGCTCACACAGGGCCTCCTCCAGGGTCCAGTGTAGGGGGAGTGAGGCCCCTCCCAGCCCGCCCCCTCCTCAGGGACAGCTGCCCTGTTTCCAAGGGACTATTTGCTGAGAGGCCCCCAGGGCAGAAGGGCCAGCACCCTGAGCCCCAGCCAGCTTCCTGCCATCAGAGGCCTTGTCGCCTTTGCTGATAATAAACCCTGGGACAAGCTGAGGCTGGAAAGAGAAACACAGAGCAAACCTGAGAACCTCTCTGGACTCACAAAGCTCCTTGAGCCCCAATTGCCAGTGGAGCCCTGGAGCCTGCGGGCCTCCCAGTAGGCACTGCCAGGATTGGGAAAGGGCACTGGGGTGAGGGAGGCTGGGGTGTCCTGCTCGCTGTTTGCCAGTCTATTCCTACCAACCTCCCAGAACTCATCTGGAATTTCCCTTCCAGGAGAAATGACAGCTTTGGATCCAGGTACAGAGGGGGTTCCCTGGTAGCTCATCTGGTAAAGAATCTACCTGGAATGCAGAAGACCCTGGTTCATCCCTGGGTCAGAAAGATTCCCTGGAGAAGGCATAGGCTACCCTTTCCAGGATTCTTGGGTTTCCCTGGTGGCTCTGACGTTTTAAGAATCCACCTATAATGCGGGAGACCTGGGTTTGATCCCTGGGTTGGGAAGATCTCCTGGAGGAGGGCATAGCAACCCATTCCAGTGTTCTTGCCTGGAGAATCCCCATGGACAGAGGAGTCTGGAGGACTATAGTCCATGGGGATGCAAAGTGCTGGGCACGACTGAGCAGCTGTGCACAATGGGACAGAGGGAGGGCTTGGGGAAGGAGAGGCATGGGTGTTCCTGCGGTGTGACCCTGGGTAAGGCAGGTGCCCACTCTGGGCCTCAGTTGCCCAACTGGGAAGCAGCAGGTTTGCCTGAGTTTCTCAGAAGCCCTTCCTCCACTCTAATCTGTGAGCCTGGACACGGTGCCCCTGTCAGAGCACAGCCTGGATGTGGCTGAGCCCTGCCTGCCCAGCAGCCAGGTGTGTGGACTGGAAGACGGGGAGCCGGGAAGGTCATGGCTGGGACAGAGGAAGGAAGGAGGAGGTGCCAGAAGGGCAGAGAAGGAGGAAGGGAGATGGTCACCAAAATTACAAGGAGGCTCTGGACCTTTGGCAGACATTTCATAGCTGAATGATCCTGGGAAAGTTACTCACCAGAGCCCCAGTTTTCCCATCTGTGCAATGGGCTCAATACCTTCTTTAATTAACGAAATCATGTGAACAGCTTATCAGAAGGCCTGTCACATGGCACACTCAATCCATGCCAGCTGCCTGTTCTCCTCCCCCTCTCCCTCACAGAGGACCCAGAAGGCCCTGGCCCCATTCTGGACATAGCACATACAAGGTTGATTTGCTCCAGGTCAGAGGTTGCAAACCAGTTTGTATTGGAGGTGATCCAAGGATGTGTTTGGTGTCCCTTCAGTGTTTTCAGAAAGAGATGGTATAGAATTGGTGTTATTTCTGTTGCATTTGGTAGCTGCAAAGTGTTTTAATTTTACATGAAAATCCACATTTCCAGCTCCTTTTCAAGTTGCAGGAGATCTGGTATCACCGGGCTATGTTCCTTTAGGGTGGGATGAAGCTGAGCAAATGCTCTGCCATTTATATTATTTTTCGTTTTCATTTCTGTTTAGTATTTTCTACATTTTCTTCTTCTCATGTTTAATTGACATAAAGCAGGACTGTGATCATCTCAAAAGTGCCCCATTCCCCCTCTTGGGTGTGGCCAGACTTCCTGCCTGCTCACAGGAGTGTCCATCCCCTCATCCAGGGAGCATCCAGGTCCTCAACTACATGTACAGCCTTCAACACATTTCACAGGTTCTGATCATATGTAGAAATGTGTGTACATACATTCACACATGTTGGTAAGGAGTATCTGTATCTTTTTTCCTGTTTTATAAACATGAGACCATATCATCACACACCACATCTTGCTTTTCCACCACCCCCGACAGGTGCAGCTCGTCCTCTCCTGGGGCCCTAGTCCTCTCCATCCCCTTTACTTATTTCCTTCCCTCATGACTCCTGTGGGCATTTGGACTGACCCCCCTTCTCTAGATCAGTGGACCCTTCCCTGTGAGTCTCAGACACCTGGGAGACAGAATATGACAAGGGATCCTGGGATCCACGTGACCACCATGCTCTAGAGCAAGAGGTCGGCAAGTTTTTCTGGAAACTATAAAAAAATATATGACAAATAATATATTTTTCATTTCTGGAAGTTCATCTTGATTTCCTAGGGCTATTATCACAAGCCTGGTGGTTTAAAACAACAGAAATGTATTCTCTCACAGTTCCAGAGGTCAGTGTTTTGAAACAATGCGTCAACAGGGCTGTACTGTCTCTGATGCCCCAGGAAAGTGTCCCTCTTTGCCTCTTTTGGCTTCTGGAGGCCCCTTACCTTGTGGCTGTGTTACTGAACTCAGGCTTGTCTATTCAGTCCTCAAGAAGCCAAATACTGAGAGACGAGGGTCAGGATTTGTCTGGGACAAGGTGCCGCTCCTCCGCTGTGAATACAATCACCACCCATGTCTGCATCAGCCCATGTTGGGCGGTGGGTTAAAAAAAGTACTAATGAACATTTCCACCATTTTTTGTTAATCATCTTGGTATGGAGGATTTTTCTTTTTTCCAGTTTAGTAGGTCTGAGGTGAAAAAAAGATTGTATGTCCAACAACAGCCAACTGGCTGTCCTCGTGCATTCAAGCCTCCTGTAGGAAATTGTCTTAACAAAAATCCACTTTCCCTCCCTCTCCCCTTGTAAGGGACACACTCCAGGCAAATTGAGTGTCCTGTGGGGTCTTAAAGGGAGAAACTACTTCATACCACGTTTCTTCCTCATGCTGTGGGGGCGCTGAGGCTCTTCCTTCCACCCCTGCCTCTGCACTAGAACCCCTCTCCTTCCAGAGACTGGGAGGAGGGGCACAGACCCGGGTATCCCCTGCCTGGGGCACCAGGACAGAAACCACAGAGGTCGGTGTGGATTCAGTTCCCTACAAAGCTGACCCCACCCCTCTTCTTCCTCCCTTGCCTGCAAAGTCACCCCTGTAAAGGAGGCAGGCTTTTCACAGTTTCAGTTTCTTTTTGCTTTTAATTTGGTGCCCTTGTTGGAAGAATCTTTATCATGAGGAACAGGAAAGCCTCCCACTTATCAGATCATTGACCAAAGAATTCTAACTGGAAAATAGTTATTTAGAGACCCATTCCAGGGCCACTGTTCTTCAGAATTGAAAACATACACGACTGGGACTATATTAAAATTAAAAAAGCATTTTATTCATGGTTACCTAACACGTAATAGCTCTAGTGTTTCCAGTCTGCCAAGATGCCTGCCAGTGGACTTATAGAAGGGACAATGTAGACCCCTCTCCCCACTTCACCGGCTCCCCCAGAACAGATTTAAAGCAACCAAACCAATTCTTCCTTGGAAAGAGAGTGGTACAGAGTCGCAGATAAGCTGACCCCAAAGTCCCAAAGAGCAAAGAATATGCCCAAATAGGGGGAAGGGGGGCTCGCAGGATGCATGCTCTTTTACTCACTCTGCCAAGAGCTTGGCTGCCCCGTCAGAGGCCAGTTTCCTGCTCTCAACAGAAAGGGAAAGCAGGCTGTGACCAAGGAATGGGGAGGGGTAGGTACGTTTACAGCTGCTGGAAAAATACCCACAGATCTTCACTGGGAGCAGCGGGCAGCCCAACTTTCCCAGCCGCACTGTCCCTTCCGCCCCAGGAAGAGGGGGAGGGCAGGAACCCCGGGGACCGGCTGCTGCCTGGATGTATAAATAACATTGTCATCCAGCTCAGGCTCGACTGCGCGTCCCTGAAGAAGCCAGTACTGAGAGAAAAGTCTTGGGCAGAAGAAAAGTAGCTTTATGTCAAGCAAGCCGGCGAGCAGGAGAGAAGGTGGATCACTGAGCAAAAGAACCAACCCCCAACACAGCAAGGCTCAGCGGGAATTTATACAAGGAAGGAAGCTGAAACGGCCGCAGGCTGTGTGCCAGGGGTGCGCTGTGCTTCTATCTGGGGAGACTTTACATTAACCTCCGGGCCGCTTTGCTGGATTTCCAGAAGCTGAGCGTGGTCCTTACTTTGTTCAGATCAGCACATCAGTTCTAGGGGTCAGTGGTCATATATTTTCTAGAGAAAAAAGAACGGAGGCAGAAACAGAGCTTAACCGGCAAAGCAAAACTGAACTCAGAACGTTAAATCCGGAGCTGTGTTTAAACTGTTTACAAGTCTTTGGTTGAAGAACAAGCAAGGTTACAACAGCGGTGACGTTGACCACCTGACCGGCACCATCACCATGAGCTGGCCCTCAGGCCTGGCCTCCAAGCGCATCCTGGGGTTTTTCCTCCGCGTGGGGCAGCTGCTCTCCACCTGCGTGTCCTTCTCGCTGGGGGCCAGCCTGGGCATTTGGAAGGAGAGCATGGGTAACTGGTGCATGTTCATCTGGTGTCTCTGCTTTGCCATGAGCCTCATCACCTCCATAGTGGAGTTATGTGGGCTGCAGCCCCGCCTCCCTTGCTCCTGGAATGATTTTCTTTATGCTATTTCCTTCCACTTCCTCATCTTCTGCATCGTGACTTCCCTCATCTTCGGCACCTCCTACATCCAGTTCTTTTCTCCAGGCCCCGCCCAGAACCGCGCCATCACCGCCACCGCTTTCTCCTGCGTGGCTGCTCTGCTTTATGCCATCGAAGTGGCCTGGGTCTGTGTCCGACTCGGCGACATGGTTTGCTTTGTGCCCACCTTCCCAGGTGTGCTCAGGAGGCTGGAGAACTATCTGGCCTGTGTCATCTTCCTCTTCATCAGCAACACTGACCTGTACCGGCACCAGCCGGCCCTGGTGTGGTGTGTGGCCGTGTACTCCATCTGCTTCATCCTGGGGGCCGTGAACTTCCTTATGAATGGGTGTGACTATGACAACGACAAAAAGCTTCCCCTCCGCTTCCCCTTTTTACTGTGGGTGCAGACTGTGCTCTCTGTCCTCCTCTATGCCACCGCAGTGATCCTCTAGCCCCTCTACCAGTTCCATGAGAAGTTGGGAAAGCAGCCCCAGCGGTCCAGCGATATGAGCTGCAGTGATCAACTCATTACCTTTGTCTGCGTCTGGGACCAGCGACTGGCTGTGGCCATCCTGACAGCCATCAACCTGCTGGTTTATGTGGCTGACATGATGTACTTGATCCTAGAGGCTTTTGTACAGACTGAGGCTCAGCCCAGGGACTCTGGATTCTTTTTACCTGCAGTTTCTTCACCAACTTCTGATGTCCCCTGATGCCCTCTTTTAGACTCAGATACCTGGTGTTGGTGGGGGAGTTCAGGGGAAAGTGGATGGAGCCACGGGTAGAATGGAGATTTCTCAGAATATGGCCTTTTTGAGCATTTTGATTTTGAAACATGTAAGCAAATTGCTTTTTTAAGAAAACAAAATTAAAGTTTGAAAAATATACCAAGTGGAAAAGAAGGGTCAGGGGAGGGATCGTTGGCCAGATGGTCTCCATATTCCCTGCAGCCTTGATGGACAGGCTGGGAAAGAGCTGAGGGATGCCCCCACATGCTGTCTCCAAAAGCAGAGGGAAGGGAGGTGCCTTGGGTTGAGGGATCTGGTTACAAGACAGGCTGCGATCTTGGACCCTTTGCTGCAACCCTTGCTTGCACCTGGACAGCACCAAATCAATTTCTATTGATTAAGGAGCCTAAGAGCCCTGGTCTATAACATGGGGAGAAGGAGCTGTGGCCCCCAAGCCCACTTGTTGAGTGGCCAGGGCCAACTCCAGCCCTTTGGTACACACAGTTGATGGAGAACACCCCGGGTGCCCAGGCATCAGCCCCTTCCCTTGCTCCCTGCCTGGCCTGGCCTCCCTGCCTCCCAGAGCAGCGGCCAAACACTCCCTCCTCAGCCGGCCAGCCAGAGCCTCCTGGCTGACACCAGGTTCAGACTGTGGCTGGAGCCTGGTATAGAACAGAGCCTGGGTCCATTCTCTGACCCTGGAGCAGCTTCTTGGAAGGATCACAGAGTCAGCCTTCCTCTATCCACCTTTGAGTGGAGAAAAGAGGATCTCTTCTCTCCTGCAGCCTCAGGCACCTGACTGTCTGTCTTGGGAGCCAGTGTAGGTGGTCCATCCATGTGGCCCTTGTCTGTATGGCTGGCTCCTGTCCCAAAGTCCCTGTAGGGAGGCTGGCGGGCTGGGGGAAGGGCAAGGAGGCTCCAATCGGACCCTGCCTAGCATCTTGACCCTCAGATATTTCTGGCAAGCTTGCCAACAGCAGAAGGGGGTGCTGTTATAGGACCTCTGGGTGGGGCTTCCTCCACTGAGAGCTGGCTGTGCAGCAGGCAGGGAGCCCATGCTTTGAAACGCTCAGCCCTGCCAGACGACTGTGCTGTGCAGCCATGGATGAACCACTGGCCTAAGGGCTGAGTACCTCTGGGGGACCCCGGTCACTGGTCCAGCCTCGCTCCTGCCATCTCCCTTGGCTACCTGTTCATGCAGAGAGAGGGCATGGCACAGCAGGATATGTCCTAACAGCCCACCACATGCATGAGGGGCTCCAGGTGAGGTTAAGAACTCAGGGAATTCAAATCCAAGTTCATATGACATCAAACTACTGTGCTTTTCACTCAACTTTACAGTGGCCATACCTCCATTTGTACCACTGACCTTTGGGAACCTGGTCTGGGAGGGCAGGGAGCTGTAGTCTGACCTCTCGGGATTCTCTCCCGTCCAGGCTCTAGGGTTTAGGGTCATGGCTTCTACTGTTTACTATTTTCATGAACCTCAGAAGCTGCTGGGGGTGGCTGCCTGTCTGATTATGACCGGCCACCAGGGAGAGTGCTTCAACTATCTCTCCTCCAGGCTGACTTGCAGGCAGAACCAGCCTGATGGATACTCTGGCAGGAAAAGTGAGGAGCTGGGTCTCTGACATGGTTAGGGGGCAGCTCCAGAGACCTCTCCAGTATTCTTGGGCTTCCCTAGTGGCTCAGACGATAAAGAATCTGCCTGCAATGCAGGAGAACTGGGTTTGATCCCTGGGTCGGGAAGATTCCCTGGAGGAGGGCATGGCAACCTTCTCCAGTATTCTTGCCTGGAGAATCTCATGGACATAGGAGCTTGGTGGGCTGCAGTCCATGGGATCACAAAGAGCTGAACACAACTGAAGTAACTTGACTCACTTTCCAGGGACCTTCTAGATGCCCTCACTCAGCCACTGAGCTGAGACTGGGAGGGGGCTGGGGCAGCAGTGCAGCATGGCCTGGAAGGGGACCCCCAGGCTCCCTGACTCCTGGCCCAAGTTCCTTCCAGAGGGTCAGGCTTCCTGGAAAGAAGAGGGGCCAGGATTCCCAGAGGAAAATCTTTCCTAAAGGAAATCTCTAACCTGATGTTCTGTTCCTGGCTCTGGGGTTTGCATGCCCCAGTGCAGGGAAAACCTGAGGAGGGCCCCCTACCTCCTAGGTGGCCCTGAGGTGAGGGTCAAGACCCCAGAGGACAGTGTGTGCTGTGGCCACCCCCCACCCCTGGCCCGTGCTTCCTGCACAGCCAGCTTTCAGTGGAGGAAGCCCCGTCCCGGGGAAGGAGAGCCTGATACTCTAGAGAGACACAGCTTCAGCCAGCCCTCCTGACTCTGTGTCTCCCTCTGTGAGATCAGGCTCTCCTCCATCAAAGGGCTGAGAAGGGGACCGAAATCCCATAGACAGGGTGCCCAGCACTGGGCTGGGGGAGGTGGGGACACCATAATCCTAATAAAGGAAGAGCTGCCCCTGCGGCTCAGCGTCTCCTCCCCCTTTCCCTCCCTCCTCCTGCTCCTCCCCATCATCTGAGGCTCTCGGGTCCTCAGGACTTAGAGCTAGATCACGTCTTCTCTGGGTGCCATGTTCTGTGTGTGTTCTCATCCAGTCTGATGGCTTTAAGACTCCACTCAATAGACAAATATCCTTGTGCACCAGGCACTGTTCTAGGTCTGGACAGAGAGCAGAGAACCAAGAACTCTGTCCTCATGGAGCTGACACTCTAGTACAGAGGATGGACCATGTGCAACCAGTATACAGTGTTAGGTCAGTGGATGATAAATGCCATAATGAAGGAAAAACTGGCGAGAAGAGTTATTGGAGTGTGTGGGTATGAGCCGCCAGGCTACTCTTTTAGGTGAGTGGGCATAGTAGATATTTATGAAGATATTGAATGAAGTGAATAGGCTGTTTGATGAAAACTCTGGAATTCCTGCCTCTGGAGTTGATCTCTGCTGGGGTCCAGAGTCAAATCCAGCTGCCTCCTCATCTCTCCCTCTGGATGTCTCAGGACTCCTCACACTCACCGTGTCCAATCACATCTCTTGAACCTCCAGACCACCCCCGCACACACACACTGATCCTTCCTCATCTTTCCCATCTCAGTCAATGGCACCACCTTCACAGATGCTCTTCACAAAACACTCATGAATCCACCCACTCTTCCTCTTCTGTAGGGCTGCCTGGTCCAGATCCATCCATCTGTCTCAGCTGGACACCTGCCATAAGCTTCTAACTGATTCCTGTTTCCATTCTTTCCCTCAAAGCCTGTTTTGGACTAAACTCAAACTAAGATACTTTTGAAAGCTTCTCTTTGGTAGAAACAAAGACTCCAAAACATCACCTCCAAAGCCCTGCGAGCTGAGACCCCTTTCTACCTCTCCAGCCTCATCGTCTCTCTCTCCAGCCACTGAGAACTTCTCCCAGTCCCTCTTTGTCATCTCAGGGACTTCCCCCTTACATGTCTCAAGTCCCCCAGCCCTGAACTGAGACCAGAGCTCAGCCTGGCACACAGTAGTCCTGTGCTCAGTCTATGCCACACTAAGCCTGTTTCCTCAACCGGAAAATGGAGATAATAGCACCTGCTTTTAGACATGATTACACCCTGTGGAGAATCTCCCTGGCAACTTTAGCAGAGAACAACTGTACTAGAAGGATGCTGGGTAGCTTGGAGAATTATTATGGAGGGACCACGCTCAGAACAGGAAGGAAGTGAGCTGGGCAGCCAGGGCACAGTCACGGTCAGCTGGTCCAGGCACCACGGCCACTGGAAGCACATACTAGATGCTGCTTCAGGCCCTGCAGAAGGAATTCTAATCTGACCTGTGTCTGTTTGTTACCTGCTCCCTAGGTGTGTGTCCAGGCCCCACTTGTGGGGCAGGTCCAATATTTATCTGACCTTTTAAGTTTCTTATTAGGGTGAAGCCAAGTCTGTCACAAGTACACAATGGGGACATCCTCAAATATAGTGGGGAGTTTAGGTTCTCAGTGTTTCCCCTCCCTGGAGATGTCCATCACACAAGGCCGTGGTGCTTTTAGGAGGATTAAATGAGATAGCACCAAATCCAGGAATTCTCAGACATTTCCACTAAAGGCTGAAGAAATGGAATATATCCTGGCCAGGAGATCCAGCCTGGAGGCTGAGGCGGTAAGCTCATGTTGTTGTTGTTGTTCAATCGCTCAGTTGTGTCCAGTTCTTTGCTACTCCATGGATTGCAGCATACCAGGCTTCCCTGTCCTCATGTTATATTAAAAAAAAACAAAACAAAACACCTGGCATTTTCCAGATGGCTCAGTGGTAAAGAATCTGCCTGCCAATGCAGAAGACAGGACATACAGGTTTTATCCCTGGGTTGGAAGATCCCCTGGAGAAGGAAATGGCAATCCACTCCAGTGTTCTTGCCTGGAAAATCCCTTGGACAGAGGAGCCTAGGGGGCTACACTCCATGGGGTCACAAAGAATTGGACATGACTGAGCACACATGTGCGCACTTTTAATAATATACCCATAACATATCATGCTTATTTCAAGACAAAATAATGGTTTCCTACTAATGGACTGTGGGCTTCCCTGCCCTATTTGCTTGATGACGCAGAGCAGTTTCCTTTTTTGCATTATTTGAGCAATTTCTGATTGACACCAAGAACAAAGCTTAAATTAAGTTTGTGGAGGAGAGGGAGGAGAAAGATGGAGTGCCAGATTCCTGTGGAAAGTGGGCAGAAGTGAGAAGAGCAATGGAAGGATTTGGGGCCCCTGCTGGAGTCTGCCAGGGTCCAGAAACAGAATATTCTGGAAGTACTTCCTTCTCCCCAAAGCACCAGAAATAATCTCAAGCTTTTTTTTTTTTTTAAGGGATTTGCATAAGGACTGATCCCAGACTAGTAACCTAGTAACAAGAGTGTAACCAGGGGCAGTCATCTGGGCTGATGGGCAGCTGGCCCCAGCTCAGCATGCACGTGGATCACTGCGGTCCCTGGGTGCCCTGAGGGATGGCGTGCTGCAGGCAGCAGTGGACACCTGGGAGCACGAGGGGCAGGGGGGCTGCACACGGAACCAGGGGAGTGACTTCCCTTGGCAGGAGTACTGAGAGGATGTCATTGGCTTTAAGGCTGGTCAGGGCCAATGTAGGGAGGGGAAGAGATCTGAGGGACCCCCCACACCATGAGCAGCTTGGTGGCCCAGATGGGTGGTTTTGGGGAATTTTGTTCCCTGAGGAAGCTCACCCTCCTTCCAGGCAAAGCACTTGAGGGATTTATGGAAACAGATACCGACTGTAGTGGGGGGTGAGGAGATGGCTTGAACTAAGCTCCCCCACTCCCACCACTTCTCCATCCCTGGTCAGAAGCAGACCCAGAGGAGAGCAAGTGGACAAACCCTCACCAGCCCAGCCTGGCTCCAGAAGAGACCTCAGATGACATATCATAGGTTCTGTCGGCTGAGAAAGGGGCCCTGAAGACTTGGGCTGCAGTGGGGTTGCTGTGGACACAACCAGTTACAAGAGGCTGTATGTGTCGTGCTCACTGCAGGTCGAGCTCTGCTGCGGATTCATTTGTTCCTCCCAGCAGCCCCTGAACTGTGCACTCAGTGTCCCCATTTTCACAGGCACAGAGATGTTAGCTGGTCAAGATCACACAGGTGTAGGTGGCAGAGCTGGATTTGAACCCAGTCATGTGGGTTCAGGACCTGAAAATCTGCCTGGGTTTGATTTGTACCTTAGACCCAAAGGGACAGAGTGGCCAATATTTTTTTCAGCACCAACAGACTCACTAGGTGACATTATCTCCATTTCATTCATCTTCAGGGCTATTATTATTATTATCCTCCTTTTATAGATGACGAGACTGAGGCTCAGAGTGAACATTATGTCATTTGCTCAAGGTCACACAGTTACTCTCTGTCAGAGCCCAGATTTGAATACAGGTCTGTCTCCCTGTGAAGCTCAGCAGGTAATAGAATCTCAGTAAACGCTGAGCCCCTTCCCTCTTCTCGTGAGTCCAGGAATCATCTCCTGGCTCCTGTCTGTTCTGCTCTGGCTGCAGTGCCCCCGTCTCAACCAGACCACTTCCTTTTGACAAGCCAGCAGAACATGACAGAGAGGATGCAGATACTAGGGAGGGACTGCTTGGAGCTTTAATTTCCTGGGCCCATCAGCCATCCTACAGAGATTTTTCCGCAGGAGACAGCCACACAGACAAGGATCACATGGACTGGCAGTCGATGCCTGGCCCCTGGGATGGGTACCTAAGGCTGCTCAAGAGCAGAGTCCATTCTCTCTCCACTTAGAGGAGGACTGAGGAAGGCTGGGTCTGTAATTTTTCTAAGCTGGTCTAGAGCCAAAAAATGGGAACATCTGGGCCCCCAGCTCTGTTCTGGATGTGGCTCAGGACACAGTCTTGTGGGTGGGGGGAAATGCGTCAGCTAGAGTCACGCTGCATGGAGGAGGCTCCGGCTGACCAGCTCAGGATGGAGCCTCTGACCACAAGCCCCCAGGAGACAGGGAGCCCAGGCCAGGCTGAGAGCAAGGAAAGTGCCTGAGGCGTGGGCACCAGGGATCTTCTCCATCAGCTTTGTGTGCTGAAGGGCTGGGGGAGGCCGCCCTGACCACGCAGCTGTGGGCTTGGGGGCCACAGTTCCCTCTCCCCAGATCCCAGACCCCAAGCCAGCTCCCTTCCCTCTGCCTTTGGAGACAGGCCTATGTGGGCATCTCTCAGCTCCTCCCCCAGCCTGTCCATTGAGGCTGTAGGGAGCATGGAGACCATCTGGTCACCTATCCCTCCCCTGACCCCTTCTTCTTTACTTTGTATATTTTTGAAAATTGAAACTTATTTTCTTAAAAAAGTAATATATTTTCAAAGCTTGAAACCAAAATGCTCTAAAAAGCCACACCCTGAGAGACATCACTTCTACCTGAGTCTCCATCCACTCTCCCCTCAGCTCCTCGCCCCCTCCAGGACCAGGTGACTGCTCCACTGAATTCACAGAAGCCTTTCCTTTGTTTCTTCTTTTTCATTTTGTTCGAGTGTTTATCTATTTATTTTTGGCTGGCCTGCGTCTTTTTTTGCTGTGCTCCAGCTTTCTCTAGTCGCGGAGAACAGCGGCCACTCTTCGTTGCAGCGCACTGGCTTCTCATTGCAGTGGCTCTTCCTGTTGCAGAGCGCGGGCTCTAGGGGCACAGGTTTCCTTCTAGTAGACCTGAAAGCACCATGAATCAATTCAACATAATTAAGATTTATACAATTTTCACACAAAAGTAGTATACAAATTCTCTCTGGATTCCCATAGACTATAAACTAGGAGATACTGGAACATATCCAGGGACATAAAAGAAGGTGCAAAAATTTCATAGTCTAAAGGTATTGAAATCATACGGAACCTGTTGTCTTATCACTGTGGAATTATGTTAGAAATCAATATCAAAAGATTTGAATATATCCCTACTTATTTTCAAGTGCAATGTGACATTTACCAAGAGAGATATTTGACTTAGCCATTGAAAACCTCAGTAAAGTGAGAAGACTGAAAAAAAACACAGAGTATGATTGCAGAGAAAAACGCATTTAATGAGAGATTATTCTTAAAATGAGAAATTAATATCAAAGTTATTTTTTAAAACCGAGGTATTTGGAAATTAAATATCTACTTTTAAGTGATGGGTGTACCTAAGAAGCCATAACAAGGCAAATTAGCAAATATTTGTAACAGAATAAAAATGAAAAGAGAATTTACCAGAATCTGTTGCATTCACCTGAAGCTGCTCAATGCAACTAAATACAATGTGTAATCTTGAATAAGGTATGAAAACAAATAATGGACACTAACATAAAATTTTGTGAAATTTGAATAAAATTTGCCCTTTAGTATTTCCTGTTTTGTTTTTTTTTATTTTTTTACAGCATAGTATTTCTTCATATTCTCAGAGTTGGATTAGAAGTTTCAAGCCTCGTTCAATTTTTAGAAAAATCACTAAGATAATAAACTTTTAGACTTTTAGCAGTAATACTAGATGCCAAAATACATGGAATTTTATTGAAGTTTTGAGTGAATATAAGTTAGAAATCTAGCATTCTATTCATATGAAGTAAAACAAGTGGAATCAAAATAATTTTTCATCTAGGAAAAAGTTCATACATTTTAAAAAAGTTATCACATTATTCATACTATATATATATACACACACATATATATCTGTATACAAAAGCTTTTCCACTACTCTTGATAAAGGATTGAGAAAGAACAACAACAACAAAGAGTTGGAGAAATTGGAAAGCATAAACTAATTGAAATGAGAGCACTGCATGGGAAATAGAAAAAGTGAAACACACTAGATAAAAGTAAAAGGCCATCGTATAGTCCGGTTGTTTTTAAACATGGCTGGTCATTAGAAACACATTTAGAGCTTTGGAGAAAAAAGCAATATGTCGGCATTTGTATTTTTCAAAAAATTCCCAGATAATTTTGTTATGCATCTGGATTTTTAAAAGTGATACAGGTTTTTCTACTAAGTGTTACTTTTTGTGACATAGAATTCTACTATTTTCTGTTGACCAATTATGATACAATGGTATTAAGTGAATAATAGTTAGATAATCATAATAGTAAAAGAAGTTTCAGTTTTCACAATCAATAGCCAGGCAAAAAATAAGATTACAATTGCCAGCCATAATGGAAACATGATTAACCTAACAATATAAAATAATTACATACAATTTTGGGGGTAAGTAGCGTGATGTGGTTCGTAGAAGTGCATACATGCACAAGTTTTCATCTGTCTAGCCAGTCTATGTTTTTTGATTGGCGCATTTAATTCATTTAGATTTAAAGTAATTGTCATGGGTCCATGTGCAGATTGAAAAAGATTTTTCAGACATGAAGCATAATGAAAGAAGAATAAAGTTTATTAGAGAGAGAAACACTGTTAGAACAGTGGGCCAATACAAGGGAGAGCCAAACCCATTCAAACAGGCTAGTAGCCAATTTTTATAGCGTCAAAACAGAGAAAATTTCTACTGAAATGGTGGCATTAGGTGATTGGTTCGGTTGCTATGGAGTAGGTAAGTAATACACTGGGTATTTTTCTTAGTATGGGGTCAGAGAACTAGCCAGTTTAGATCCAGAGGCTCATGGCAACAGTTGCTATGGGGCTTGGTCAGTTCCAGAGATTTTTATCCTGTGACTTTGGTACAGGGTTCCACACCTGTGGCCTTGGTATACAGTTCCACAGTCCCTCTCTTTTTATTTATGGACCAAATCTTTAGCCCCTTAACACCCTGCTCATGAATAACTGTCTACCTATCCCTGTCTTGGGCCATGGGGACCCAGGTCATCGGGGAAAAGGCTGACTGCTCTGGCTTCTTCAAGCTGGACAGGGGCGTTGTGGGTTCCTGGGTCCCAGTGTCTGATCTCGGTTAGGGTACATTTACAGAGGGAGATGAGAGTCCATGCAGTGATAAGACTTCTTGTTCCACCACTGTCTGGGTGTTGGCTTGGTGATATTCTTGTACTACCAGTGGGAGACTTAGTTGTATTCTAGAAGAAAGAAATTAACAAGAAGGTTAAGGATTTATGGCCCAAAGATTAATAGAAGTAGAAAAGCTGCCAAGACGCTAGCCAGGAGAACCAGGACCAGACGTTGATCTGTGATGTTAGTGTTTGTCTAGGTACGAGAAGATACAAGAATTTGAGCTCATGAAATTCTTTACCTGAAAATGCCTGACTATCTGAAGGCCTTTTCTTCCTGTTTTTCCCAGAGCACAGAGTGCCTTATTTCTGATCTCCACCCTGAACCCCTTTCAGAGGGGTGTCGAAGGTCAGCAGCTTGCAGTGGCCAAGATTTAAGTCTTTGTAGAGGCAAATGGCAAGTATTAATTTCCAGTTGACAGAGCACCTTCAGTGTCATAAATTTGACTTTTGTTTGGGGGCATTTCATGGTCATTGTGTCCCACGGTGCTAGGAATGCTCATTCCCAGTTCTGTCAAAGTTTTCTCAGACAGGCCACTCACTCTGCTGTTACTGGACCAGGCCTCGCAAGTAGCAAAAGTCTCTGGACCTTGGTCCAGGAAAATATTCCCTCTTGTTGTTTCTTCCCATATCTAGAGTTACATTTTTACAATTACTGATCACATATGGAACTGCATATCATCATTTTATCAGAGGCTCAGTCACAGGTTTGATAATGTAAGAAGCAATTTTCTGAAACAGGCAACATAGAAAATATAGCTAGTGATTATTAGTAAGATCATAAGCAAGAATTTAAGTCGAGAATTTCCTTTAGGTATAGCTTAGTATATCCCCAGGTTATCTGACCTAGTTTGGTAAATGATTATGTATACTAAGTCACTTCAGTTGTTTGAACTTCAGTTCAGTTCACTTCTTTTTGCAACCCTATGGACTATAGCCCACCAGGCTTCTCTGTCCATGGGATTCTCCAGGCAAGAATACTGGAGTGGGTTGCCAGGCCCTCCTCCAGGGGATCTTCCTGACCCAGGGACTGAACCCTCATTTCTTATGTCTCCTGCCTTTTGGGTTCTTTACCAATAGTGCCACCTGGGAAGCCCCAAAGACTATCAGTTCAGTTCAGTTCAGTTGCTCAGTCGTGTCCGACTCTTTGCAACCTGATGAATTGCAGCTATGGACTGGTGTTAATTTCCTGTTTGTAGATCTTGGAGCATCTGATCTTTATTCAAAGACTGATTACTTAGATAAACTTTAGAAACAAACTTAGAGTGTCTTCTTTAATAATTTAAACCTTTTAGTAATATAACATAAACAAGGAACTATCTCAGAAGTGAGTCAAAGTAAACACAAACTTTAATTAACAAAACTAAAACTTAATATTTAGTTAGACATAATTGTGTGTGTGCGTGTGTGTGTGTGAGGGTATTAACCCTGCAGTCTGGGAAGGCTTTAACCCATCACATAAAAATGAGGTTTGTCAGGGAACTGGGGAAAGCCAAGCAGCTGTCTTGGATTTCCCACAGCCCTGACTGACTTACAGCTATTGTTCACCCATTTTTAATTCCCTGATTTAGGAGTAGACAATTGTCATGTTTAAGGACATCAGGATAGCAAAATTCTGACAGTGAGGGGTTAATAGTTTGAAGAAGCAGAATGAGCTTCATCTATATGCACCATAATCTTCATAAATCATTGTGAAATAATGCTTATTTAATTTACCAGAGTAAGAAAAGCTTTTAAAAACAAATATAAGTCATTTAAAGGTAAAGAAATTCTCATAGTTTGTTATCAAAAGCCACATTTCAAGAAAACTTTGTTTTATGAACAGAAAAAGAAAAAGCAAAACTAAATTTCACTCTGGCACCAGTTTACCATTAATTACAAAATTTATTTATCTGGTTAATCTTAGAAAGTTTTTTCCATAAACCTTGAAGAAGTAGCAGTATGCTTGCAAAGGCATCAGAGTGAAACCATAGAAGGCACATTTAGAGTCAAATTGCAATCAACAAAGCAATTTGGTCATTGCTGTGACATGTAACACTTTAACATGACAACAGAATTATAACTGACATTTTACCAGAACATATTAGATTTTCATGAATTCCATATAATTTCTAGGATATCTAAATTAGTAACATCAACCAGACAATATAACCTGAGAAGATTCATCACTCCTCTAATAATACTTCCCAAGTAATCTAACATGTCAAATGAACCCAAATACTTTAATATCTCTTTGCGGTGTCTCAGGGGCCCTCTGAAGCACTCCAAAATTAGAGGTCCAAAGAACTTCATTAGAATTTAATTTTAGGAAGTTTTTCCAAAAATATCTAAAGAGTTTATAACAGTCAGTCAGATTGCATCATATAGGTCACTGAAACAATAGTTATTTGCTTACCCAAAGTAACACAAGATTTCAAAGGTAAACATAGAACAGATCACTTTAGAGGTAAAGAAACTTAAAAACTATTATCAAAAGCAGTTCAACATAAGAAAACTTGTATTATACACAAAACTCTTTTCTTGGGGTCCATTTTCCATAATTTTTTTTTTAATCTATCACTTTGTTCATTTAGAAACAGCTACCTGTAATTCAGACCTACTTTCTTTTCTCTTAATAAAATGAAATTTCATTCTTTATACCTTCTTTATTAAAAACATATATCCTACTTTCCTTAAACAGCCATCAGCTGTCCTTTATATTAGCATTCTGTAGATTTGTGAACATAAATACCTGTGATAATTTCTATTTGTTTATTTTTTTTGTCAGCAGATATATCTTTTTATTTTTATTTTTACTTTATTTTACTTTACAATACTGTATTGGTTTTGCCATACATTGACGTGAATCCGCCATGGGTGTACATGAATTCCCAATCCTGAACCCCTCTCCCACCCCATATCATCTCTCTGGATCATCCCCATGCATCCTGTATCCTGTATTGAACATAGACTGGCGATTCATTTCTTACATGATAGTAGACATGTTTCAATGCCATTCTCCCACATCATCCCACCTTCTCCCTCTCCCTCAGAGTCCAAAAGTCTATTCTACACACCTGTGTCTCTTTTGGTGTCTTGCATACAGGGTTATCATTACCATCTTTCTGAATTCCATATATATGTGTTAGTATACTGTATTGGTGTTTTTCTTTCTGGCTTACTTTACTCTGTATAATCGGCTCCAGTTTCATCCACCTCATTAGAACTGATTCAAATGTATTCCTTTTAATGGCTGAATAATACTCCATTGTGTATATGTAGCACAATTTTCTTATCCATTCATCTGCTGATGGACATCTAGGTTGTTTCCATGTCTTGGCTATTATAAACAATGCTGCGATGAACATTGGGGTACACGTGTCTCTTTCAATTCTGGTTTCCTTGGTGTGTATGCCCAGCAGTGGGGTTGCTGGGTCACAAGGCAGTTCTATTTCCAGTTTTTTTAAGGAATCTCCACACTGTTCTCCATAGTGGCTGTACTAGTTTGCATTCCCACCAACAGTGTAAGAGGGTTCCCTTTTCTCCACACCCTCTCCAGCATTTATTGCTT
>SJYT01040481.1:19-17060 GCA_006410635.1 Cephalophus harveyi
AGCCTTGACGTACTCCTTTTCCTATTTGGAACCAGTCTGTTGTTCCATGTCCAGTTCTAACTGTTGCTTCCTGACCTGCATACAGATTTCTCAAGAGGCAGGTTAGGTGGTCTGGTATTCCCATCTCTTTCAGAATTTTCCACAGTTTATTGTGATCCACACAGTCAAAGGCTTTGGCATAGTCAATAAAGCAGAAGTAGATGTTTTTCTGGAACTCTCTTGCTTTTTCCATGATCCAGCGGATGTTGGCAATTTGATCTCTGGTTCCTCTGCCTTTTCTAAAGCCAGTTTGAACGTCAGGGAGTTCACGGTTCACGTATTGCTGAAGCCTGGCTTGGAGGATTTTGAGCATTACTTTACTAGCATGTGAGATGAGTGCAATTGTGCGGTAATTGGAGCATTCTTTTGCATTGCCTTTCTTTGGAATTGGAATGAAAACTGACCTTTTCCAGTCCTGTGGCCACTGCTGAGTTTTCCAAATTTGCTGTTCTTACAGAGCAGTTATTATGAGAGGTTCTTTCCTAGGCATGGTAATCAAATTCCTTGACCTCAAAGGTATATACAGTGGATATAAGCAGGCAGGTAGCAAATACGTGTAGAAGTAAGTACTGAAATGCAAAAGAGTGGAGTGATTTTGTATACATAAAATCCTACTGGTGTTAAGATGATCAGAAGAGAACTCTCTGAGAAGTGACATTGATCTGAGTAGTCTGTAATGAAAATAAGACTGTTACAGAGGAAATAAGAAGAGCAAAGGCCCCAAGAGGAAATAAGCATGGTGTATTTTAAGGACCAAAAACAAAAGAAGCCAAGGTTGCAGAAATGTAGTGAGCAACAGGAATAACGATAGGAGATATGGTCAGAGAATCATGTAGAGACTTAGAAACCGTGGTAAGAACTTGGACATGCTACTCATTGGCCTGTGAAGCCACTGCAGAGTCTTAGGCTGGAGAGTGATATAATGGCATTCACACATTTGGCTATTTGGAAAACGTACCATGGGAGGACAAAGATCGATCAAGGAGACCCATGTAAAGATTGTTGTCATAGTCCAGAAGAGAAACAAAAGTGGCTTAGATTGGGACTTATCAGTGCAAATGGTTTTAGGTGTCAGATTTGAACATATTTTGGAAGAAGTATCAATAGGATTCATTGATGAATTGCATATGGCACAGAAGGAAAAAAAGGAAGTCAAAATTTTGATTGGTTGATGTCCTGAGCAAGTGGGTTTGGCCCCTCCTGACATGGTGAAAGTTAGGAGAAAGCAGGCCATAGATATTAAGACTTCTGTTTAGAAAATCTTAAATTAGACTTGTCTATTAGATTTCCAAAGAGAGGCGTAAGGGTGAAGAGGCACTTGGATTTGTAATTCAGGAGATGCTTAGAGACGTTCACCTAAGAGTCATCAGGTGGTATTTAAATGTGCTGTTCTAGGAAAGAACAAAGAAAAGCCAAGAGGGGAGCCTTGAGATAATCAACATTTTGAAGTTGGGAAAGTAGTGGATTAAAACTCAGATGTGTCTGATTAAATCAGAGTCTTTTAACAATATTCTAGAAAATGGCTCAGGCAGTAAAGTGTCTGCCTGCAATGTGGGAGACCTGGGTTTGATCCCTGGGTTGGGAAAATCCCCTGGAGAAGGAAATAGCAACCTATTCCAGTACTCTTGCCTGGAAAATCCCATGGACGGAGGAGCCTGGTACGCTACAGATCATGAGATCACAGAGTTGGACACAACTGAGTGACTTCACTTCTTTCTTTCTTTCTTTCAATCACTGGATATTCTTGCCTAACTGCTCATCTAAAGATCAACAAAATTCTCTCTCAAGTCATTATTGGTCTACAAAAAAAAAAAAAATGCTTCTCCATTCTCTTAAGATACATGGACTGTCTATTCCTGAAACCTGCTAACTTAAAAACAGCCCAGTCAACACTCCGCTCCTTCAGTAAGCTGATGCTTTTTTATTCTTTTCCCCTTCACTAGGGGATCAGAAGAGGCCATGGCGACCTCCCTCTTTAGGTTGCCATGGAGCAAACCAATTTAGGAAAGTGTTATTTCAAAGAAGACACAAAGATGCAGCTGCTGGGGTGGGAGGGTAGTGCATGTGTGTCTGTGTGTGCATTTGTGTCTGTGGGCAAGAATCATTTAAAATAATTTTATTATGGTCACATTTAAAAGATAAACAAGACTGGTCTAAAAATAATACTGCAGTTTTAATATTAGAAGAAGATGGTAATGATGATGGTAATAATGATCATCAGCTTTGTGTAAAAGAAGAATAGGTTACATTTTTAGGATTTTAAGAACCAGCAGGAGAAAATAATCGAGAAATTCTCATATTGAACTGACCAGCATGAATCTCACAGCTGGAAAAGTTGTCTCCAAAAAAGAACACTTGTGAAGAGCAGGGTTTTCATCATCAGACCAATGTTCATCAAGGCTTTTATCAAAAGAAATTGAAGAACATAAAATACCCAACAAGAACTACAATGGTCAAGACTCACAGTTTTTCAAAGTACAACATTAATTCCTTGGGATTTTAGTAGTGGTCAGCCACAGAAGGAAGACAGGATACTGAGAAAGAAAATAAATTTAAGTGTGCTAAGTTGCTTTAGTCATCTCTGACTCTTTGTGATCCCATGGAGTGTAGCCTGCCAGGCTCCTCTGCCCATGAGATTCTCCAGGCAAGGCTACTGATCTCCCTCCTAGGGATCTTCTTGATCCAGGTATTAAACCTGCATCTCTTATGTTTCCTGCATTGACAGGCAGGCTCTTTACCACTAGCACCACCTGGGAAGCCCCAAAATAAATTTGGAAAGTGTTAAAGTTAAATTGATTTTTTAAATTATTGTGCATATGATTAATAGAATAATATGTGAAGGTGTCTTGTGATTTTCCAAGAAACAGATCATGTATAGAGACCTTTAAAGGAGAGCTTCTAGTCATGGCAATTCAGGAAAAGTGGCAAAAATTATATTAGATGAGTGACAAGCTTGAAGAGGCAATGCTATAAGAGTTTGATGGCATAGTGAGTATATTCAATTGGATTGAAATGTGTTGCTCTTTTAATGTGTGTACAGAATTATCATGGTTATCTAAGGACTTAAAAGAGCACCCAAGGCAGTAGTGCAATGAAGCGTTACTGAGCTGGTTATCAGACAAATGGATTTTAACCCCTATTTTGGACTTCCCTGGTGGCTCAGACGGTAAAGCATCTGTCTACAGTGCGGGAGACCTGGGTTTGATCCCTGGGTCGGGAAGATTCCCTGGAGAAGGAAATGGCAACCCACTCCAGTACTCTTGCCTGGAAAATCCCATGGATGGAGGAGCTTGGTGCAGACCACTGTCCATGGGGTCGCAAAGAGTCGGGCACGACTGAGCGACTTCACTTTCACTTTCTTTACATTTTCTTAATCTAGTTATTGGACTCCTGTGAGAACTCATTGATTCATGCATTTATTCAAAGGACACCAAGTGTGTCTGCTGTGTGCTAGGTGCCAGGAACGTAGCAATGGACAAGAACTATCTAGTTCTTACCCTTGGGGAACTTACATTCTAGTGTGGAAGATGGACAGTAAATAAATACACAGTTTTACCTGATTTACCATGAAGGAGAATAAAGTTAGATATAGTGTTGTAAAGTAAAGGAGGAAAATAAAGTCTCAGTTACTTGTACAAAAAAAGAGGAGGCTGAACTCCATTAGCAATTTTCAGTTTTTAAGCAATTACATGTAACAAAAACCAAAGCAAATTAATTATTTGGCTTTCCTAAATAAAAGCTTATTTTCTCGTTTAACAAAAAGGTAGGAGGTAGGCATTATAGGACTGGTAGAGTAGCTTTATGATGTCGTTGGTGCCCCGAGTGCCTTCAGTGTTTCTTATGGTGCAGTATTATGCTTATGGCCATGCTGCAAGGTAGCTGTCTCACACTCACATTCCAGGTATGGGAAAGAAAGAAATGCAAAGGAACACTGAATAGGAAAATATTAGGAAAACCAGACTTCCTAGAAGTCCCCAGCAGATACCCCTCACACCTTTAGGGCGACTGGGAAATGAGTATTTTTCAGATGACTGTCATCCCTGAAAAATATTCAGTTGCCCTGAAACTGGTTCACTTAAGAAGGGAGGCTAGAGTAGAAATTTAGGAAGGAATTAGTCTGCTAAATTGCTTAAGGATACAACTGGACATCTACTTCAGCTCCCAAAGTATTACTGTAATAATAACCATGCTGGTATCCAGAATTAGGAAGAAAATACTGATTCATATACAAGTATCTATAAGTGGTATTTTTGGAAAACAAAAAATCCATGAAAGCTCAGAGAAATCTACTAAACTAAACCAGAAGTGAAAATAGCACCCAACTAAGAGTGAGTGCTAAAACTATAATGAAATATTGACACAATTCACTATTAGAGCTAGACTTACTGTCACTTAATTGGGTTTGGCATGTATGGGCTATACTATATAGGTAGAGGTTATACTGCTCACATTTAAGTAAAAATATCTAACACCAAATGAAACAATGGTAATTACACTCTTCGGTCAACAACTTTTTTATAAGATACTCAATAAAATTGTTGTTCTCGGGACTGCACAAAAGAGTATCACATTGGCAATTCCAATTAACTTGATGGTGGTGACGAATATGTCATATTTGACATTAGAATATTCAGGTTCATATGGTGCTTTTCTCACTAAAATTTTAATTTGTTCAGATGTATTTTTAAATACAGGGAGGGAAGTGGGTGGGGGGTTAAGGATGGGGAACACGTGTACACCCGTGGCGGATTCCTGTTGATGTATGGCAAAACCAATACAATACTGTAAAGTAATTAGCCTCCAATTAAAATAAATAAATTTAAATTATAAAAAAAGAGAAAAAAACAAATAAAACATTTGCAGAGCTCTGAAGAACTTCAAAGAAATACTAAAAATTGAAAAACACAGCACTAAATAGCTTCCACTTCACCTTCAGACTCAGACATTCTTAATTTTTTGACTTACTAGAATTCTATCTTTGTTAAGGACAGTAAGATTAAGCAATAGATTGATTAAAAGTCTTAGTTGATGCTTTCAGTGCTCATAAAAGAACAGTGACTTCTCAAACCTTTGAAGAATTCATAGTAGACACTACAAAACTGGTAGAAATATTAATGATATAATGAATTCAGAGATAGATTAAGCCTTCTTATCGATAATTCCTAAGATTCACAAAAAAACAGTATTCATTCTTTAGCTATCTGCACATATTCTAATCTCACAGATGGCTGGAGAGTATAAACCTCATCTGCAAAGGATTATATGTATTATTAGTTATATACGCAGCTTACTTAGGCTGGGATACATTTTAATTATGTTTCTAGAAGAATTCTGAGATATATTTTATGAAAACTATTTTTATTTTGTCAATATATGAGCATTCAGTGATATCAACTGAAAGTTAAATGATATCAGATCATACCTGAATCTTCTACATTTATCTATCAAAAGTCAAAAAGCTACTGACCCAATAACTTCATTTCTAGGAAAATACCTTAAAGAAATAATCCTAACAATAATTTTTAAAAAAGCTTTATCCATGAAAATGTTCACTGGGCAATTACACATAATTGAATTTGGAAGCATTATAATTATCAATTTAATACTGTTCAGAGCAGAATGAAAAATAAACATACTAAATAAGAAAGGATTATAAAGCTGTAGATAATAATGAACATTTTTAATGTAGTCAAGTTTTTAAGTAAACTTTCCTTCATAACAGGTTTATATTTACAAAATTGAGAAGATGGTACATAAAACTCCTACAGTGCAATTTGTTTGATGTTTTTATCATGATCAGACTAGAGTTATGGGTTTAGGGGAGAAAAATCAGAGGTAAAGTGTCAATTTCATCACATCATACCCACAGTAAAGACTGTCAAACTGACATATCTGGTGGTATTGAGTGTGATCATCTGGCTTGAATAGCATTTTATTATTTTTCTGCACTGTAAAGTTAACTCCTCATCTTTTAAATAATGCATTCTTTGAAAGAAGTCATTAAGTACATCTGTACTTAAGGAATAGAGACTTATACTCCCCATTCCTTCAGGGTGGAGTACCGTCATAAATTATTTATAAAATTTCTGCATGGAGATTTGTCTCCCACCAACCACCACACTTATAATTCAATTATTTCCTTTTGTCGGTATGAACCCATAGATATTTGCTTTATACTTTGGGTTATAGTCAAATACTGCTTTTTCGGTGGGGAGGGGAACTCAAATTTTTGTAGTTTTGAAGGCTCTTTCAGTTGGCACCTGTGTCCTTTGGAATAATCTTATCTTTTTAGCCTCTCACAGAACTGCTTTCACTAAGTTGTGCCTTTGCCTTTTGTTTAAATAAAGGCACTCTATGGGTAAAGATGTGGAAAAAAAGGGAACACTTGTGCTCTGTTGATAGGAATACAAATTGGTATAGCCACTATGGAAAATAGTATGAAAGCTTCTCAAAAAATTAAAAATAGATCTACCATATGATCCAGAAATTCCAATTCTGGGTATTTAACCAAAGGAAAAAAATCACTAACTCTAAAAGATATATGCTCTCCAATATTCCTTGCAGCATTATTTATAATAGCAAAATATGGAAACAAGCTAAGTGCCTATAGATAGATAAATGGATAAAGAAGATGTGATATACATATACAATGTGATATTACTCAGCCATAAAAAAAGGAAAAGTTTTGCCATTTATTATATAGATGGACCTTGAGGGTATTATACTAAACGAAATAAGTCTGATAAAAGTGGTTGAAAGTGAAAGTCACTTTCAGTCACTCAGTCATGCCCGACTCTTTGCAACTCCATGGACTATACAGTCCATGCAATTCTCCAGGCCAGAATACTGGAGTGGGTAGCTGTTCCCTTCTCCAGGATTCATGGAATTCTCTAGGCCAGGATACTGGAGTGGGTAGCTGTTCCCTTCTCCAGGATTCATGGAATTCTCCAGGCCAGGATACTGGAGCAGGCAGCCAATCCCTTCTCCAGGGGATCTCCCCAACCCAGGGATTGAACCCAGGTCCCCTTCTTAACCAGCTGAGCCACCAGGGAAGCCCAAAAATACTGGAGTGGGTAGCCTATCCCTTCTCCAGCAGATCTTCCTGACCCAGGAATCAAACCGGGTCTCTTGCATTGCAGGTGGATTTTTCACCAGCTGAGCCATCTGGGAACCCCAGTAAAAGTGGTTGGAAGAGGACAAATAGGTGAAGGGGATCAAAAGTTACAGATTCCCAGTTATAAAATAAATCATGGGGATGAAATTTACAGCATGGGGAATGCAGTCAATAATATTGTATTGACTCTTGTGTGGTAACTGATAGCAACTATACTTACTGTGGTGATCATTTCACAATGTACACAAATGTCAAATCACTATGTTGCACACAAGAAACAAACAGAACATTGTATGTACTTCAATTAAGAAATATGTATTTTGCTCAAGCCTTATACAAATCCTATTTATTTAATATTTTGGTTGAAGGATCTTTATTTCTAAAATGTACACATGGTAAACTAATAAGGAGAAGCTAGTAACTTGCAACACTGTTTGAACCTTTGTAGTTTTATCACTTATATAAAAGGAATAGAAGCATGCATAGTGGAAATGTGGGGGGTGGGTGCTGCCTTTCAGTCTTTGAGTTGATGTTAGCCTGTGGATCTTGTTTAAAAAAAAAAAAAAAACTTTTAGGCTATACATAAAATTTTTAATCAAAACTTCAATATCCATCTTAATTGGAAGATATACTAATGATTAAAACACAGTTGTTGTTAACAAATCACTGGTCAACAACAATATAAAACCTTTAAATGCAATATGTTTTATATTGTCTCCTGGGAAATATCAACTTCATAAATTAAGAGAGTTATCCCCGTATATGAAGTACTTCTAGCATAGGCAAAAATAAACATAGATTTTTACATTGACCATCAAAGAAGCCAAGATAATGTTGTGCTCTATAATCCTTTTTGAAAAAACAAATGTACTTGCTATTGCTATGAAATGTCATTTGTAAAAACACAGTAAACCTTTCACAAGCTTTTGCAGATGGTGTTCTAATCTATTTACCCATGCTCAAAAATAAAGGTCTTAACATTCAGGCTGCTTGTCAATATTACCAAGGTTATAAATGAAATACAAAATTTAAAACTTGTAGCTATGCATTTATCTCATAATTTACCTTTTAAATTTAAAATCAAGTAAGCGGTATCTTGGAGATAACTAAATAAATTTATCCTTATAAAGCTCTGATTTGATCATGGACAATTCTTCCATATCATTTTATAGAATTAAGAAACCCATCCTACATTGGTCAATCCCCCAAACAACGTGCTTGCCTGTAATTCATGCTGCGATTCATGGGATCGCAAAGAGTCGAACACGACTGAGCGACTGAACTGAACTGAACTGAACTGATGCTGTTCCAAATCTTATTTATTGTTCAAAACATATCATGGAAGGCCTCCCAAGTCCACATTATCAACTGGAAAAAAAAAAAAAAACAGACATTTGAAAGAGGGAAGGAATTTGTGTACTGATACATGCTATGAGATAACAATTCCAGCAAAAGAGACTGGCTTTCCCACCCAAGTCCTAAATCTTAACAGGGAAGCGAGAGTAAAGTTATTCAGTCATGTCTGACTCTTTGCAACCCCATGGACTGTAGCCTGCCAGGCTCCTCCATCCATGGGATTTTCCAGGCAAGAATATTGGAGTGGTTTGCCATGTCTTTCTCCAGGGGATCTTCCAGAACCAGGGATTGAACCTGGGTCTCCCATACTGCAGGCAGACTCTTTACTGTCTGAGCCACCAGGGAAGGCCCTAAATCTTATCATCAGTTCACTTCTGTCACTCAGTCGTGTCCAACTCTTTGCGACCCCATGAATTGCAGCATGCCAGACCTCCCTGTCCATCACCAACTCCCAGAGTTCACTCAGACTCATGTCCATCGAGTCCGTCATCCAGCCATCTCATCCTCTGTCGTCCCCTTCTCCTCCTGCCCCCAATCCCTTCCAGCATCAGAGTCTTTTCCAATGAGTCAACTCTTCTCAGGAGGTGGCCAAAGTACTGGAGTTTCAGCTTTAGCATCAGTCCTTCCAAAGAACACCCAGGGCTGATCTCTTTTAGGATGGACTAGTTGGATCTCCTTGCAGTCCAAGGGATTCTCAAGAGTCTTCTCCAACACCACAGTTCAAAAGCATCAATTCTTCGGCGCTCAGCCTTCTTCACAGTCCAACTCTCACATCCATACATGACCACAGGAAAAACCATAGTCTTGACTAGACAGAGCTTTGTTGGCAAATTAATGTCTCTGCTTTTTAATATGCTATCTAGGTTGGTCATAACTTTCCTTCCAAATCTTATCATAATAGCTACCAATTAAAACTAACTTCAACTCAACTTAATTAAACAAATATTAATTGAGCACCTGCTTCTGTATGGAGAACTTGTTTGGATTTTTGCCCTCAGTGGAAGAGTGCCTGACGTGTTCATGTTATGACAAGAAGGCTGAGTGGCTGAAATCGAATGAAAAAGGGGAACTCAGAGAGGGCTGTAGGGGGAGGAAGTATATCATTGTAAGGCCTCTGGCTTTCCCTCTGCAGGAAATGCAGAGCCATTTTAAGGTTTTGAGCAAAGGAGTAACATGATCTAACTCATGTTTTAAAATCATTATTTTGACTACATTTTGAGAATAAAAAATAAGAGAACAAGAATATTAACAAGGAGATTTTTTTGGAGGCCACTGCAGTAATGAGAGGAGAAATAATGGTAGACAGAGCCAGGATGGGAGAAGTAGAAGTGAAGGCTGAGTCAAAGGGGAATTTCTGATTGATAGGATGTGGAAAGTGAACAAAGGAGGATCCAGTAACGACTGTGATAGTTAGCCTGGCCAACTGGAAAAAATGAAGCTGCCATTAGTGGAGACAAGGAAGATTTGGGGGAGTAGATCAGTGACTCAGGTTTAAACACATGAAGCTTAAGACTGGAAAAATAGATTGAATGTCAAACTGGATAGGCACAAAACCCAATATCTGTATATTTTTCCCCAAACAAATTTCCATTGTAGGAAAAAGGGGAAAAAATATAACTGAATGACAACAGATCCATTCCTTCTATATATCCTGAACAATTTTTAAATTAACAAAAATAAAATAGAGATCATTGATTTTGAAGCTCTTCAGAAAAGGAAAATGTTTCTATTCACATAATAGCCCATATACTTTTAAAATTGTGAGGACAAATTAACTTCATCACAATAGAGACAGCTTATTTGGAAAAAAGTCAAAAGGAAAATGTATAGAATATTTAGGTACAATGGTTTGAATGATCACAAATGAGATTCTCTACTATAAAAAAACTTCTTGGAATCTGGAAAATTAATAGTCACTATCTCAGTGTCCAAAAGCTGTGCAAAAGCCTATAAAACATTGAAAAAAGAAATATGAGTAATAACATAAGTTGAATTACATGAAATTGTCAATATTTTCAATTTTCAATTTTTAAACTGCAAAAATGGCAAAAGAATATGGTTCAATCTAATATATTATGAAATTGAAAAAAAACAATCACACATTAGACAAATGGCAGGCTTTGGTCATTATTTTCTGAACAATAAATATTGACTTTTCCATTGCTATCGCAGTAGTTTCAATCAGCAGCTCAAGATTCTTTTCAGCCAATGTTTCTTAAATAGCCACTGTCTACAACATCTCTGATAGATGCTGCTGGATAAACAAAGTTGAGGGAGTAGAGTATTTGAAAAACTTATAATAAAGATGAATAGGGTAAATGCCAGGGTTTTTGGCATTCTGAAGTAAGAATAAGATAAGTGGGATTGCAAGCAGGAAGTTCCGAAATTTGATGGGTACTTCAAGAATGCTTTCACGCAGGAAGGGACATTGAACTGGAGGTGGAGATGTACTGTAATGGTGCCGATGAGACATAAAGAAATCTAAGGACAGTAACCCTGAGCTTTAAAACTGTATTTAAGGGTTTTTTAGGAGAGAAGGAAGAGGGGTCTTATGAAAGAAGAGCTTCTAGGACGTGCCTTGGCCTAAAATGTTCATGGAAACAACTAAGAGTGGATAATCCAACAAGGCTGAGAGATGTCTACATAGCTGTGCTGAAGACTTTCCACTGCTTTATTTGTTTCATCTTAGTCATTTATGACTGTGCCTTTGGAATCACTGTGGGACCTAGAAGGCAAGAATCAATAATTCTATTCCACTGCTTCTGTACTAATACAGGAGGATAATAGCATATAATACACAATAAAGCTAAATAAGTTAATAAGTATCTCACTAAAACTCTCCTTGTAGCTCAGTTGGTAAAGAATTTGCCTGCAGTGCAGGAGACCTGGGTTCGATCCCTGGGTTGGGAAGATCCCCTGGAGAAGGAAATGGCAGCCCACTCTAGTATCCTTGCCTGGAAAATCTCATGGACAGAGGAGCCTGGTGGGCTGCAGTCCATGGGGTCGCAAAAAGTCAGGCACGACTAAGCGACTAGCACTTACTTACTTACATCAAACCTCAGAAAGTAAAATCCTATAATGGGTTTCTTTGAGCAAGGAATGGTACATTACCCAACTACTACTGACTTTCTTTTTACTTAATGTGCTTCCTTTAGTGTATTATTTTAGTGAACATAAAGTATATGAATAAATCTGTTCAAAATTCATGTGCAACTTCAATCATCCAACCCTACTTTTTGTTATATCTTATCAAATTTCTTAAATGCAAAGTGGAGATTTTTAGAATTCTAAACCTCATGCCTAAGACATGAATACATTTGAAATAATATATAAAATATAAAACCTAGTAGATAAGTATATTACCCTTCTCTTTTGGAAGCCTTAAATTATATAAGTATAAGATGTGTATAAGAGACAGAGTAACGATTATATCTTATCAAATTTCTTAAATGCAAAGTGGAGATTTTTAGAATTCTAAACCTCATGCCTAAGACATGAATACATTTGAAATAATATATAAAATATAAAACCTAGTAGATAAGTATATTACCCTTCTCTTTTGGAAGCCTTAAATTATATAAGTATATAAAGATGTAATATATACATTTTCTTATCAAGATTTTTATTAATATAGAAAAAGCTTATTTTTTAATTTATTTTTTGGATATTGAGAAAAATGCAAAAGTCCTTCAAAAGGAGAGAAGGGTGAATAAAAGTACTCTAGGCTTTTCTTTCTATAAAGCTTTCTCCTTAGTGAAGTTGTATTCCTAGAATGGAAACATAGCAAGCATCACAGGTTTACACATGATTGCACAAAATAAACATTTGTTGAATCGAATATGGTCTAGTGAAACTGGCAATAAGTTCGAACAAACCTCAGTCAGGTCAGGAGAAAGTCTGGGGCAGAAGCTTCTGCCTGGTCAGCAAAGAGAACTAGTGGGTGACTGAGAAGCAAATAAGAGGACTGTAGAGAGAATGGGATGTCCATGAAGAGGAAATAGAAAGAGGAGGATCCACACTGAAAACTGAGAGAAATGGCCACCTATCCCTGCCTCACTCTGGTGGACAGAGGTGGTACCTTGTGGCTGGTGAGGGCACTGCTGAAATTTTATGCAGAGTAAAGAATAAAATTTGTTCCTTAAGGTTCAACTCTTTTAACCAGTTTGAGAGACATATTGAATCATATAATATTATCAATTTAATGCTCTTGTTTTTCAGAAAAAGAAATTCAAGTTTACCGAGATGACCTGAATTACTAAAAAAAAAAAAAAAAAAGGTAATTTATCATCAGCTTCTTAGAAAAGCATATCTTTGAGAGAAGACTGGATGCATACTGGCAGTTTGGGCTTACGGTATTGGGTTGGGCTGGCCACAGGGGATAAAAGCAGGAGAACATAGGGATGGGAAGAGAGAAAGAGGCTGAAAGAGAATAATGATTTGAATGAAATTCTCCTTCAAGTCAGGTTTGGAGCTATCAATTCAGAGAAAGAAGAATTAGTTAGCTACTCTAGTCAGCTGGATTTTTTTCCCCCCTTGAGACTTAACACATATACAAAACCATTTGACTCTGTGCCAAAGGAAAGAATGTCAGCCTCCCCAGCTACCAGGGCACACTGCAACAAGGAGCATCATCTTCACCGATGCCCAGCCACTGTGTAGGCGAGGAAACGAGACGAGGGAAACGACAGGAAGCTACAGGCTCCTCACGTAGTCTCTGTGTAGCAATCTAAATCACACTCTCTGTTAAATGGAGATAAAATTTTCAAAGCTTAGGGAAGGTTCTTATTAGAATTTCGGAAACCAGGGTCCTGTCTAAGCTTTGTAGAATGAGAGTAATAATGGATGAAATGACGGAGGCTTGGACCCCAGGACCTTGGAGTATTCAGAGGTAGCCTGGTAATACATATAGTCAGTCTCACCTAGAGTCAAACATCAGCCATACCCATTAATTGTGTGATCTTGAATAAGTGATTTAACCTCTCTCTAACATGAGCGTAAAATCCCATACTTCATACAATTATGAGAGTCAGTTGAGGTAATGTATGTGAAGAACTGTAGTATATTTTTCTGCACATAATAAACACTCAATGACTATTTTTCCCTCCTTTTCCATTCTTGCCATGAAGAATCCTGCCAGAAAATATATAATATTAAGACTGTCACACAAGACCCTTCTAAGTATGTTTATATCTGAGCAGCAGCCAACAAGGTAGAGCAAAGTAAGTAGATGCAACTTGCTTGAGCTAACAAGACAGCAGCGGTCCTTCAGCAGCTCTTGGAACAAAGGCTACCACTGACCTCTCCTGACCACGATAGTGACTGTGAAATGATTTGAAAGGGAATTTACTTGTTCCTTGAGCTGAAGAAGTAGGAGTAGGGTAGACTACAGACATAGTCAACAGTGTTACATTAAACATTCAGTAGTGTTACATCAATCAGCTCAGGGCATTCTAGGATCTTGCCATTTGGAGAGTCTGTTTTCAGCTGGAGTTTCAATCAGGAAGTTAGTATTTCAGCCAGACAGAGTAACTGTTTCAGCCAATAGCATGACATTTAACTGTCCCCATTCCCATATCCAGAACACATAATAGGGCAGAATATTGAACACAGAGCCCTAAGGGCATAAAGCAGGGTAGTCCTAGTATTGGAAAAGTCCAAAGAGAGAAGCCTCACATGTTAACACATAATTAAGTATATTTTACAGAGCAGATTAATGGGAACTAGAGTGCTCTAAGTAGAGTAATTTGCAATGATTTGACACTAAAATCTGAGCTGTAAGCAATTCAGACTGGGACTGAGGGGTGTCATGGAAAGAGAATGGCATTTGGACGTTCCTGGGTTTTAATTTTGACTTACACTCACCAGCATGAGATGAGGTGGACAAGAGTTAACCTCTCTGAGCACTGATTTCCTCAACAGCAAGGTGGTAAAATACCCATCTTAAAGAGCTGTCGTGTGGAGTACATGAGGTTGTTTTTAGCAAGTGCAAAGTATTGCCTGGCAGGAAGTCATAACTGGATAAACTATGGTGTGGTAGAGCATGACCACAGCAGGTAAAGGCCAGCAGGTGGAGTGGGAGTTCCAAGGTCATCGGCAAACAGAACCTCTGGTGGTACATCTGAATCAAAAGCATCCAGAGAATGCCAAGACTCGAGGGGGGAAATCCCACTCAGTACAACCAAGCAGCAGGATTGAAACTAAAGCAGTAACGTGATCAAGATCGGGGGCCAATGGAGGAAATGGAATGGAAACAAACCAAAGATGAAGTAAAGAGGATCCAGGAAAATTGCTGAGAGAATGGCTGCATGGGGAGTAAGTCTTCTTGGATCACAGTTCTGACACTAGCTGATCATGACCTTGACAGGTCCCTTCATCTCCCTGCACCTCAGCTTCCAATTTGGAAAATGACAGGATTATACAGTTGATTTGGACCATTGCTTCCAGCGTTAAGCACTGTGTGAAGCTCTTTTACTGACAGTGATGATGGTCTCAGTTGGTCTCGAGGTTCCTAGCCCCTATGTACTCAAGACCTGAAGCATTTCCCCTGACCTCTAAGTCAAGGCAACTTGGAAAATTGGAAACAAGAGAGAGAAAATGGAAGAAGACTATCCTCAGACTTTCTCTAGGATTTTTTTTTGGTTCAGAATTATTTATCAAAAATTATATCAATATCAATTCCTTGAAATATTTTATATGTTTATAAAATATCAATGCCTTGAAATATTTTACATATTTATTCCAAATATTACAATGCTTTATGGAAGGCTGAGGCTTTCAAAGTCAAAACAAAACCTATTTGGAAAGAAAATAAAATTACTCTTCAGGTTTATGTACTTCTTGAAAGTAAAATTCTGCCTCTGAGATTTCTGCAACAGCCAAAACTAAATATATCTTCTTTGAAAAAAAAAAAAAAAACAGTTTTGTGTTATGACTTAAAAAAAAATCTTGTCATAAAAATCTAATCTTGGAAAAACACATACTCTGTCTGCATAAAATATCAACAATGGGACCAGAATCTATCATTTCTGTCATTTGTGCATTTAACTGCTTTAGCAACAACTCTGTGAGAGGACATACGATAGACCCGAATCAGTATTTTACTCTTTCCTTTTGGGATAAGAAAATTAAAGTGACTCTTGAATCTGATGCAACAAAAACAGTTATCTTTTGCTTGTGACTCCATCTAAAACCCTGAGAAATGTGCTTTATTTGTTCAGCCCTTGAACCATCCCCACCTCGTAGGCTTGTTTCTGGCCTTTCTTTTCCTTCAAAGCTGACCTGTGCTGTTATTTGGTATGTGTAATGTGGACCATTTTTTTTTTTAAAGCTTTTATTGAATTTGTTACGGTATCGCATCTGTTTTATGTTTGGGTTCCTTGGGCACCAGGCATGTGGAATCTTAGTTCCCTGACCAGGGATTGAACCCATACCCCCTGAATTGGAAGGTAAAGTCTTAACCACTGGACCACCAAGGAAGTCCCTGTGCTGACTTTTGAATCAAGACTTCAAAAGGTTGCTGCCTAGATAACAGAAAGATAATTAGTGATAAAGTAATCACAGAGGTTAGGGGCTAGGTATACAGTTCTTCTGGATATATACATATTTTAACAAGATCCTTTATAATTTTATATAGTAAAAAATCCATTCTAATTATTATTATTATGTAGAAATAATCCACTTATTGGAAGCCACTGAAAGATTTTTGAGAACATAAGCCCTCTAGAAAGAAAGAAAAGAAAGTGAAGTCACTCAGTTGTGTCCGACTCTTTGAGACCCCGTAGACTGTAGCCCACCAGGCTCCTCTGTCCATGGGATTCTGCTGGAGTGGGTTGCCATTTCCTTCTCCAGGGGGATCTTACCGACCCAGGGATTGAACCCAGGTCTCCTGCATTGCATGCAGACGCTTTAACCTCTGAACTACCAGGGAAGCCCTAAGCCCTCTAAATACTTCCAAAATGAATAAATGCATTGGTCAGGAATTTGACTGCAAGTGACAAATCAACTTTCAAATCTCACAATTTCCATAGCAAGATAAAAATGACAAAGACGCTTCCTAATCAAGTGGTTAAAAGCTCTGCTTGTCAGTTTACGTCAGATGCCCACTAATGGGTCATTAAACTGTGACCTAGGAAGGGGGTCTAGAGGTTAACAGCCCCAAATTTGGAAAACTCAGCAGTGGCCACAGGACTGGAAAAGGTCAGTTTTCATTCCAATCCCAAAGAAAGGCAATGCCAAAGAATGCTCAAACTACCGCACAATTGCACTCATCTCACACGCCAGTAAAGTAATGCTCAAAATTCTCCAAGCCAGGCTTCAGCAATATGTGAACCGTGAACTTCCATATGTTCAAGCTGGTTTTAGAAAAGGCAGAGAAACCAGAGATCAAATTGCCAACATCCACTGGATCATGGAAAAAGCAAGAGAGTTCCAGAAAAACATCTATTTCTGCTTTATTGACTATGCCAAAGCCTTTGACTGTGTGGATCACAATAAACTGTGGAAAATTCTGAAAGAGATGGGAATACCAGACCA
>SJYT01040481.1:17226-114582 GCA_006410635.1 Cephalophus harveyi
TTATTGACTATGCCAAAGCCTTTGACTGTGTGGATCACAATAAACTGTGGAAAATTCTGAAAGAGATGGGAATACCAGACCACCTGACCTGCCTCTTGAGAAACCTGTAGGCAGGTCAGGAAGCAACAGTTAGAACTGGTCATGGAACAACAGACTGGTTCCAAATAGGAAAAGGAGTATGTCAAGGCTGTATATTGTCACGTTGCTTATTTAGCTTACGTGCAGAGTACATCACAAGAAATGCTGGGCTGGAGGAAGCACAAGCTGGAATCAAGATTGCCGGGAGAAATATCAATAACCTCAGATATGCAGATGACACCACCCTGTGGAAGAAAGTGAAGAACTAAAGAGACTCTTGATGAAAGTTTAAGAGGAGAGTGAAAAAGTTGGCTTAAAGCTCAACATTCAGAAAACTAAAATCATGGCATCCAGTCCCATCACTTCATGGGAATTTAACTGGGAAACCGCGGGAACAGTGGATGACTTTATTTTTCTGGGCTCCAAAATCACTGCAGATGGTGATTTCAGCCATGATATTAAAAGACACTTACTCCTTGGAAGGAAAGTTATGACCAACCTAGATATCATATTAAAAAGCAGAAACATTACTTTGCCAACAAAGTTCCATCTAGTCAAGGCTATAGTTTTTCCAGTGGTTATGTATGGATGTGAGAGTTGGACTATAAAGAAAGCTGAGCGCCAAAGAATTGATGCTTTTCAACTGTAGTTTTGGAGAACTCTTGAGAGTCCCTTGGACTGCAAGGAGATCCAACCAGTCCATCCTAAAGGAAATCAGTCCTGAGTGTTCACTGGAGGGACTGATGTTGGAGCTGAAACTCCAATACTTTGGCCACCTGCTGTAAAGAGCTGATGCACTTGAAAAGACCCTGATCTGGGAAAGATTGAGGGTAGGAGGAGAACTGGTCGACAGAAGATGAGATGGTTGGATGGCATTACCGACTCAATGGAGATGAATTTGGGTGGACCCCGGGAGTTGGTGATAGACAGGGAGGCCTGGCGTGCTGTGGTTCATGGGGTTGCAAGGAGTCAGACACGACTGAGCGACTGAAGTGAACTGAAGTGGCCCTGCACTGTGGCAGCTTGCATATGCTGTTACTGATCTTCTGGCTTGATTGATAAGAAATGGCACCTGGGCCTGTAACTGCTTAAACACCTGCCTGTTTTTCTCCAGCTCTTTTGAGTCCTGAGCCAGGTGACTGTGCAGTTCCACTTCTCCCATAAGGCATCCTTCTCATCTCAATTAACAGACAGTAAGAAAGAGGCACAGTTTCCAGTTTATAGCCATGGTTCCAGTGCATCCTTCTCAATTCCTGTTGGCCCCAGCACTCCCTTAATTGATGTTTAGCTTTCCTCCTTTACTGAGAACTTGTTCAGTACCAAAGACAACAGCCTTGTAAAAACTTCTCTTCCAGCTCTGGAGTCTATACTATCCACACTGCTTGTGTCTCTCTGATTCAATCCTGATATAATCATTAATACTATGAAGAATATACAAAACTTTCTACATATGATTAAGGTAAATAATAGAAAAATGGCAAAAAGGAACATATAGAAAGTTTATATACACAAAAAAATCCCAAACACAAAAAGCTAACACAAGATGTTTGACCTTATCAATTATCAGGAAAACAAAGTATGAGCTATGATTTCATGCTCATCAAAGTAGAAAATATTAAAATGTATGAAAACTCTAAGAGTGAGTTTGGATGTAAACAAGAAGTTGTACATATCATTGCTTAGAATGTAAACTAACCAGTTTGGGGAATAACTTAGTAATACTAACAAAACTGAAAATGGGCATTCCTCAAAGACCTATAAATAACACACCTCGGAAAGATTCTAGAAAATCCTAAAATAGTAATAATGGGNAAATGTATGAAAACTCTAAGAGTGAGTTTGGATGTAAACAAGAAGTTGTACATATCATTGCTTAGAATGTAAACTAACCAGTTTGGGGAATAACTTAGTAATACTAACAAAACTGAAAATGGGCATTCCTCAAAGACCTATAAATAACACACCTCGGAAAGATTCTAGAAAATCCTAAAATAGTAATAATGGGGAGGAATGTGTCCTTTATCCAGAGAATAATGATACCAGTATGTATTTGAGGAACAGCACACTTACCTTGGAGTTGACCGTCCAGGAGTAGGAGGTGGTCTAGTCACTCTAATAAGAGGTAGTAAGTCTCTCATAAGATAGTTTCAGTGATCCTTGCTTTGAGACAATCATGCCCTTGTAAATTTCCCTCCCCTTTTGCACGGCCTTGATTTAGTGTTTCACTTCTAATAAACAAAATATGGTGCAGGTGATGGAATGTTACTTGCAAGATTAGGTTACAAAAAGACTGAAGCTTCTGTCCTGGACACCCTCTCTTATTCTGTTACATTGTAAGCTCTATGGAGAGACCGATATGACAAGAAACTGATGTGTCCAGCCACAATCCAGTCAGGCCCTCAGACCAGTCAACAGCCATATGAGTGAATTTGGATATGGATCCTCCCTCAGTTGTGTCTTAAAATAATAGCAGCCCTGTCTGATACTTTGAAGAAGTCTAGGATCCTGGACCTGAGATATCCAGCTAAGTCATACCCAGATTCTTGACCCACAGCAACTGTGAGATAATAAATGTTTGTCGTTTCACATCAGTAAATTTTAAAGCACTTTGTAAAGTAGCAACAGATACTAATAAAATCTCCAGTAATTACTGCAAACCCACAGTGGTAAACAAATGCATTATTTTCAGAGTAAGAAGGACTTTGAATTATCTCAAATCAGGCATTAATTCAGTAATTCAACCAGTAATTACTGAAGACCTAATTTATCAGGCCCTATTGTAGGGTTAAAGTTATGAAAAAAAAAAAAAAAGATTTCTTTGGAGGGAACGATGCTAAAGCTGAAATTCCAGTACTTTGGCCACCTCATGCGAAGAGTTGACTCATTGGGAAAGACTCTGATGCTGGGAGGGATTGGGGGCAGGAGGAAAAGGGGACGACAGAGAATGAGATGGTTGGATGGCATCACTGGCTCGATGAACGTGAGTCTGAGTGAACTCTGGGAGTTGGTGATGGACAGGGAGCCCTGGCGTGCTGCGATTCATGGGATCGCAAACAGTCAGACACAACTGAGTGACTGAACTGAACTGAACTTATTCTCTAAAGGATATTCTTTACATTATTTCTCATTCATGTCAATCTGGTTTAAAGTAGCTGAAAGTGGCTGAGCAAAACTTTTTAACAATTACATTAATTTGATTTCAAATGTCTTCAAATCAGAAGTTATGGTCCGAATACAAGGCAAAGCTTTTTAACTTTAAGCTATTTAAAATGATTATTTTCACAATGGGGTAGGATACTTTTCCACAGGCTTAAACACAATTTCAACCCTAGCATTGCCTAACCATGGAAACTTAGGTAAGCAGCTATCTCTTCAATCAGCAAGCAATTCATGGCAACTTTGAGACTCTAGAAGAACTTAGACATTTAAATAAGTTTCATTTCTTCTTCATAGAGCAAAGCAAACAGAAAAAAAATATTTAAATTCCCCCCCACACATACACACATACACACACACACACACACACACACACACACCCCTTCTCCAACTGACTTTGGGAGTCAATCTGCCTGTAATGGATGGGCTTCTTTCTTGCTATAGCCCAGACACTACTGAAACTTGACTCAAGCTATGATGCATTTGGCAAGGCCAACATTGCTTGGGGTGATACAGAAGAAGGATTGATTCTTTTCTATTCCACCTCCAAATCAGTCCCAAGTTCCTTTTTTCTCTTGATATGTTTCTTTATTGCCTTCCAAACTAAGACACTCACTTACAGGCTCCTTCTTTTATTCATGAACATTAAAACCAAGCCATTGTTATCCTAAAATTCCCTTGAGTGTTCTCTAAAAGAGAGTTAGAAGCAATGGTGTTGGGACCTGCATGTTATTTTATGTGTTATCTACTGCAATGTCTTAAGCAGAACCACTCTCTTTCAAGCCCCTCTTTTGAGATAATTTCCATAAGAAAGGATGACAGTTCAGTTTGCTTTTAAAAAGAAGAGAAAGAGGCCCTGGTTAATTCCTGTTAGAAATCTCATTTCAAGAGAAGACTGGGTTATTCTGATCATAAGTCAGGATTTGGTCCCAGGACAGCACTCCACTGACCTCACAAAAGCTTCCTGAAACTTAACTCCTTTCAGGCTGTCATGGAAATGCTGACCCATGATCCTACTCTAAGGCCCTGCACACAACCCTCTCTGAAAACCAAGCGTGCAGTTCAAACATTACAGGGCTAGTCCTTCAGCTCTTCAGAAAATAACTGCAAAGCTGCTGCAACACAAATTAACCTCTTTGAAACTGAAGTAATTAGTCAATAAAGTTTATTCTGGATGAATATTGATTTGCCATCTAGTTTTTTTCAACTTTCATAATTCATCCAGCTTTTTCATCCAGATTTCTAATTCTCAGATCCAAATAAAAATTATTGCTCATCCAGAGCTGGCGTTATGCCCTTTGGAGACCCTTTCTGTTCTTGGTTTTGTGCCTGATCCTCACCTTGGGTGACTATGCCCAAAACTGAAAAAGATAAGCAAAAAAGAAATGTGCATAAGAAAGAATGTTGAAAAATCTCTCAGAGGGGCTGAATTTTGACAACAGCCTCGTCTCTTTCTAGCCATTTAATACTGCAGGATCACTATCCCCTATTGGTAAAATAGGAACAGTATTTGCCCAATTTACTTTAGTAGAGGAATTGCATGGTTTAAACAAGAATACCAGTCATCCTCGATAAAATGTGTTGCCTGAAAACAGATAAAAATAACACATATACACTCACATACTTGCTTTGTATAATAAATTTATTTTAAAATGTTAGTATACCTTATATATTATATTTGAATCTGGATTTACTTTCCAAAAAGTCACAGAAAGACAAGAAAGCTACAAGCACAAAGTTCATCATTTACTGACAGACGCTATAAATAACTATTAACATAAATGCTATAGCTAAAGTAATTTGATGAAAATTTATTTATTAGAATCATAAAGGAATATTTTTCTTGCTAAAATTCTTTTCTTTTACTTTTCAATATGCTTTTCTTAGCAAGGCAATCAAAATATATAAGGCATGTCATCTTTACAAAGAGAGTTTGGAGGCAACTCTTTTTTTCCTGGGGAACCATGACCAGATTTGATTTAATTGTTGAAAAGCAAACAATAGCTTTGAAATGAAAGTCATACCTGAAACTATCACAACATTGTTAATCGACTATACCCCAATACAAAATAAAAGTTTAAAAAAAATGTAAGTCAAAGACCTCTTAACATAATACATTTTCTAGAGGTCATCACTTTTCCAGATATCACACAATGTGAAAAAGTGCCTTCATTGTTCTAGAGATTCATTTATTTGTTGGTTCTGAAATTGCACAACTCAGATTGGGACTTGAATCTATGGCTTTTAATTGAAATCATATCCCTGGTCTTAGAACTTAATGAAGCTCAGGTTTTTTATTTCTCATTACAGAAAGAATTTTGTGAGAGAAAAAAGTGATAGGTAAGAAGTGGATTTTTTGAGAGAGATACACATTTTATAGACACAATGTGGTGTCTCTAAAAGCGAGAACAGCCCTAGGAGAAAAACTCCACAGACAGATGTGGACCATTTCAGCAGGCGAGAGGCCTGAAATATGGGGCGGTTAGTTTTTATGGGCTGAGTATTTTCACAGGCTAAAGAGTGGGAGGGTTATTCCAACTATTTTGGGGAAGGGGTGGACACTTCCAGGAACTGGACCGCCACTCAGGTTGTGGCCTCTTATGTTTGGCCTCAGAACTGCCATGGTGCCTCTGAGTGTCATTCAGCTCATGTGTTACAGTGAGCATATAATAAGGCGCAAGGTCAACTGGAAAGTCGAGTCTTCTACCATCTTGAACCTAATTGGTTCTAACAAGTTTTTATCATATCTTATGTCATACTTTAAAAGGTTATGCCCTGGCCCTTTCTCTCCTGTTTCAATTCCATGAACAAGATACTAAGTGGTCCTTCAGTAATGCAAACGGACACTTACACAAATCTCTTTTTTCTTAAGTGAGTTCAGAACTAAACTGGATTGAAAACATCTTGATATGGCAGCAAGAGCTTTCATTTCCTATTTTTAAAACAGCTTTTAAATATTCTTTATTTTTATTTATTTTTAAATTAATTTATTTTTATCAAAGTATAGTTGATTTACTATAGTTGATTTACTAAATATAGTTGATATTTATAGTATTTTTTAAGAAACAATTCATACAATCAATGTTAAAAACAAACAACCCTATTAAAAATGGGCAGAAGACCTGAATATTTTCCAAAGAAGACATGCAAATGGCCAACAGACACATGAAGCTCAACATCACGAATTATTAGAGAAGTGCAGTGAAATGAAAACCACAGTGAGGTATCACTGCATACCTGTCAGAATGGCTAATATCAAAAAGCCTAAAAATACCTAATGGTGAGAATGTGGAGAAAAGGAAACCCTCCTGCCTGCATTATTGGTTTTAATATAAACTGGTACAGTCACTACTGGAGAACAATATGGAGGTTTCTCAAAAAACTAAAAATAGAATTACTATATGATCCACCCATTCCACTCCTGGGCATGAATCTAAAAAAAATTAAAATACTAACTCAAAAAGAGACATGCACACCAACATTCATAGCAGCATTATTTACAACTGCCAAGAGATGGAAGCAACCCAAGTGTCATCAACAGATGCATGGATAGAGAAGATTTGGCATATATATATATATATATATATATATATATACTTCCCAGGTGGCACTCAGTAGTAAAGAACCCACCTGCATATGCAGGAGATATAGGAGATGTGGGTTCAATCCCTGGGTCAGGAAGATTCCCTGGAGAAAGAAATGGCAACCCACTCCAGTATTCTTGCCTGGAGAATCCCATGGACAGGAAATATATATATATATATATATATATATACTTCCCAGGTGGCACTCAGTAGTAAAGAACCCACCTGCATATGCAGGAGATATAGGAGATGTGGGTTCAATCCCTGGGTCAGGAAGATTCCCTGGAGAAAGAAATGGCAACCCACTCCAGTATTCTTGCCTGGAGAATCCCATGGACAGGAGTCTGGCTGGCTACAGCCCATAGGGTTGCAAAGAGTAGGACATGACTGAAGTAACTTGGTGCACATGCACACACACACACAATGAAATGTTTTACAGAAATAAAAAGAATGAAAGTCTTCAATTTGCAACAATATTGGTGGATCTAGAGGGTATCATGCTTAGTGAAATTATTCAAACAGAGAAATTCCTTGCTTTTAAAAAGCAATGTGTAAAATATTTTCTCCAAGATGGTGAAGTAGAAGGACGTGAGCTCATCTTCTCCTGCAAGAACTCGAAAATTACAACTTGCTGCTGAACAACCATCAGCAGGAGAATTTTGGATCACACCAAAAAAAGATACCCTACATCCAAGAGCAAAGGAGAAGCCCCAGCAAGACTGTAGGAGGTGCAAAATTGCATTTAGAATCAAACCCCATACCCACCAGAGATGCTCAAAAAAACCTTGTACACACCAGGACCTAGAGACCCCACAGAGACTAAGCCAACTGTGTGTGAGTGTATCCTGCAGAGGTACGGGTCAGCAGTGGCCTGCTGCCGGGCAGGGGCTCTGGGTGCCATAGACCTGGGTATGGCATAAGCCCTCTCGGAGGAGGTCACCATTAACCCCCCATAGAGCCACCAGAACTTACACAGGAATGAGGAAACAGACTCTTGGAGGGCACAAATAGAACCTTGTGTGTACCAGGACCCAGGAGAAAGGAGCAGTGACCCCACAAGAGACTGACCCAGACTTGCCCAGGAGTGTCCAGGAGTTTCTGGTGGAGGCGTGGGTCAGCGGTGGCCTGCTGCAGGGTTGGGGGCACTCATGCAGCAGTGCTTGCATGGGACCTTTGGAAGGAGCCATTATCTTCTTTACTTCCACCATAGCTTGGCCTCAGGTCAAACAACAGGGAGGGAACACAGCCCTGCCCATCAATAGAAAATTGGATTAAAGATTTACTGAGCATGAGGAGAAGGGGACAACAGAGGATGAGATAGTTGGATGGCATCAACAACTCTATGGACATGAGTTTGAGTAAGCTCTGGAAACTGGTGATGAACAGGGAAGCCTGGTGTGCTGCAGTCCGTGGGGTCACAAAGAGTTGGACACGACTGAGAGACTGAACTGAACTGAACTGAAAAGACCAACCAACAGAGAACAAAGATCAGCACAGAAAAGAAGCACACAGATAAAAACAGACATGTTCAGCAGAGCAGTAGGGTTGGCTGCCCTGAAACCCTGGCCTGGTCCTTATGGACAGGAATCAGAATGAGAATTAGTAACTCTTATCACAGTCCCAGAGAAGTCCAATAGAATAAAACATCACAAATTTAGAACTTGTGATCTTCCCGACCCAGGAATCAAACTGGGGTCTCCTGCATTGCAGGCAGATTCTTTACCAGCTGAGCTGCCAGGAAGCCCATAAGCCACAGAGTCCTATGCAAATGTGAAGCAGTAATACCAAGTAGATTTGGGTACTTTAGAGGTCATTAGTTTTGGTTAAAAGTTGGTAATAAGAAGCTGAAAATAAACGGCACAGATGAAGTTTCCAAGTTGACTCCACATTTCAACTATCATTTGTTTCCAAATGATATGGTCCCTCATCATTTGTGAGCACATGTATGCTCAGTTCAGATATTGAAATTGCAGTTATCAGAACACAAAATGAAAAACCAAATATCACATAACAAAACAAGAAGACAAGTTTCATGGGTAAACAAATGTGGCATATTCATAAAGTACAATCATACCCAGCATTATGGATGAATACCACAAACTTTATAGGATGCAAAAGAAACCAGATACAAAAGAGAACAGCCCATATGATTCTATTTGCATAAAGCTAACAATCAAACTAATCTACAGTGACAGAAATCACCAGATTAGTACAGAGGGTGGAACATTAAACTGGACCTTAAGTAAAGAGACTCTCTGAGGGAAAGAAAATGTTCTGTGTCTTTACTGAGAATCATTTATACAGGTACACATGTTGTAACCTTCATCTGATTCTACACCTATAAACATTACTTCTCACACATTTTTAACCTCATACAGTTTTAAAAGGTGAGCATTCCTCTCTTCTCTCTCCATTTCTCTTCCATTTTCTTCTCCTTCATCTGTGACCCTCTCTCCTTCCTCCCCATCCCTTCGTCCTCCTCTGGTTTCTCTCTCTCCTTCTCTCCCTGGCCCCAACTCTCCTCCCTTCTTTCCTCTTCCTTTTTTCCTTCTCACCTCCCCTCTCTGTCCCTCATACCTCCCTCTCTCTCTCTACCACCCCTCTATTTAACTAGGTCTCTCTCCATCCTAGTCCTGGAGGAAGCGGAGTCCTTTCTCTTTTTAATTTCTATGAGCATTGACCCAAGTTGAAGCTGGATTAAGCCCTAGAAACCCTCTGACACTCAGAGTAGAAACTCCTTGAAGTAGGTTCTGACCCTGTGATCCTAAGAGCTTCTGCTCACCTTAGAGAAGGAATGTGGCACTGAAGGGATGGATGAGGCAGCAGACCTTGGAGAGGGTTAGATCAAGGAGAGCAGGGGTCTTTTCCAGTTCTACTAGACATTACGATGGAAGACTGAAAGGTGTGTGCAGGAATCATCTAATCAAATTCAACAATCATCTTAAAATGAATAATTTACCTGGACTTTTTGGTATGCTACCATATTATCCCAGCGGGAATTTATCTTGACAATCTCTTAAATTATCCAGGAAAACCAGCTCCAGAATCTCCAGGACCCAGTAAGTTATCTACCAGGTTAACTCCACCACTGATTTAAATTATTGCACAGAATGGTTTAACAGGTAGACAGTGAGTAGTGTTTTAACAACCACAGTTAAGAAATATGCCCCACTGAAGCTGTTGAATTTTAAACCAAGATAAAGTCCAAAAGTGAAATAAACTGCCTCAATGATTCATGAAGAATATATATACTATAGTTGGACTGATAGAAACACCATTGTTTACTCTTCTGTTCAAAGCATCAAGAATCCTATGTATCTAATCTATCCATCCAGCCAGCCATCCCATGGACAAACAAACGGTGAATCAGCTAACACTGATTATCTCTTCTTAATCATAGGAAGCCTTCTTTGCCCTACACACCTCTGAATTTGTTTGTTGTTTTGTTTTTACAATTAGTATATTATCTTTCTAATCACAAAAAGACAAGGTATAATAAGAAGTATTTCTAGTATGAAACAGAGATGAATATTATAACAGTCTATACTCACTTTGTTGCCCATACTATGTAAAAAATGTAAGCCTGGACAGACCTGCCATTTGGGGCAAAAAACTATTTGAGCCAGAAAGCCCTGATAGACAACAGTCTCTGCTCCTGTCATTTGATTTCCAAGAAAACATGTTGTGTGAGCACCACGAAATATGAGCTTTTTCTATAGAAAAAAATCAATCCCTGTCTATAGCCTTTTCTTAATTATCATTCTTGTTTTATAATGTGATAGGTAACACGGGGCAACTGAGTTGCCAGGCCTCGTTCACTATTTCTGTGACGAGCAACATAACCACTGAGTTGATCCTTCAAGCCTTCAGCATAATATTGAAATCAAAAGTTTCAACTTTGAGGATGGCTCAATTAAGAAGGTACCTCCTTGAAGCTCAGTGGAAGTTTTAGTACTTGAACTTAAAGGTTTAACTTTCCACTGAATCAGGAAAACAGACTCCAACGTATTAGTGAGTTAGCTTAGTACTGCATTATACCAAGGTGTCTGTGCACTTTGAACTTCAGAATGCAACATAAGCAAAAGCTGAAAACACTCATGAATAATTCGGATCACATCATGTATGCCAGACTAGAGAAAAGAAAAGTATTTTATCTCAAACATAAAAGATTATTTAGCATAAAAGGTCATTATGTGGGCCCAGCACTGAACAAAAGCATTTTAGAATACACCCCTGTGCTCAGATACCTGAAAGAACTCCTTTAATAATTTAAATGGACATGGCATGTGAATTAATGTCCCTTGCTCACTCCTTCTTGTTCAAGAGAAGTAACACTGAGTCTCCAGTAAAACAATTGTACCAGACTTGGCTGCATGTGTCAGACGCACAAATGATACAAAGCATGACCCCAGATCTCCAGTGTTTGAAAAATGGTACAGATGAGCCAGTTTTCAGGGTGGCAGCAGAGACACAGATGTACAGAACAGACATGTGGGCGCAGCAGGGGAGCAGGTGGGGAAGGGGCACGCTAAGTCGCCTCGGTTGTGTCCGACTCTTTGTGACCCATGGACTGTAGCCCACTAGGCTCCTCTGTCCACGGGATCCTCTAGGCAAGGATACTGGAGCGGGTTGCCATTTCCTCCTCAAGGGATCTTCCCGACCCAGGGATCGAACCTACATCTTTTGTGACTCCTGTCCTGGCAGGTGGGTTCTTTACCACTAGCGCCACCTGGGAAGGGGAGGGTGGGACAAATCGGGAGATTAGGATTGACATAGATACATCACCATGTGTAAAACAGATAGCTGGTGGGAACATGCTGTACAGCTCAGGGAGCTCAGCGCAGTGCTTGTGATGACCTAGAGGTGTGGGATGGAAGGAGGCAAGAGGGAGGTCCAAGAGGGAAGGGATATGCGTATACATATAGCTGATTCATGCTTCCCTGGCAGCTCAGCTGGTAAAGAAGCCACCTGCAATGCAGGAGACCCCAGTTTGATTCCTGGATCAGAAAGATCTTCTGGAGAAGGGATAGGTTACCCACTCCAGTATTCTTGGGCTTCCCTAGTGACTCAGATGATAAAGAATCTGCCTACATGCAATGCAGGAGACCTGGGTTCTATCCCTGGGTTTGGAAGATCCCTTGGAGGAGGGCATGGCAACCCGTTCCAGTATTCTTGCCTGGAGAATCCCCATGGACAGAGGAGCCCGGTGACTTGCAGTCCATGAGGTCGCAAAGAGTCAGACATGACTGAGAGACTAAACACAGCACAGCACAGAACTGATTTACTTCCTTGTACAGCAGAGACTAACACAACAATGTAAAGCAAGTATACTCCAATTAAAAAAAAAAAAAGGAGAACACAAGACGCTGCTAAATTGTGTAGCGCAGGCCACAGGAACTATTGGAGATGTAGAATTTCCTGTGCCTGCAAGGGACCTGAGGGAACACTGATTTCTTGATTCTCACTTCTTTATGCTTCAATAAGTCTTTCTGCCAGATCCATTGTCCCAAAGTTCAGCTCCAATCACATCACTCTTTCACTCAAAAACTTGAGTCTCTCCTGTATGACTTGTTTGTTTGAAAATCTTTACACTGACATAACACTGGGCTCCCAGCCACCTTGCCAGCGTACTCCCATTGCTCAGCTTACTCAGAAGCCTTCATGGTCTAGGGAGGCAAGGAGAAATGATATCTAGGCAAGATCCATCTATAAGCATTCAGATTATAACTGGAAAAAACTAATCTTATGCTGGTCAAACAAAATAAAACTGTGAGCCACAGTCAACCTGCTGGGTCACACACTACACCCACGGGAGATCATAGTAAGCTCTGCACCCAAGTGCTGTTTGCCTTTCTCTTTGCTGTTTCTTGCTTTTCCCTCTTTTCCCTTGGCCTTCACGCTCATAAATCCCCATCTTCACCTTCAAGGCCGATCTTAAGTATGCTTCCTCTAAGAAGTCTCCCAAATCCCCTCAAACCAGATGCAATCTGTGCTTTTAAATTTCACAGCTATAGCATCTGTACAACTTGTTCTCTTAACAATAAAATCTGTGTGCTTAAATAATGTTCTTTACTAAAGGAGATCAGCCCTGGGATTTCTTTGGAAGGAATGATGCTAAAGCTGAAACTCCAGTACTTTAGCCACCTCATGAGAAGAGTTGACTCATTGGAAAAGACTCTGATGCTGGGAGGGATTGGGGGCAGGAGGAGAAGGGGACGACCGAGGATGAGATGGCTGGATGGCATCACGGACTCCATGGACATGAGTCTGAGTGAACTCCGGGAGTTGGTGATGGACAGGGAGGCGTGGCGTGCTACGATTCATGGGGTTGCAAAGAGTCGGACACGACTGAGCAACTGAACTGAACTGAACTGAACTAAGTAGAAAGAAAGTTCCTTGAGATTAGGAATTGTTTTACTCATCCCTAGGCACATCGTGTTAGGTGCTCACATTTTTGGGGCCATTTTTATTGTTCTTTCAAGTATATGCCACTTTTTTGGAAGGTAAGTACGAAGATCAGCCACGTCCGTGCTGCCAGCATGGCTGCAGAGGGGAATGTCAGGCAGCTTTGTTTTGGTCACTAGGATGGCTGCAGCTACACAGAGAATATGATTAGGCCAACTCTTTAAAACTGAGTTAGAGTAAAGAAAACAGGAAATTGTATGATCTTCATCAAGACTCCATTGGCGTGTCTGAGCCCCTGCTCCCAAAAGGGCCACTAATAGATAACTGGCAACTGAGTTAAATTGCAACACAAGGGAAAACTTTTAAAATTAATACTCATGTCAGTATTGTCACTAACTATGCAAAGGAGAAAGTCATGTGCGTATGAAATGATCTTTTAAGTTAGTTACATGGCAACTAAGGAAATGCCAAAACCATGTATGTGGAAGTGTTGAGTGTGTGGTATCCACAGGAAGTGGTACAAGTTTCAGAAGAATGTGAGACCATTGAGGCCTGGGCTGTACAGGAAAGACTTTGGGAGGTGGGATGGGGTCAGATTGCAGGTAGGTGTTAAAGCCACATAGGGTTTGGATATGGCTATCATGGTTTAGTTGCTAAGTTGTGTATGACTCTCACAACCCCATGGACTGCAGCCCGCTTGGCTCCTCTGTCCATGGAATTCTCCAGGCAAGAGTCCTGGAGTGGGTTGCCATTTCCTTCTCCAGGGGGATCTTCCTGACCCAGGGATAGAACCTGCATATCCTGCATTGTAGGTGGATTCTTTACTGACTGAGACACCAGGGAAGCCCAGGGTTTAGATACAGAGAGTATGACCTTGACAAATTTGCCTGCCCTCTAAGGGAAGGTTCCCCCTGCATGATGGAAATATCTAATCAGATACTGTCTCAAGTCCAAATTCAACAACAGGAGTAAAGGCATAGTTCATGGTACTATGTGGTTGGATTAATATGTCATACAGGTTAAAGTCAGAAAGTCCTGTTTCCCAGTCCTGTTACTGCTGCTTCCCATACATGTGACCCAAGAAGAATGAAAACTGACTTAAGCCTCAGTTGCTTTCATCTATAAAATGACTATAATACTAATAATGCATCCTCCATTGGGTTGTCAGAGAAGCGAATGAGATAATGCATTAAAGTACTTGGTACAGTACTGCTGCTGCTACTAAGTCGCTTCAGTCGTGTCTGACTCTGTGCAGCCCCAGAGACGGCAGCCCACCAGGCTCCTGGGATTCTCCAGGCAAGAACACTGGAGTGGGTTGCCATTTCCTTCTCCAATACATGAAAGTGAAAAGTGAAAGTGAAGTCACTCTGTAAGTGTCCAACTCTTCGTGACCCCATGGACTGCAGCCCACCAGGCTCCTCCGTCCGTGGGATTTTCCAGGCAAGAGTACTGGAGTGGGGTGCCATTGCCTTCTCCTTGGTACAGTACATAGGATCTTAAATGTTCATTATATTTAGCTATTTTTATTAGAAGAAATATGCCTATCTGAGAATTTGTAAGAAAATAGACTTTTCCTGTTTTCCCAGAATTGAAACTAGAACTTAAAGACTAACAGCTGATAAGAATATTCTGAAAGCCCTTGGAAGAGCTGATACCTCTTTAAAGCTTTTTGGAGGTATGTGATAACTAAGTCATCTCATCTGCCCTACAGCTGGCACCTCATAATAGCTGTCCCATCAACCTACACAAGCGGTGCAAAGTGCAACATGGTGAAGGACAACCGAGAACGTGTCAGACATGTGAGTCACGGGCCAGGGCGAGAGTTTCATACTGTTTTTCCCCTTAGCTCCCCAAGATGGGGGGACAGGGAGCACAATTCTCCCCACAGCCCAGTGAGATTCAGCTTCAAGAGATTCAGTCAGCCTGGAGGGTGAATGCTGTTCACTGCATGACTGCAAGTAGGTTTGTACAGACTTTGACCTGAGGATAAAAAGAGAGCTTGGGAACAGAGAAGGGATGTGGTTGTGGAACAGTTCAGATGGCGATAATGTGACAAGGAAAAGCTGCTGCATGAGGTTCCTGTGGGTCAGATGGACCTTGGGGAAAAGGAGCCACGAGTAGCCATTCTGCAGGCAGCACGGGAGGGCACTCCAGCCCCAAAGGCTACAGGGATGCTGCTTCATCAGAGACTGAGCCAGAGTGGCCAGAGGAAGATCCAGAATGGACTTCCCAAGAACCCCCCTCCACAGAGAAGCCCCAACACTCACAGCTCCTCCCCAGAGCTAACACTAAGTGGCCTGGAACACAGTGCTGGTGGCGAGTTGGTGTTACAGCAACAGGAAGGACCCAGAGGGAAGGTCACACACAGGAAAAGGGGACTCATCCTTGACGCTCTCCCTGCTCCTTAACACCAGAGGATTCCAAGTCAGGGGAGAAAGGGAAAGAGGACAGCGGGAACAGGCAGCATCCCACCCTCCTCAAGATCTTGCAGGACAGAAATGGAGCCTGTGTCATGCAGAAGGGGGGAGATAAGATGAGACTTTAATTTGCACTAGATGGGACTTTTGAGAACTAGAGTGGACAAGAAGTCATGGAACCTGATGGAACTGCCATTTACAGAGCTTTAGCTTGCTGAGGAAAGTGACCAAAGAACAAATTAGGATTTCACATGTGTGCTCTCAACAAGGTCAGTTACAGGTATAGTCAGCATAGAGGAATAATGAGAAAAGACATCAGAAAGGTAAACTGTATTGAGATTGTGAGAATTTTGACTCATTTTCATTTGAAATTTATCTTGAAGGTAACAGGGACCATTTGGTGTTTGGCACCAGGTCTATACAGCTCTTTATGAGGAATGAATGAGCTGTGGTGTGTAGTGTAGCTTAGAAGATGCTGCACCTAGAGATGTGGAGAGGAAGTTGTTATGATAATCCTGATGACTCTTGAGTCTCTGGAGCCTACATCAGTGAGGCCTGTAAAAATGGAATATAAGAGACAGACAGTAATGGTGTTTTACATACAGAACTTAAAGATCTTAGCAGCTATCTAAATCTAAGGGGTAAGAATAAAGGATAACTAACCTGATTTGAAGTTCTTGAACCTAGATCATGGTTACCATTGGCCACTACTCTCTCACACCAAACTTTATTGAAAAGAAAGAATAAGCTATGAATGGTGGTCACTGTAACAGAAAATATTGGGTTGGCCAAAAAGTTCACTCAAGTTTTCCATAAGATGTTACAGAAAAACCCAAACAAAATGTTTGGCCAACTCAATATGAAGCACTCAGTGTGGCCTAGAGTCATTTCCCCTTCCAACTCATCAAAAGCTTCACTCCTTATCCCACCTCTTCCTCCGCAAAATGCTGTTCCTATCACCACTAGTCTTCCCCTCCTCTGAGAAGGACTGAATGTTGAGGCAGATGCCTGGCTCTCTGAGAGATCTGGCTATGAGTCTAGAAGCATAAACAATAATCCAGGTTTCCCGACTCTTAGATTAGAGGACACTGGAGCACATTCCAATAGTTACTCTGTGGACTCACCCTGAAAGTGGAATATTTGGGTGTCATCCACCCCACACACCCACTGCATGAACACTCCCAATATCCCCAGCTGCAGAAACCAGCAGCAAAGAAATTTGTTTCCTTCCTATTTTTTTGGTGGGGGGTGTCAGGAGAGGAGGGAGGCAAATTGAAGAGTTAACATAGAGGCACTCATAACCCTAACAGTCACTGTCCTAACCTGAATGCCTTCCGCTGGTAACAGGCTTGATGTATCATCTTGTTTCAATCAAGACACTGGGTGAGCATGAAGAAGCCACAAGTCATCAATATTTCCAATTGCTGAAATTCAAAACTTCAGACCTGAACTAAAGCCACAGGCTCAGCCCTAGAAAGTCTCATCAACACCTGCTGCCCCTCCCAACTTCATCCACAGATTTAGCCATTCAAAACATATGTATTAAAGACCTCTGTGCTCTTAACTGAAATACAGCCATAAACAACATAGACCTGCCTTCAAGGAGCTCATAGCTTTGTCAGGAATACATAAAAGACATAAAAGAAGAATGTTACGTTGCATGTAAATGAGCAGAGGTTGCTATGGAATTGATCAGCCAGCACAGACTTGGAGAGTCAGAGCATACCTCCCAAAATTCAGACATTGAAGCTGAAGAAGTCAACTAGGGGATATCAAGAAGTAAGATTCCCAGCAAGAAAAAAAGCTCCAAAGCAATAATAAACATGGCTAAGCACAGCATCAGCATGGAAGGTCAATTAAGTATCACTGGAACCTAGAGAGTGGAGGGAAGGGAGGGGTTGGCAGGAGCAGTGGGGCAAAAAACAAATAATACAAATGAATGTATGTGCATAACAGAAACAGACTCACCGAGAAAACAAGCCAGTGGTTAACAGTGAGGATAGGAACTGTGGGAGGGGCACGTTAGGGGTTGGAGATACAAACTCCTATGTGTAAAACAGATCAGTAGCAAGGATAGACTGTACAGCACAGAGAACTATAGCCATTTTCTTAGAATCACTTTTAATGAAGTAAATTCTATAAAAATATTGAATCACTACGCTGTATGCCTGAAACAAAAATAATACTGTAACTCAACTATACCTCAATTAAAAATAAGTAAATAACTGATTGTAAAATTATATTTTGTGTGTGTTAGTCACTCAGCCATGTCTGACTCTTTGAAATCTCATGGACTGTAGTCCACCAGGCTCCCCATCCATGGAATTCTCCAGGCAAGAATACTGGAGTAGGTTGCCATTCCCGTCTCCAGGGGATCTTCCTAACCCAGGGATCAAAGCCAGGTCTTCTGCATTACAGGCAGATTCTTTCCTATCTGAGCCATCTGGGAAGCTATATTTACTTTACCAGGGAAGTTATATTTTACAACTGTACAAAGAAAAAAGAAAAGATATTCCAGGACCCATATCACAAATGAAGGCTTTTGTAAAATAATTTGACAAAGAATTCAGAGGCAACACACCACAGTCAAATTTATTTGGGTTCAGGCAAGTTTGTAGGCTAAATGAGAATGAATCAGAATTAGAGGAGAATATGACTGGCAGCTGGGAAAAAAAAAGGGGAATAAAGATGGTTGGTGGTAGTAGGAATGAAGAGAAAGGAAAGGAACAGATTATGAAATTATTGTCAAGAGTGATTCTCAGGCCCTGATCTTAATTATAGGTGAGGAATGAAAGAAGGGGTGGAGCTACGGCATGCCAGTTCAGAGCAGAGGCTTTAGTTCTCTCACCTATTAGCTATGTGACTTTGGCCAAACTTCTTAATCCTCTGCCCCTTAGTTTACTCATTTGCAAAATAGAAATAAGGGAAGACCCACCTTATAGAGTGATTGTGCAGATTACGTGTGATGCACATGAAGTGCCCCACTATTACCAGGCACATACTCGCTATAACAGAATCCCCAAATTACAGTGTCTTAAATAAGGAGGGGTATATTTTCTTTTAAATATCCAGATGCAAGCATTCCAATAAAGCAAACTAGATGGCCCAGGACTCTTTAAACTTGTTGCTCTACCGTCAGTGAGATGATATGCTTATCCACGTGGCTCAGGCCATCTCCATTAAAGCTACTGGGGAAAAGAAGAGAGGTGAAAGCATGCAGAGCTAAAACTCAGGAGTTGTCATTACAGAAAAGGAGAGGATGCAGGTCAGGAGTCAGCAGCTAGCAACATTTGACGGATGCTAGGATTATATAAAGAGAGCAGTTAGCTGCTTGAATGAGAGAAGAAAAGCAGGAAACAAATATTTTTGGTGGGTGAGACTTGGTCAACTTAAAACATTAAATATTTCCATTGTTTTACTGAGGGAGAAGAATTTAGATGAAACTATATTATGAAATTAAAAGACATTTGCTCCTTGGAAGGAAAGCTATGACAAATCTAGACAGCTTATTAGAAAGAAAAGACATCACTTTGCAGAAAAAGATCTATATAGTCAGAGCTAAGGTTTTTCTAGGAGTCATATACGATATCAGAGTTGGACCATAAAGAAGGCATAAAGAAGGCTGAGAATTGATGCATTAGAACTGTGGTGTTGAAAAAGACTCTTGAGAGTGCCTTGGACTGTAAGGATATTAAGCCAGTCGATCCTAAAGGAAATCAGCCCTGAATACTCATTGGAAAGACTGATACTGAAGCTGAAGCTCCAATACTTTGGCCACCCGATGTGAAGAGCTGACTCAATGGAAAAGACCCTAATGCTGGGAAAGATTGAAGTCAAAAGGAGAATGTGGCAGCAGAAGATGAGATGGTTAGATAGCATCACCGACTCAATGGATATGAATTTGAGTTAACTCTGGGAAATAGTGAAGGACAGGGAAGGCTGGTGTGCCACAGTCCAGTCCATGGGGTTGCAATATGTTAGACACAACTTAGCGACTAAACAACAATAACAAAAATGAAGAACCCAAAGGATTTGGTCTCCACATAATAGGGATACTGAGAGAATTAAAGTATTTGGAACAAAGCTACAATAACCCCCAAACATTATTCATGAGCTGTTTTCAAAGAGAGGGGAAAGTGAAAATGAAAGTCGCTCCATTGTGTCTGACTATTTGTGATCCCATGGACTGTAGCCCGCCAAGCGCCTCTGTTCATGGAATTCTCCAGGCGAGAATACTGGAGTGGGTTGCCATTCCCTTCTCCAGGGTATATTCCTAACCCAGGGATTGAACCCAGGTCTTCTGCATTGCAGGTGGATTTTTTACTGTCTGAGCCACCAGGAAGCCCTGCAAGAGAGGAGACATATATTCTGATATTGAGAGAAACTGAGAAACTCACAATGGAGTTTCAACAGAAGACACTTGCTCCTTGGAAGAAAAGTAATGACAAACCTAGACAGCACATTAAAACCCAGAGACATTACTTTGCCAACAAAGGCCGTCTAATCAAAGCTATGGTCTTTCCAGTAGTCATGTATGGATGTGAGAATTGGACCATAAAGGCTGAGCACAAAAGAATTGATGAACCACGGTGTGGGAGAAGACTGTTGAGAGTCACTTGGATTCCAAGGAGATCAAACCAGACAATCCTAAAGGAAATCAACCCTGAATATTCATTGGAAGGACTGATGCTGAAGCTGAAACTCCAATACTGTGGCCACCTGATGTGAAGAGAAAAAAACTCATTAGAAAAAAACCCTGATGCTGGGCAAGATTGAAGGCAGAAGGAGAAGGGGATGACAGAGGATGAGATGGTTGGATGGTGTCACTGACTCAATGGACTTGAGTGAACAGGCTCCAGGAGTTGGTAACGGACAGGGAAGCCTGGCATGCTACAGTCCATGGGGTCGCAAAGAGTCAGATGTGGGTGAGTAACTGAACAAGGATAAATGTGTGAAGTTGTGGAGGGAAACAGTAATGATTTTCTTCTGCTCCTAAGATGTCATCTAAAGAAAAAAGTCATGAATGTTCATGCCAATGTAGGAACATTTGCTTTTAGGTAGTTTATTAGGTACGCTGCTATCTGGCAACCCACTCCAGTATTCTTGCCTGGAGAATCCCATGGACGGAGGAGCCTGGTGGGGTACAGTCCACGGGGTCGCAAAGAGTCGGAGACGACTGAGCGACTTCTCTTTCACTTATCTCATCTGAGAGTCACAGGCCCCTGAAGCAAGTAGCACCTGCCACTTCATGACAGCAAAGGTTTGCTGCCCCCATGTGGCAGCGCTTTGTAACTGCAGGGGTCACTGGTCTTCAGTTCACTTTGGTTGCTCCCCCAAGTGTGAGACTCTGTGACCTCATGGACTGTGGCACACCAGGCTTCCCTGTCCTTCAGGCTTCCCTGGTTTTACAGTGCCCTAAACTTTGCATCTGCAAATCCAAGACCCTGATCCAAGATCTCTGCCCATCTCTCATCCAAAATGGTGGACCATCAGTTTAGCTTTCTGACCTTCAGTTCAGTTCAGTTCAGTCGCTCAGTCATCTCCGACTCTTTGCGACCCCATGAATTGCAGCACGCCAGGCCTCCCTGTCCATCACCAAAACCCGGAGTTCACTCAAACTCATGTCCATCAAGTCAGTGATGCCATCCAGCCATCTCATCCTCGGTCGTCCCCTTCTCCTCCTGCCCCCAATCCCTCCCAGCATCAGAGTCTTTTCCAATGAGTCAACTCTTCGCATGAGGTGGCCAAAGGACTGGAGTTTCAGCTTCAGCATCATTCCTTCCAAAGAAATCCCAGGGCTGATCTCCTTCAGAATGGACTGGTTGGATCTCCTTGCAGTCCAAGGGACTCTCAAGTCTTCTCCAACACCACAGTTCAAAAGCATCAATTCTTGGGCGCTCAGCCTTCTTCACAGTCCAACTCTCACATCCATATATGACCACAGGAAAAACCATAGCCTTGACTAGACGGACCTTAGTCGGCAAAGTAATCTCTCTGCTTTTGAATATGCTATCTAGATTGGTCATAATTTTTCTTCCAAGGAGTAAGAGGGTTATTGTTTTTAAATCTGGCCCTCAGTGAAATCTCTACAGAAAACCTCGAAAAAGATTTTTCCACTCCTCTGAGTAATGGAATGGAATCTCTAGCTCAGAATGTAACTTTCATCCCTCCACACCACATGGGTCTCTTTTAGCTCTTTATGGTTTGGCCAAAAGCAGAGTCAACAATGCTAACTTCCTATGGTTTAAACAGTAGGAGATGTATGGCTTTTTGTGGACTGGGCACTTTCCCAAGCAAGAAGACTTTGCATATTAAGCACAGATAAAAACCCTGCTGGAGCAGGGTATGCAGGCTATCCCAACCCCTGCAGCATGGTTAACACAAGCCCAGCACTCAGGCTTCAGATCTAAGAAAGGTAAACCAGGAGCTGATTTTCAGATAGATTCTTGTCCCTACTTTCTTTCTTTTTTAAAAAAATAACAAGTCCTCTTGTTATTAAAGAACCATAGACTACCAGTTCCAGCAGGTCATTTCAAGCACATGATACAATTGTTCCAATGGATCCTGAGGTAGGGGTGCATTGAAATGTCCTCCACATTAGAAACCTCTGGGTATCAGAGAGCAGCAACTCGGTCATTTTCTATTCATAGACAGATTAATGTGATAAAGATGTGTAATTTAACCTTCAATAAGGAGGGAAAGAGTGCACCTTCACAAAATAATGTAAGAGCTATTATTTTACAGGAAATAGGATACACATCATGTTAATGGGCAATCAATCTTCACAGTGGCAAGGTGTGTTTATTCTCAAGATATTTCAGGGAAAAAACAACCATCATCCACAGGACCAGAGTGGTCCCCCACCCCACCCCAACTCAATTACTCAGGCTCATCTGAGAGTTTTTCCCAAAAGATAAATCCACTGACTTTCAGCAGATGTCTTGAGGCTTTGAAATTATACAGAATTAGTTCTAAAGTCCTTTTCACTAATCCATAGGGAAGTGGGGGCACAAAGAAAGAGAGGGCAGGATATGGTCACCTCTGAAGATGTAAGAAGGGCATAGGTAATGGGAGCAATTTCATCAAAATCAAACATCATTCATGTTCTACCTAATATGTAAAAATTGCATTTTATGGAAGCTTTAACTTTCATTCCTATTAGTATGAGAGACAAGCACGTTTTCTCATGTTTACTGTTCATTGTTAATTTGAGTTTCCTCTTCTGTAACTCCACATATTGCTGAAGCCTGGCTTGAGAATTTTGAGCATTACTTTACTAGCATGTGAGATGAGTGCAATTGTGTGGTAGTGTGAGTATTCTTTGGCATTACCTTTCTTTGGGATTGGAATGAAAACTGCCCTTTTCCAGTCCTGTGGCCACTGCTGAGTTTTCCAAATTTGCTGACATATTGAGTGCAGCACTTTCATAGCATCATCTTTTAGAATTTGAAATAGCCCCACTGGAATTCCATCACCTCCACTAGCTTTGTTCATAGTGATGCTTCCTAAGGCCCGCTTGACTTCACATTCTAGGATGTCCGGTTCTAGGTGAGTGGGAGCGATCACACCTTCATGATTATCTGAGTTGTGAAGCTCTTTTTTGTACAGTTCTTCTGTGTATTCTTGCCACCTCTTCTTAATATCTTCTGCTTCTGTTAGGTCCAGACCATTTCTGTCCTTTGTTGAGCCCATCTTTGCATGAAATATTCCCTTGGTATCTCTAATTTTCTTGAAGAGATCTCTAGTCTTTTCCATTCTGTTGTTTTCCTCTATTTCTCTGCATTTAGAAAAGGCAGAGGAACCAGAGATCAAATTGCCAACATGCTCTGGATCATCCAACAATCAAGAGAGTTCCAGAAAAATATCAATTTCTGCTTTATTGACTATGCCAAAGCTTTTGACTGTGTGGATCACAATAAACTGTGGAAAATTCTGAAAGTGATGGGCATACCAGACCACCTGACCTGCCTCTTGAGAAACCTGTATACAGGTCAGGAAGCAACAGTTAGAACTGGACATGGAACAACAGACTGATTCCAAATAGGAAAAGGAGTACATCAAGGCTGTATATTGTCACCCTGCTTATTTAACTTCTATGCAGAGTACATCATGAGAAACGCTGGACTGGAAGAAACACAAGCTAGAATCAAGATTGCCTGGAGAAATATCAACAACCTCAGATATGCACCACCCTTATGGCAGAAATTGAAGAACTAAAGAGCCTCTTGATGAAAGTGAAAGAGGAGAGTGAAAAAGTTGGCTTAAAGCTTAACATTCATAAAACTAAGATCATGGCATCTGGTCCCATCACTTCATGGCAAATAGATGGGGAAACAGCAGCTGACTTTATTTTCTGGGCTCCAAATCACTGTGGATGGTGATTGCAGCCATGAAATTAAAAGACACTTATTCCTTGGAAGGAAAGTTATGACCAAACTAGACAGCATATTAAAAAGCAGAGACATTAATTTGCCAACAAAGGTCCATCTAGTCAAGGCTATAGTTTTTCCAGTAGTCATGTACGGATGTGAGAGTTGGACTAAAAAGAAAGCTGAGCACCAAAGAATTGATGCCTTTAAATTATGGTGTTGGAGAAGACTCTTGAGAGTTCCTTGGACTGCAGGAGATACAACCAGTCCATCTTAAAGGAGATCAGTCCTGAGTGTTCATTGGAAGGACTGATGCTGAAGCTGAAACTCCAATACTTTGGCCACCTGATGCGGAGAGCTGGCTCATTTGAAAAGACCCTGAAGCTGGGAAAGATTGAGGGCAGGAGGAGAAGGGGACGACAGAGGATGAGATGGTTGGATAGTATCACTGACACAATGGACGTGGGTTTGGGTGGACTCCAGGAGTTGGTGATGGACAGGGAGGCCTGTCGTGCTGCAGTTCATGGGGTCTCAAGGAGTCGACACAACTGAGCGACTGATCTGAAGTGAACTTCTGNAGTATCACTGACACAATGGACGTGGGTTTGGGTGGACTCCAGGAGTTGGTGATGGACAGGGAGGCCTGTCGTGCTGCAGTTCATGGGGTCTCAAGGAGTCGACACAACTGAGCGACTGATCTGAAGTGAACTTCTGTAACTCCAGTCTGAAGTTAAATAATAGTAATGAGAGTGGACATCTTTCTCTTTTTCCTAAAGTTACTGGGAATTCCTCCAGCATTTCTCCATGAGTATGGTTTCTACTGTTAACTGCTATAAAAGAAAGTGAAACTCACTCAGTAGTGTCCACTGTATAGTCCATGGAATTCTCCAGGACAGAATACTGGAGTGGGTAGACTTTCCCTTCTCCAGGGGATCTTCCCAACCCAAGGATCGAACCCAGGTCTCCTGCATTGCAGGCAGATTCTCCAGCTGAGTCACAAGGGAAGCCCAAGAATACTAGAGTGGGTAGCCTATCCCTTCTCCAGAGAATCTTCCCGACCTGGGAATTGAACTGGGGTCTCCTGTATTGCAGACGGATTCTTTACCAACTGAGCTAACAGGGAATTCTAATAGCTATAAAAACAAACACCTTTCAAGTTAAGCATATTTCCTTTAATTTCAAAGTTACTAAAGATATTTTCCAGAAATGGATGTTGAACTTCATCAAATGCCTTCTAGCATCTATCATATACTTTGTCTCGTTAATGACTGATGCAGTGAATTACCATAGATTTCTTAATGTTAAACCACCTCTGCATTTATGAAACATGGTATAGCATTATTTTAATATTCCTCTAGATTAGATGCTTATTTTTAATATTTTTGCTTCTATATTCATTTATGAAATAAGCTTGCAATTTTTTTGTGGAACTTCTAGCATATTACTTTCATAGCATGAATTGCTAATTTGTATATCTTTATCTATGCTTTACAATAGCTTAAAAATCTGTTTCTTATGCTTTGAAGTTTGTATTGGATTTACTGTCTGAACATTTGAATCTTGTGCCTACAAATCAGAGTGGAGGTGGGGAAGAGAGCCCTTTGACTATCTTTCTTTACAGTTCTTGACTCCAAATTGCTATCTTTTCAGGAAGTTTATTTATATCTTTTATATTTTCAAATTCATTGGTACAAATGTATAGCTAGTATTCATTTAAAATGGTGAAATTATTATCTCAGTAAATACCTCATTACTGAGGTTGTATATTTGTATTGTCTTATACTGTCTTTTCAAATAAAAAGCTCTGATGACAGTATTTTTTATTTCCAATTCATTAATTTCTGCTCTTACCTTCATTAATTTTCTTATTCTTACTTTAGTATTTCAATTTATATGGCCTCTCAGAATGTACAGCTTGTATATTTTGATTTTTCTTTTGTATTTACTATCATTTATTAATAAATATTAATCTACTATTATCACTGTAATATCCTAATTTCAGAATAAATAAGAATGGCAACTGAAAGGTTTTTTTTTTAATTCCCCTTGTCTGCTGCTGCTGCTGCTAAGTCGCTTTAGTCGTGTCTGACTCTGTGCGACCCCATGGACGGCAGCCCGCCAAGCTCCCCCGTCCCTGGGATTACACTGGAGTGGGTTGCCATTTCCTTCTCCAATGTATGAAAGTGAAAAGAAGTTGCTCAGTCGTGTCCAACTCTGAGCGACCCCATGGACTGCAGCCTACCAGGCTCCTCTGTCCATGGGATTTTCCAGGCAAATTCCCCTTATCTACCACATAGTTTTTATCTTTATTTATTTATTTTTATTTAAATTTAATTTTTTTACTTTACAATACTGTATTGGTTTTGCCATACATTGACATGAATCCACCACAGGTGTACATGAGTTCCCAACCCTGAATCCCCCTCCCACCACCCTCCCCATATCATCTCTCTGGGTCATCCCAGTGCACCAGCCCCAAGCATCCTGTATCCTGTATCGAACCTAGACTAGTGATTCATTTCTTACATGATAGTGTATATGTTTCAATGCCATTCTCCCAAATCATCCCACCCTCTCCCTCTCCCACAGAGTCCAAAAGTCTGTTCTTTACTTCTGTGTCTCTTTTGCTGTCTCTCATACAGGGTTATCATTACCATCTTTCTAAATTCCATATATATGTGTTAGTATACTGTATTGGTGTTTTTCTTTCTGGCTTACTTCACTCTGTATAATAGGCTCCAGTTTCATCCACCTCATTAGAACTGATTCAAATGTATTCTTTTTAATGGCTGAGTAATACTCCATTGTATCTATGTACCACAGCTTTCTTATCCATTCATCTGCTGATGGACATCTAGGTTGCTTCCATGTCCTAGCTATTATAAATAGTGCTGCAATGAACATTGGGGTACACAGGTCTCTTTCAATTCTGGTTTCCTCAGTGTGTATGCCCAGCAGTGGGATTGCTGGGTCATAAGGCAGTTCTATTTGCAGTTTTTTAAGGAATCTCCACACTGTTCTCCATAGTGGCTGTAATAGTTTGCATTCCCACCAACAGTGTAAGAGGGTTCCCTTTTCTCCACACCCTCTCCAGCATTTATTGCTTGTAGACTTTTGGATCGCAGCCATTCTGACTGGTGTGAAATGGTACCTCATTGTACCATATAGTTTTTAACTTGCCGTTTTAACCTGAGTTTTGAGAAGAGTTTCTTTTAAAAAATGGTTTCCTTGTGGCTATTTTACTGTCTTCCTGTGCTTTGTTGTGTCATTTTTACCATCTTTCAGTTATTGATTTTTGCCCTATTGCTTTGTAGGTTCAGGATTTACACTTTGGGGGATTTACTCACATTTTTCTTTTGCCCTAATATGTAAACAGTTTTCTTGTGTGAATGTTTCATAGTCAACTTACTTTTAAGTGGATCCAGTTTTTAGCAAGTTTCTATATTTACAATTCAAAAGAAAATAGACAGGTAAATAGAAACATAATGTTAGATACATATTTTTAAAGCTATATCAAGAAAAACATAAAGTAAGATTCAAAATAGATTTTGATGGATCATTACACAGTTCAGTGTTTCTCAAAACCTGAGACTTTATTGTCCCTTGACTTTCCTCTAGAAGAAGCAGAGACACCAGGGGCCTGTGCACAGAGAAGCAGTGAAGAGGTGGCCATCTGCAAGACAAGGAGAGGAATGCAGGAGAACCACACCTGCCGAAGCCCTGATCTTGGACTTCCAGCCGGAAGAACTGGGAGAAAATAGTTCCTGTTGTTTAAGTCTGTGATATTTCATTGTAGCAACCCTAGCAAACTATTAACATTAATAGTACCATCACCCATAGCCCACAGTTCCCACCACACCTTCATAACTGAGGCCAAATGCCTTTGTTACTCATTAGTCACACCTCCACCACCTCTTTTCTGAGGTAAAAACATATTTCTCAATATCCATGTCTTTTTTAAATGTGGAAAAACAAAAAGTCCAAGTCTGATCACTTTACTTGTTATGTAACTTGTCTGTTCCCAGTAGACATGAATTCATTTCTTTAATTTACTTAACATTTTCTCTCTGCTTGAAGTTTACCACACTCACATCTGAACAAATAGGGAGCTGGTCCAAGGTTATGAGATCAGGTCTCCTGATTCTTGGGTCAATGATTTTTTCTACTCTTTACACTACTCATTTCACAGATTCAATGATTTGCCTACAGAATTTACTTCTCTCTCCATCTCTACAAATAGAATTACATGATAGTTAAACAACTGTCCCTCAGCTTTTGTGAAAATGGCCATTTATGAAGTTCATCATGAGGGCTGATACCTTTTAATCTGGAAGGAATTAAGATTGCTTCATGGTAAATAATATAATATAGAAGGAAAGTATTCTTCATGGTTATCTATACCTAAAATTCTGCAGGTCAAACCCTCTTTTGGTGAAAAAGAGAATTTCTTAGCTCTGAAATATTTAAAGAAGTAGTCAAGACAGAGAGAATATTGAAAGTTTAAAATTGAAATTGACTTGCTGAAGGAACTGCTTGAAGCCTGTATTACCTTTAATATTCCTTTGAGTGAAAACCATTACATAATTATGTAGTAAGTCTTTGCTATGTATCAGTGAAACTCATATTAAGAGCTTTCCTTTGAAAGGACTGAAATGAGGATGGGATTGAGAAAAAGTGAGCAGAGGAGAAAGTGTTTGTTAATTTTTCTTCTTTAAAATAGCTTTTATCTTTTCCCTTCTTCTAGGTTCATTAAAGATAGTATAAAAAAGTAAAAAGGAAAAAAAAAAATCCACCTATCTGTCTCACCATCCCAAGAAATAATATTGGTAATTCAATCTACATATTTCCAATCAGATTTATACAGACATACTATTTTCAATTTAAATTCTGTTTGAATTTATGTTTTAGGTTGGATTTCCCTACAAGAAGACCTTCAGATAAGGATTTGAGTGGTAGTGGTTCATTTGAATGATGTCAGGAAACCCACGTAGGAGCGTAAAAGAGTGAGACAGAAAAGGGAAAGCAGCCAGTTCAGAGGATGCTACCAGGAAGTGACCATTGTGGGCAACAGGAGCTGATTCCAAGAAGGAACTCTGACTCCCACAGTCAGTATACATAGGACAAGGGTCTCAAAGTTATCTCAACAAAGGGGTGTGGACCTGAGCTATTTATACATCAATTAGCGTGCCAGTGCTCACCCAGGGGCATAATTCTTCAGCACCTCTGGGCTGATAAGCACATGGAAGAAGAAAACTCAAGCAAAGAGAAGAAGATGCTGGCAACTGGAAGTATATCAAGCACACACCTAAAATAATGAGGACAAAGTTATACAGCTGTGGTACTCATAGCATCTACCATAATTGGAATATTGTTTGGTAACTGCCTCATTCACTTATTTTGCGCTGAATCTTTTTCAGGGTATTAAATGACCTAAGTATGCTATTGTCACTCCTTTTGGCTGCATTCTAATCTACTGAATGACTACATCAATCTTGGGTTTTTGGGGGTTTATACTTTTTTTCATTATAATATATAAACTGTGATAAACATTCTTATATTGAAATATTTTGTACAATTAAAGTGAAAGTCACTCAGTTATGTCCAAAGCCTTGCGACCACACAGACTATACAGTTCATGGAATTCTCTGGGCCAGAATATTGGAGTGTGTAGTCTTTCCCTTCTCCAGGGGAATCTTCCCAAATCAGGGATCGAACCCAGGTCTCCCACTTTGCAGGCGGATTCTTCAGGCTCCTCCATCCGTGGGATTCTCCAGGCAAGAATACTGGAGTGGGTTGCCATTTCCTTCTCCAGGCGATCTTCCCAACCCAGGGATCGAACCCGGGTCTCCTGCATTGCAGGCAGATGCTTTTACCATCTGAGCCACCAGGGAAGCTCACTAAGCCACAAGGGAAGCCCAAAGAAGTATCATTATTAAAAATAGCCAGAATTTGAATTACTGAATCAAAGGATATGCAAAGTTGTATGGCTTCTGATTTGCATTGCAAAGTGGCTTTTCCAAAAGACTGCACTGATTACACAATTAGCAATGTGTATTAGTTTTATTGTTTCCTGCTGAATTTTGAGTCAGAGGGACAGGGCTGCCCCCAAAGAGCCATGGGGGTGATGTTGCCACCTCAGTGGGCTTGATGGGCAGAGCATCAAACCACAGAGAATTATTCTTGAGACTTATAATCTAAAGGAATTCACCTTGCTAGATTTGGGACTTGGTTGGGACCTGTCACCTCATTCTTTCTTCCTATTTTTTCATTTTTGGATGAAAATATTTATCCTATTCCTGTCCATCATTTTATTTTGGATGCACATAACTTGTCTGGTTTCACAGTTTCATAGTTGGAGAAGAACTTTGCCTCAGGATGAATTGTATATTGATTCTCATCACTATCTGATTTAGATGATATTCAGATGAAACTCTGAATCTGACTTTAGAGTAGATTGCTAGAACAAGTTAAAAGTTTGGGGGATGTTGGGATGAAATGGAAGTATCTTACATGAGAGAAGAACATGAGCTTGGGTGGTGGGCAGGTGTGGATGTGGTAAATTGAACTGCGTCCCCCGCAAACTCATATGCTGAAGCCTTAAGCCCTGATGTAACTGGAGATGGGGCTTTGAGAGGTAATTAGATACAGATAGGGTGCTGAAGGTGGCCCTTCACAATGGGATTATTGCCCTTAACAGAAGAGACACCAGAGCCCTAGCTCAAGCTCTCTATCTGCCAGGTAAAGACACAGCAAGAAGGCAGCCATCTGTAATCCATAAAGAGAGCTCTCACCAGAATCCAACCATGCTGGTACCCTGACCTGGGAATTCCCAGCCTTCAGAACTGTGAGAAACAAAGTTCTCTTCTTTAACCCACTCTCTCGGGCTTCCCCGGTCTTTAGTGATAAATAATCTCTCCGCCAACGCAGGAGATGCAAGAGACACATGTTTGATCCCTGGTCTGGGATGATCCCCTGGAGTAGAAAGTGGCAACCCACTCCAGTGTTCTTGCCTGGAAAATCCCATGGACAGAGGAGCCTGGCGGGCTACAGTCCATGGGGCCGCAAAGAGTCAGGACATGACCGAGCATAAGCCACACAGTCCACAGTGTTTTGTTACAGCAGTCTGAGCAGACTAATCTCTGGTTTACTTCCAAATTTGAGACTTGATGCCATGTACCCGCTAGTGCAGATATGCCAGGTGAGAATTAAGCCTGAGGCGCATGGTAGCTGAGCTGGCAGGAATGTAGCACTTAGTGTTGCTGAACCTTAACAAACGCAAAGCAGAACACAGAGCTAGGTAGACGCATCTCCCCCTGTTAACTCTCTTCCGTAGACCACACTGAAATGTGATTCCTCTTATGATCCTCTGAAACGTGCGGAACACCAAGCAAACATGCCCACTGAGCAACCTGCTGGATCTCTTTCCAGCTCACTGTGTTTCAAGTCTTTCTTCGCCTCGCTTCTCTTTTTCCTTCTATCTTACCACGTGTATTTGTATCTCGTTTGGCAGCATCATTTTGTTGCCTGGGGCTCTGTTTTCTAGAGAACCCATAATAAAAACACAATATTGAAAGATATTATATTTTGATTATAATAGAAAACAAGTCTAATGAACTTACAGAAAATAAAAATGTATGCAATATGTAATATATACAAAAGTACTGAACTGGGTTATTTTATATTTGAGATGGCTATTGGGTACCATTATCTTTTAGACTACAAGCAATAAAGTTTCCAATTATATCCCTGTATAAAACCATGGTCTGAATAATAAAATATACTTAATTGGATTCATGACTTTCAGACAACTATACCCAAATAATATGAATGAATGACAAAGTGTAAACTTGGTGGGAGGGCTCAAATATACAGTACTTGAACAAATTCATTTTAATGTTTAACGCATTTATTTTAAAAGCTAAGTTGAATGTATAATAGAAAATATAAATATATAATATCATAAAAATAAAATTAAAAATGATCATTTATGGAACTCTTCTACACTGTTGGTGGGAATATAAATCGGTATAGCCACTATGGAGAACGATCTAGATTTCCCTGATGGCTCAGACAGTACAGTGTCTGCCTACAGCGCAGGAGACCCTGGTTCGATCCCTGGGTTGGAAAGATCCTCTGGAGAAAGAAAGGCAACCCACTCCAGTACTCCTGCTTGGAAAATCCCATGGACGGAGGAGCGTGGTAGGCTACAGTCCATGGGTCTCAAAGAGTCAGACATGACTGAGTGACTTCACTTTCATTTTTGTTTCACTATGGAGAACAATATGGAGGTTCCCTAAAAAACTAAAAACAGAGTTACAGAATGACTCTGCAATCCCACTCCCAGCCATATATCTAGAGAGAAACATGGCATGAAAGGATACGGGCACCCCAATGTTCACTGCAGCACTGTTTACAATAGTCAAGACATGGAAGCCCCCTAAATGTCCACTGACAGAGGAATGGATAAAGATGATGTGGCACATATATACAATGGAATATCACTCAGCCATTAAAATGAAAATAATGCCATTTGCAGCAACATGATGGACACAGAGTGTCATACCGAGTAAAGTAAGTCAGAGAAAGAGAAGTACCTTATGATATCCCTTATATGCTGAATCTAAAAAGAAATGATACAAATGGACTTATTTACAAAATAGAAACAGACTCACAGACTTAGAGTGGGAATTTATGGTTATGTGGGGGGTGGGGGAGGTGAGAAGAAGGGATAGTTAGGGAGTTTGACATTGTTATGTACACACTGCTGTATTTAAAATGGATAACCGGCAAGGACCTACTGTATAGCACATGGAATTCTGCTCAATGTTATGTTGCACCTGGGTCAGAGGGGAGTTTGTGGAGAATGGATACATGTATGTGTATGGCTGAGTTACTCTGCTGAGCACCTGAAACTATCACACTGCTAATCACATACTCCAATATTAAATAAATCATTTTTAAAAAAGAATGAGTTCTATATTGATAACAATTTTTTGCCTATTCAAAGTGGAAATGAACAATCAGGAAGGCAAAGGCAATAAGCTATTCTTATTTTTCCTACACAGAAGTGCTCAGTAGATCTCTTCTCAGTATAACTATGGTCAATTCAATCAATTTCTACACAGACAATGTGTTTAAAGTTTTTATTATTATCATTACCATTGTCATTACTATCTTATTTTTTCTCAACAATAGATGGCAATTCTCTTCCTCAATTTACCCCTTTTTTACCCAACAAATTTAAAAAATCAAATGTAAAAAAAGAGGGTGGAATGATTTGGGAGAATGGCATTGAAACATGTATAATATCATGTAAGAAATGAATCACCAGTCTAGGTTCGGTGTAGGATACAGGATGCTTGGGGCTGGTGCACTGGGATGACCCAGAGAGATGGTAAGGGGAGGGATGGGGAGGGGGGTTCAGGATTGGGAACATGTGTACACCCGTGGCAGATTCATGTTGATGTAAAGCAAAAAAAAAAAAAAAAAAGTGATCTCATTCTATAATGTGACACATCTTACAGTGAATGCAAAATGTATTCTCAAGGTCAATTTTAACAAAGATAAGTCTAAAACCTCAAATTTTGCTTCAGAAATTCAAAGTTACAAGAACTGGTTAGAAATAACAGCAGCAAAGATCAAATCTGAAGATTAAATCAACTAAGTCTTTAATTGATTAAAAAAATTCATGTGAACACCTTAAAGAATCTAATCCAACCTCAATTCTGTTAACAGGATTACTCTGTCCAGATGACCCAAAGGAAATAGTCCATCATTCTCTGTTTTGTAAGGCTGTTTTTTCAGGACTATGTATCCAGCTTTGGGAGGCAATGAGAATTGGGACATTGTCCCAACAGTCAACATATATAGGAAAATTAAGTCTGAGAGATTAAAGATTTGAAAAATATGTCATATGAAATGTAAAAGGTTGAAGGGATTAGGGATATTTAGCATAAAGGAGCAAAGACTCCTGAAGAATTTAACAGCTATAATCAAATTACTCAAGGGCTATTATTAAGAAAAGATACAGACTTACAGACTTTAACCCATTGTAAGAAAGAAATTTCCAATGATGATGTCCATTCTTATGCAGTGATGACATCTCTATGATTAGAACTATCCAGATAGAGGTTGGGTAGCCATTTAATTCAGCTGTTATCACCATGCATTGTGAGTAGAATAGTGGAACAATGTCCTCTAAGGTTCTCTTTAACTCCAAGCCACCTGCTGGAGGATCCTGAAAATATCCTCCTGTAATTTTGAAACTTCATGAGGTTTACCTCAGTAAATTACTTTTTAGGTAATCAAAAAAGCCCTACACATCTTCGAAACTGAAGACAACTAGTGAAGTATTTCATAGAATTGAACAAAATATATTCTTTTTTAAAAAATGTCATGGGCAACAAGGAAGCATCAATACTCAGGAAGAGAATATGCACAGTGCTGTACAACCACCAGAACTGAAATTTGTCCCAGGTGGGGAAAATCACGTCTGAATTTCTAATTAGTTGGAAACATCATAGTTAGGGTGAGGATTTCAAGGGGCAAGGGGACAGCATAGGTATTCCTCACCCTAAACAACAGAGAATGACAAAGCCAAGGGCATGTGCATAACCCGAAACCTTTGTATCAATGTAAAACCTAGGTCACCAACCCAGGAGTGGAATCAGAAGGATTATGCAATAGAAAGACATCACAAACAGCTATCGGAAATGAAATATGATGCCAGGACTCTGGCCAGGGAGATAGAAACAGGGTCTGGGTAACAGCCAAGAATCATATCCCCTGGATGTCCATTTAGATGAAGCTTTCTGAACATGAGATTGGAAGTTCATACCATGAAAAATGAAAAACATCAATATGAGAGCAAGAAAGATAATTTGTTTTATAAACTGTTCTTCTCAAATATATGTCCTATATGAGATTATAACTTTTTGCCTTTTTGGGGGGAGATGGGGTGGGTATTTATATATCCTCTCTTTTATAACATAATGATAACTGCAAATTTTGTTTTATTTAATGCTCTCACTGGCAATAGGAAACACTAACAGACCTGTGCCAACCTCTTGATTTGTTTTCCTTTTAATTTCACCAGTCTGTGAAATTTAAAAAATCTGGAAATAACTGGCTCAGAACATCAATTCCTGTTTGTAATTTGATGTGAGGCACTCAGGGTGATATGTTAAGTTTAGACTAAAAAAGAATCAATTCATCTAGTAAGTGAAATCAATAACTGTACAAATTATTTGTGATATGTCACAACTTTATTAATTTTAAATATTCAGATTTTTAAAATAACAGCAAAATATTATAAAGACTATATAGGGTTCTTCTTTATTTTATTCAGTTTTACTGTGTTCATTAACTACTTTGATGAACGCATGGTGACTAGTGTTATTGTTCTGTGAGTAGTACATGCTTATTTACAGCATTCAAGTGAGGGGAAAAAAATTAAAGCTAATAATTTTCAGTACTTAAATTTAGCAGACAAACTATTAAACATCATTACCCACAAATATTTCTAAATGCACATATAAGAACTTCTTAATACTTCAATCTCAAATAAAATGTATTTATGGCATAAAATTATACTTTGGATCATACAACTATGACTGATTTCTGCTAGGTACTTATTCCAACCTATGTACCAATTCTTTAAAAGATTAAAATAAATCATGAATAATATGCATACTTACACTTGTAAAATTTAAGAGGCAGTATGTTAGCCATTATGCCACAGACCAAAAAACAAGCATTATTTTTCTGAGCTTGTTTCCAAATCTCATTATGAAGAAAAAAAAATGAGATAATGTACAGTACACAATTGAGTTATTTTTATCACTGAAAGTTATAAATTTTCATATGTCACAAAGCCGAAGTAAAATCAAGCATAGTTTAATTTATAATATTCCTAAGCAAATAATTCAAAATGCATGCCAAAGTCTTATAGTATTTTACATTGTTACCTTCTGTCCTTACTGTGTGTAAATATGCTGTAAAACAGAGTTGCAGTTGATAGAATACTAGATAACACATTGCCTACTCTTATTTCTCTCTAATCACCAATATTATAGATGTACATATCAAAAATAAAAAAATTAAAATGACATACAACATTCATATGAGCATAAAAATACCATTTCTGCAAGAGCTAATTTAGAAGCCCCCAAATAATGTGTCATTTTCTTATACTAATGTGTTCCAAATTAAGAAAGCAGCATGTTAAGTATAAATCTTAATTTATGAACTGCCTTGGGAATGAAATAAATTCTGGGTGACTAAGTTACTTTAAAAATAACTTTCAATTTATTATTTTAAGAAATATTGAAGAAAACTTTCATACCAGCTCAACACCCTGTACTTTCAGCCTGACAATGCAAGTGCCATCCAAAAAAAGCCAAAAAAAAAAAAGATTTACTTCATCATATAACATTTATATTAAATCATTCCATTTTTCACATAATTTTCCTACTAGTCTTCTGCCAAAATATGAGGAAGAAATAGGATCTTTTCTCTAAATAATTTTCCCCAGCAGACTGCCATTGCCAGCAGCAGTAGATTAATAATAGATGCTCAGTGACTCCTGGAGTCTTACTGGTTTCAGGCAGCACAAAGCCTGGAGTTAACACAAAGGTCACTTGGGGTTTTTCTGCTCAAAAGACTTACAAAAATATTTTACTAGATCTCCCTTCCAAGAAAATTAAAAAATATATTGTCTTCTCTTAGATTTATGGAAATTTCTGGGAATGTATATTTGCAAATCTGACTTCAAGCGTTTTCTCCCAATATTAAATCAGTTTAGAGAAGCCCTTCCATCTTCTGCATGTTGTTTTCATGTTGCCTGGTGCCAGTCCAAATAGGGAAACCAATAGTCATCCTTAATTTCTACAAAATTCATTCACTCAGTTTTTTGTGTATCTAGCAAATTCTGCTAAACATGTGAGATATCAGAAATATTTATATCACAGAAACACAAACAACAACATTTATCAGGCAGTCTCTTTTTCTCAAACAGCTTCACCTTCCTTAGTCTTTTTGTCTTCCTTCCCCTTCTTCTTATTACCAATTCCCAATTTAAAAAAAAAATGTATAACCTGGGCTCTAGCCTCCTATTTTACTATTTTTCCTCCTTTCTAGCTTCCTTTTCCTCCCTTCTATGCTATTTCCCAATCTTTTTCGTCCCTCAGGGGAGTAAAACAGAAATAGGTCATTTTTTAAAATGCAAATTAGTTCAAATTCCTCTTAACAATACTGCCTATTACAGTGACTATGAAAGCAACATGAAAGTAATTCTTTTAGAATTCTAAAGTGTTTCTTAGTTTCAAGGCTCCTATCTAAAATTCAAAATTACTTGGAATAATGAAACCCTAAGTTGCTCTGATTCAAATATCCCCTGCTAAATGACCTCGATGGGGAATAAATTCTCTGTAGATGACTTCAGGCAAGTAGTTCCTACCAAAAAAGGAACATCTCAGAGAATCAGAGCCATAAGCCAGTGAGAGGCGCAGCATTTAAACAGAAATCAAGGTTCATGAGCCCTGGATGTGCTTGCACGTGTGTTTATCTGAATCAGATCTTACTTTTCCTTTACATGTGCAAGCCTGGGTTGTAGGGAAAATTAGTTACTAAGACTGTCCTTTAAAGTTCCAATGAGCTCTTTGACAATTTACTCAGATTTACCTAAAAATGTCTTAAAGAAAAACTATACCTATATTGCTGCTGCTGCTGCTAAGTCGCTTCAGTCGTGTCCGACTCTGTGCGACCCCATAGACGGCAGCCCACCAGGCTCCCCCGTCCCTGGGATTCTCCAGGCAAGAACACTGGAGTGGGTTGCCATTTCCTTCTCCAATGCATGAAAGTGAAAAGTGAAAGTGAAGTCGCTCAGTCGTGTCTGACTCAGCGACCCCATGGACTGCAGCTTACCAGGCTCCTCCGTACTAAAAATTGTTAAATAAGTATAAACAGACAAACAAAAAGTGTCCACCATAAATTTTTAATTGTGTTTAAACAAATGAGCATCACAAAATGCTATGGACTGAATGCTTATAGCCCAAATTTCATATGTTGAAATCCTAACCCCAAAGGTGGTGGTGTTAGGAGGCGGGACCTTTTAGATATTAGGGCTTGAGGGCAGAGCCCTCACAAATGGAATTAGTGCCCTTAGAAAAGGGACCCCAGAGAGATCCCTTGTTCTTCTGCCAGGTGCTGCTGCTGCTGCTAAGTCGCTTCAGTCGTGTCCGACTCTGTGCGACCCCATAGATGGCAGCCCACCAGGCTCCCGCGTCCCTGGGATTCTCCAGGCAAGAACACTGGAGTGGGTTGCCATTTCCTTCTCCAATGCATGAAAGTGAAAAGTGAAAGTGAAGTCTCTCTGTCGTGTCCAACTCTCCGCGACCCCATGGTCTGCAGCCTTCTAGGCTCCTCCGTCCATGGGATTTTCCAGGCAAGAGTACTGGAGTGGGGTGTTATGCCAGGTAGGACACAACAGAAAGATGGTTGTCTATGAACCAGAAAGCCAGCCATCATCAGACAGTGAATCAGCCAAGACTTTGATTTTGAACTCCCCAGCTTCTAGAACTGTAAGAAATAAATTTCTATTGTTTATAAGCTACAGAGTCTATGATATTTTGTTACAAGAGCCCAAATGAGCTAAAATGACTGACTTCATGAATTCATTAGTTACATGTTCTAAACCTCATTATAAAGCAAAGATTTTATGAAATCATTTCCATATAAGGATTCTGCCCAATAAAGAAATGATGGTGCTGTCTATAAATGTCAGTTGGATCTGCTCCATTTCAAATATGTCTCATTAACAGTACCTAAAAGATCTCCTTGAATTCAGGACTTTATGGGAAATAAAAATACTTATTAATAGAGCTTCACAACCTCAGGGATGGAATCACATACAGTTTACTGAAAGTTATATTAAACATTAATGTATACAGCACACAATTAATAGTTACAACTACTTATACTGAGTTTTTCATCCTCAGACCAGTGCTTGGCATATAGTAGTAGGCATTTAATGAACTTCATGGATGATTAAAACACTAAATGCATGATGAAATAACATGCTCTGGTATTAAAAACCAATTCTGTATTATGAGACTTTGTTGAAGGCTGCAGGTAAAGTGTGAGAGTCGTGCCTGACTTGCAACTCTGTTCTACCTTCTCTTTTTTTAGGATTCTAGTCATGTAGTTGTGTACTTTTTACCTATTTGCTTCATTTTTCCATATTGCTCTAAACTGAACATTCTGTCAGTTTTTATATGATGAGTCAGTTTTAATATGATCAGTCTAGAGAGTTTTCTATGAAATTTCTTAAACTTGTTTATGCATCACTCTTGCTACTTTATCATCTGGATGCACACCTGAATCATGCAAGTCAATTTGACCTTGAGAAAGTCAAACACCAATGTGGTGACAAGCACTCTATTCTTGGCTAAGTTCTAGCAAGGCTCTTATCAGCTCAAGGTCATGTCCCTAGGTTAAGGAGTCCAGCTCCCTTGAAATGCCTGCCTAAGAAAGCTCAATGCTCCAAAAGAATTTCCTGGCAGTTTCAGTCAAGTCCTCACTATGAGCTTCTTATCTCCTTTTTCTTAAAGAATTTACTAGACAATTCACAATTATAGATCTTCATTCTATCCTTTTGAGACAGATCTTCTACAACCCAGGAATGTCTTTCTCAAGGACCTGGGAGCCATCTCTTTGAAATGTGATCATCGAAAAAGATAAGGCCCCTGTCTTCTAATTTCAGTGCAGGGTAGGAGCCTAACTTCTTTAGATGCCAGTTAGCAACTAGCCTAATCGCATTGACCAATCCACTCCCTTACATTCCGTTAGCACACTCCAGGATTTTAAAAGCCTCTCACATTTTGTTTCAGCAAAGATACTTCAGTTTACACTGAAGTCTCTCCACCGCTGCAGTAGCCTGCATAAAATCTGTCTTGCCATCTTTAAAAAACATCCAGCTCTGTTTCTCTTTTATCACAGCCAAATGTCCTTCTCTCATAAACAATCTTGCTTCTTACTTCACTCATAAATTTTACATTAACAGTAGCAATCAGCCCCAGCTTTATGATTTATTATCAACATACTGGTGCACACTAAGACACACTTTTGGCCTTCTTTCTCCTGATTTCAGAGGTGGCATCTTGCCTGTTCAAGGCTGACACATTTACATATGCTCTCTGGCATTTACTCATTTTTCTCTCAGCTGGGAACTAACTTTACCAAGTCCCCTCTTTTATATATTCAGTTCAGTTCCTCTCCTTTAAACTGGCTTCTTCTCCTTCTTTACTTATCAGTATATGTAGGGTCTTTCATTCTGAAAAGATTTTAAACTCTCCCTGATCCTATGGTCTCCTATTTTCACTGTTATTTCTTCTCTTCTTATTCACGATTCTTCAGTGAGTCATCTCTGCTTTTCAACTCCCATTTTTTAATATCCACCCCTTTATCATTTCACTGATACAGAGCTTCTCAATAAATATCATGGAATTGCTCTCACTAATTACTAAAAGCCTTGTAAATGCTGATCTCAAGGGAAAATTCTCAGGCCCCACTTATTGGGTCTCTGTGTTACATTTAAACAGGCAGAACATTAACACATTCATGACATGTTTCATTTACTTCCCTGACTCTGTGAGGTTATACACTTTGCCTTCACTCTCATTTTTTCAAGGACTCTTTCTCCACATACTGTGACATATAACCTTTAAACTTCTAACTTCAGTCCAGTTCTCACCCATTGACTCCCCTGTGAACAATATCACTAGTCTCGTGGTTCTGTTACTTATTGTAAAAAAATAAATACAAAGCAAGCAAATAAGCCCCACCAAAAAAATTAAAGAGTCCTTAAAGAGTCAATTATATTAAAAAGACTGACCAAATAACTGACCTCATATATTATTCAGAAACAGAAATATTAAAATAGCAACAAAAAATTCAACTGAGAAACATCTAAATAGCATGTGACATCAAAGTCAGTGACAGCTAATCTTTGATCATTCTAGTTATGAGAAAGATTTTAGTTATTTAGCAGGTTTTAATTTAAAATAACATATATGTAAGTATATTGATGGTTCTGGTATTCAGAATTATTTTTAGTTTTGTGCTATAGAAGCCCAACTGACATTGGTTTAATCAATATATCAGCTCACATAATTTTTGAAAAATTAAAGATCAGATGCTGCTGAGTTCAGGTTGTCAAAGTGTGCCATGTTTCTTTCTCAGATCACTTTCCCTATGTGATAGGGATAGAGTAAAGGGACAAAGCAGGTAATTAAATAGTAAATATCTCTAGGGGATTATAAGTAAAGAGAAAAGTACAGGAGACCCCTGTAAGTTGATGATTACTCAAGAAAGCAGGTTTGCTCAACCACAAAACTGTGCAGGCTTGCTTAGCAACAAAACTAAGCAACCGCAGCATCAGACATGCCCCAAACAATAAAACAACGGTGACATGAGACCCGCACCCCACCCGGTGAGCTCGGTAAGTTAATGATCGCTAGGGCATGCTCTCTTCACACATAAAAACAATAATTTATGGAAAGGTGACATTTCAGAGTGAAAGACCCTCATTGCATTTAGACCTGAAATAATTTTTCCATAGTGCCATGACAGTCCTTGACTTGGCTTGACCATGTAGGGACAAGAAAACCCCTCTCCTGATGGAGGAAGAGCTGATGATGAAACATGATGTCCACTTAAATGAGGAAGAAGGCAGTCTTTTCTCCATTTTCACTTCTCTTTTGATTATAAAACTGTAGTCCACTAAGTACTCACGACATTGCATCCTTTCACCCCTCTCCTGTAGGATGCCTCACAGGCATCCTATTCTAATATTACTTCTTATCTATCACTTTGCCTCTCACTGAATTCTTTTTTGTGCTAAGACATAAAGAACCAGAGCTTCTCAGAGCACCTTAAAGTACCACCTAGTGTTTTCATATGCATAAACTTCATTTTCAGGCTGAATATCCTCAACTGGTAATCAAGATATTGTCAACTCAAGTTTATATCTTACCAGCTAAGTATCTATACCTGATAACAGTACAGTTCTCTCAATATATTCAACAGAAGTTTCAAGAAGGATTCTCAACAGCCTGGCCTATTTCATAAATCCACTCAGGATCATTTGCTATGATCAAGAGTCACAGTTATGAGTCACAATCTCAGTCAAGCTCTGAGAAAATTGTTTGCATGGATTAAGGATAGTGGAGAATAGTTTCCCCAGAGGTAAATCAGGGTGGTGTGTTACCAGAAAACTGATATCTAGACAGTCTTTTTTTTATCATCTCAACAAAAGAAATTATTCACATTATTCACATTTTTTGAAGGATAAACCAAAATTCAGAGGTATTAAATTCAGTCACATAATAGCAAGTGGGATTGGACTTTAATTTCTATTTTTCATTCTAAAGTCAATATTCTTTCCACATTCCAATGCTTCCAATTCTCCTGCTCAACAGGAATAAGAGACTACATTTTTAGTGGAAGTACTTTACTGAAACCTTCAATTAATGAAAATGCAAGTATACAGTTCTCAGTTCTCATGTTCTCACTTATGATCAGATTATTACAATGTACATCAAAATAGAAAGAGGAACTAAGATACTCACAATCTTAAAGAACAGCTTTATACGCTCATCCTGGCTTTAACATATATATATATACCCACATATATCTTCCTCAAATGGTTATAAAATTGCTTTTATATAGCTCATGCCATAAACTATAGGTAAAAAGCAGCAGCACCCTCTGTGCAAAGCTTGATGTCATAATATCACCATGGCAACAATATCTCTGCAATGTGGAGATGCAATTCTTTCCTGAAAATTAATCAGCTGCAGTGACGATCATAGTCACTATCTCAGGCAAGTAGTATAGATCCACCTAAGACCCCAGAGAATCTTCCAGTGTCTGTATCCATTAAATAAGACCACAAGGTTTTGTTAAGAAAATAACTGTCTAAAATCAAAATCCTAAACCTTCTATTCCTAAAGCATCTTATAGGATATACTCATTTAGCACATGTACTCTAAACTTCTTAAAAATTGCATTTAAAAGATGATATTTCCACATATCGGCTCCCAGACACTTTAATTTTTAACTGATTCCTTTAAAGGTTATTAGTTGCCTAAAGATTTATGCTTAATAAAAATGTATTGAGAAAAAGGATTTGAAATAAGAAATTAGAAAAATCCATCCAAATTATATTTTGAAAAAGTAAAAATGCCTATTTTTCAGCCAAACCTGTGGCTGGAGCTCTCAGGACGCAGTTAAAAGGAAGAGTTGATTTTATTGAGAGATGCAAAAGTGTGGTGGAAAAAACACAACTCTGGAGTGAAATAAACTGCTGTTTAAATTCTAGAGATATTATAGTGGTTTAATATATAAAATCACTAGTAAAATTTTCCTCATAAAGTTAGAAGAAAATGATAATACTGTATCAACAGATAAGCTAAACCATGCAATAAAATCTAACATCTATTCAGTAAAAATAAATTCTAGTAGAGAAATTACTCAAACCTGATTTTAAAAAACATATTTAGAAAAACCTACACTGAGCATTACAATAATATATTTTTAAAAATTCCTTTAAAATCAAGAATGAGACAAGCATGCTGGCAAATTTGCTGGTTTGAAAAGTAAGTCTTCCAAGAAAATAATCAATGAATGAATGAATGAATGAATGGCATAATCTGTGATAATTTATAGAAAAATTATAACACTTTAGTGAAGTACTGGGTTTTCTAGATGACTCAACAGGTAAAGAATAGCAGTGCAGTGCAGGAGACACAGAAGATGCAGGTTTGATCCCTCAGTCAGGAAGCTTCCCTGGAGAAGGATGTGGCAACTCACTCCAGCATTCTTGCCTGGAAAATCCCATGGACAGAGAAGCCTGGTGGGCTAGAGTCCATAGGGTTGCAAAGAGTTGTACATGACTGAACAACTAACACTTTCTGTTTTAGTGAAGTACTAAGAGTGCCTGATGAACTATGGAATGAGGTTCGTGACATTGTACAGGAGACAGGGATCAAGACCATCTCCATGGAAAAGAAATGCAAAAAAGCAAAATGGCTGTCTGAGGAGGCCTTACAAATAGCTGGGAAAAGAAGAGAGGTGAAAAGCAAAGGAGAAAAGGAAAGATATAAGCATCTGAATGCAGAGTTCCAAAGAATAGCAAGGAGAGATAAGAAAGCCTTCTTCAGCGATCAATGCAAAGAAATAGAGGAAAAGAACAGAATGGGAAAGACTAGAGATCTCTTCAAGAAAATTAGAGATACCAAGGGAACATTTCATGAAAAGATGGGCTCAATAAACGACAGAAATGGTATGGACCTAACAGAAGCAGAAGATATTAGGAAGAGGTGGCAAAAATACACAGAAGAACTGTACAAAAAAGATCTTCAACACCGACTTGATGGACGTGAGTCTGAGTGAACTCCGGGAGTTGGTGATGGACAGGGAGGCCTGGCCTGCTGCAATTCATGGGGTCGCAAAGAGTCGGACATGACTGAGCGACTGAACTGAACTGAACTGAACTGAAAGAAGACATATGGAGAAGGCAGTGGCACCCCACTCCAGTACTCTAGCCTGGAAAATGCTATGGATGGAGGAGCTTGGTGGGCTGCAGTCCATGGGGTCGCTGAGAGTCAGGCATGACTGAGGGATTTCAATTTCACTTTTCACTTCCATGCATTGGAGAAGGAAATGGCAACCCACTCCAATGTTCTTGCTTGGAGAATCCCAGGGATGGGGGAGCCTGATGGGCTGCCATCTATGGGGTCACACAGAGTCAGATATTACTGAAGCAACTTAGCAGCACCAGCAGCAAAGAAGACAGATAAGGGGTAAACATATTCTGCTTTTAGACAGGAAGGTAATATTTACAGACATTTATCCTTTCCAAACTGATATATAAATTTATGTAATTCCAATCAAAATCCTAACAAGGTATTTTCATAGAAAATAAGCTAACTTAAAATGTTTCTTAAAACAGCAAAAAACAAAAACAGAAAAATACTCCATAAAACTGATGATTAATGAAAACATTACCCAACAAAATAGTAAGATTAGAGATCTGATAGTAATTCATTGATATAAATGCTATACGTTGATTTAAAAAAAAAAAGCAAAGCAGACCAATAGAACACAATCTAGAACTCAGAATTTGACCAACACTCATAAAAAATGGGATTTCTAACAAAGATGGTGTTGCAAATCAGCGGGGAAAGGGTAAACTATTCAGCAAATGGTGCTGGGGGAACATTCCATATAAAAAGTGACTCTGGATCCCTACCTCACACTACACATAAAAACCAATTCCAACTATATTCAAATATGTAAATACAAAAGTGAAACATTCTAACTTTCAGAAGAGACTGTCATCTTCCTCTCCTGCTGTCTCCGAGTGCCATCTGTATGCTAGTTCAGTGCTGCCTGGCATCTCTTTGGAAAAGGACAGCTAAAGCTACTCCAGCATTCACTTGGCCAATAAAAAGCCCATGTGTGGAGTCAGGACTGAGAATGAGGATCAAGCTAATTTGAAGTGGCAGGGCAGAAACTACAGTGCAGTTTAAAATCAAAATGCTTAGACCACTTAATAAACTAATGAAAACATATTGTGAACAACAGGACTTTTCAATAAGGCAGATCAGCTCCTGATTTGGTGGGCAGCCAATCAATAAAACAGACACACCTGCAGAGCTGGAAATGGAGAATGCAGATGTTCTCAGTGTGTTCTAGCAGCAGATAGAGGTGTTTAGTAAACAGAGAAAGTACTTGCTACTTTTCTCTACCTGTGCTCGCAAGTAAGGCAATGTATTCTAAATGAAAAAACAACAACAACAAAAAAAAAAACCCTGATTTGGTTTCAACACACTCTGACTGTTATGGTAGGTTTCTTTAGTCTTTATTCCCCCCCTCCTTGATTCACTTTACTTGTACATAAATAAGTGATGTAAGCAAGCAGGTACACTGTTATTTTATTTTCCAAATAGACAATGAAATGCAAAGCTGGGAATGAAAGGGGTTACTCAACTCTCATAAATTCTGATATGACCCTCATTCCTTTATGCTTTTGGAATTAGTCCCTTGCAAATAAACTATCCTAATTTGAATGAGACATTTATTTTCTTGGACTCTGATTCATACACCTATTTTCTGCAAGCTTGGCACGAAATCAGAATGCTTGGTGGCAAAATCCATATGACTGTCCATTGGTTGGTGTGATCTGTTCTGACTGAGGTCTGCATCTGAATTCTTAATCCTCAGAGAAGAGACCAAAATTAGATACAAGGTCCTAAGTGTGTTTCTAGGAATTAGGAAGAGAAATAATGAAGTGAGTCTGGGGGAACCTCAGTTCTAAACATCGGAACATAGTCACACAAAAACTATATGTAATCCATAAGTAACAGAATGGAAGCAAGCATATTGAACACCTATTTATTCAGGTAATAAATTTCTTTCTTGCATAAACTTGAAATTTTATACAAATATATTTTTAATCTGCTTGTATATGAAGACATTTGTTAGCAGGAATTTATTTGTGGAGTAAAGTATAAAATCTTATTGCTTATATATTTTAATACAAAAATATGAGAATGAACCAAAAATTAAAAAAAAAAATAAGATGCTGCTGTATTTCTCTGGTCTCAAGGCCCCTTTAATTTCAAGCATTAAAGTTATTAGCTCTGCAATTACAAGGTCACAAGCAAGGATGTCAGACCCAGGAAGTTTTATTTCCAAATGGCTTGTAAAGTTAAAGATCCTTAAGCATGCTGATCACATCTGGGAGGATGTTTTGCTGTGCTATTTTTCTTTGCTGTCAGATCATTAGCAGTATTTAAATTGCATTTTTAAGCCCTCTGCTCTTCTCCAGTCTGTTTTTTTTTTTTTTAATTTGTTTCTAACATAAATGACAGAAGACATTTCACAACCTAGTTCTAACTACTTTCCCAGTGTCACCTCCTGTTTATCCACCTAACAGCCCTTCCCCTGCCTCTCCCTACTACTGGCACAGCCATACCTCAATACTTCTATCTCAGGCCATGTCACTCATCCTCTCTTACCTGTGCGGTACATCATGTCTCCTTGTCTGGAAAGCCCTCTTCCTCTTTTTCACTGAACCCTTTCTAGCAGCTGCCCCTTGATGTTTTCTTCCCACTCCTTTTCACACGGAATTGACTTCAGGTCAGTTCAGTTCAGTTGCTCAGTCGTGTTCGACTCTTTGTGACCCCGTGGACTGCAGCATGGCAGGCTTCCCTGTCCATCACCAGCTCCTGGAGTTCACTCAGACTCACGTCCATTGAGTCGGTGATGCCATCCAGCCATCTCATCCTCTGTCACCACCTTTCCTCCTACCGTCAATCTTTTCCATCATCACGGTCTTTTCCAATGAGTCAGTTCTTCACATCAGGTGGCCAAAGTATTGGAGTTTCAGCATCAGTCCTTCCAATGAATATTCAGGACTGATTTCCTTTAAGATTGACAGGTTTGATCTCCTTGCAGTCCAAGGGACTCTTAAGAATCCCTTGAAGCTAAAGGCAAAGGAATTGTCTTAGGGCTTTGGTGTATGCAGGGACCAGAAACTCCTTCCTTCTTCCCTACATTGTCCTGGGCAAGTGTTGTCAACTCTGCCCTGAGACATTATATTGCCCCTAAGTCAACTTGCCATGTGTGTTGTGAGAATCAACCATAAGCCAGGTACCCTGCTAAGCTCTGACAATATCAAGATTGCCAGGGAGGCAGAGCAAACAGGATGGGAGACAACAGGCATCCGGCAAAGAAGCACATTACAAAGGCCCATCCTGGAGGCACGTGTCAAAGGCTATGAGCACACAGATGCTGCCATCAAAGGCCACGCCACGTGGGCAGGAAAGAGTTAAAGACATTTCCTGCTGGTTGCCGTCTGTACTCTATCACAGCAAAGTCACATTCATACAGTTGCTGTTCATTTGGGAGAGAAGACAAAAAAAGGTATCTTAGAGCAAGTAGAATATTTTCTGGTGGATACCAATCTTTCTGCAGCCCTTTTCAGAACACACAAGAGCCCCTGTGGCTATAACAAATTCTGGATGACAGAGCTCATGACAACCAGGTCTCTCTCCTTCCTAGCATGTGGTATGGCTGCAATTTTGATTTTTTTAACACTTCACTGTTTGATGACTTTCTATAATGCTGAACTGTTACAGCCACAAAGCTAGATCTATGCTTATTTTTCCCATCTTTGTGTCTTCAATACCTACCACAATGTCTGCCCCATTAACATGCTCAACAGACTTAAAGAAGAGTCAATAAGTAATACTATTATCAGCTCAACAGCTACATAAATTTGGATACACTGTCTCATATAATTCTTTTAATAATTCAGTTTTAAATAACAGGTAATTCAGTCTTTGACAGCTGGCAAATGGCAGGTTAAGATTTAAATTCAGATGGGAGGGAGGTTCAAGAGGGAGAGGATATATGTATACCTGTAGCTGATTCATGCTGATGTTTGGCAGAAAACAACCAAATTCTGTAAAGCAATTATCCTTCAAGTAAAAAATAAATTGATTTTTAAAAGACATTTAAATTTGAGTTTGTCTGGCCTTGTTGCCACCACACTCTTAGTTCTACCATAAGAGGATAAGATTCATGTCCTTAATGAAAAAAGGAGAGATGGTTGATACAGCAAGTTTCCAGAAACAGCGGGAGCTGGAAGCAACAGACAGAATGAAGAGTCATTTTTAGAAAGTCCATCTGATACCACATGCAGAAAAGCTGAATTCCTGCCACCTCCTATTCTACAATGATGAAACCACTTAAATATTCAAAATAAGAAAACTGTTCAGTCAATTATGATACATCTATATGATGGAACACTATTTAATCATTAAAAGTCATGCTTTACAAGAATATGGAAAAGTGTTCAAGATAACCATTAGATAGAAAAGGCAGATTATAAAATAGGCTATATACTATGACTCAATTTTATTAAAGTATATGTAGCATATGTTTTAACAGATGGTACACACACACATACACACAGTTTAGAACAATACACATCAAATGCCGAAGTGTTATGAGTAAAACTACAAATTGTTTAAATTTTGTCTATTTTTTATTTTTCCACAGTTTCTATAAAGGTCAAACACTTGCAATTCAAGTACAATTTATGATAAATATACAGAAAAAAGAAACTAAGCCAAAAAGTTTATTGTGATTTTTCTGTGTATGGTAAAATAATTATTTTACTGATAACCTTCCTGTATTTAAAAAATTAAAGCAACAGAAAAGGTTTGTAAGACTGAAACAAATCCCCCCTCGATATGCTTTGACGATGCTCAAGATGCAAATACAAGCACTCTCTGTCCCCCTCACTCCTTTCTGTGTGATTCCACTGCCCACACTGATGTTCTCAGCAACTTCTATAACATATCTGCACAGCTGCATTACTTTTGGAGCTCCAATCATTTGTCTAACATGTTTATATATCTCAATAACATGGACCCTAAAATAAACAAATGGTTTGCCTCCAGAACATTGCTAACACCCCAGAGTCCCTGAGGAAGTCCTAGGTTTTTTTTCACAGCCAATTTCTGTCTTTTGACTGCCCTGGGTCCTGGCTTCATTCCCAGATCAAGTCTTGGCTCCTGCTAGGAGTCAACCAACTCCTGAAAATGCAGAGACTTAGAAACCAAAAGACCGGAAAAGAAGAGCTTGAAGAACCAGCCCGCCAACAGGCCGTATCTGGTTGGGGAAGCAGAACATCCATCAGAGGGATTCCAGGACAGGCCTCAGAGCCCCTGAGACAAGCTACAGGAAGGTCAGGGGTGGAAATGCTCTGAACTGAATCCTGACTATAACCTAACAGCAATTTTTCTCACTTGATATGTTCCAGGAGGTTCTAGCTTTAGTGATAACTCCTGCCATCATCAGGTAATAAAAGTCCTTTCTGCCTTGTTAACTGCCCCAGTAGAATGTAAGTTGGCCTAGTTGCCTAAAAGTCTGTATCCAGTGTAGAGGTAACCCTGAGAAATGTATAGGTTCCTAATAAGATAACAGGATGGTCCTCAGCCCTCCTACACACTCTGAAGACCAGGCCTTTTAGAAAGCCCAAGAGCTTTACTAAACTAAGAGGGTTGCCCCAGGGTCAGCTTTCTTATGTTCACAGATGCAGAGTATTAAGCAATAAAAGAACAAGAGGCGTGTTGGGCAAATAACAGTAGATGTAGACGTAGTTGTCACTTAGTCGCCAAGTAATGTCAGATTCTTTGGTGACCCCAGGGACTGTGGCCTGCCAGGGTCTTCTGTCCGTGGAATTTTCAGGCAGGAATACTGGAGTGGGTTGCTGTTTCCTTCTCCAGGGGATCTTCCTGACCCAGGGACTAAACCCATATTTCCTGCCTTGGCAGGCAGGTTCTTCACCACTGAGCCACCAGGGAAGCCCCGTATAGATGTGGATGGAGTATTGAGCAATAAAGGACAGAAAACCACCTGTCCCAGGAATTGGAGACTGTGGTTTCAGGTACAGCCTCCCCCAACCCCCATCTGTACGTGCAAGAGAAAGAAAAACTTTCCCAGCAGAATTACTGGATTAATACAAGCGTTTTGTTTCAAGAAGAGTTTTCCCTTTCAGAAGTATCCTCCATTTTGATGTATCAATATTACTTTACTCTAAATTTAACCTAGGCCAAACATTTAATATTACTCCCCCTCACTTGCTGGAAATGTTCTATGTATTTAAAAGTAAGAAATCCACAAGGAATTCTTGTGATATTACAAGGATTGTAATAGCAAATACATGATTGTAATGGCAAATACATGAACTGACACAGATGATAAAATGTACAGAACTTAATACACCCTTACATACCAACAATTTCAAGTAAAATTGGGGAAATCAGAATATCTTTGGACTGTATACACGTCAATATCCTGGTAGTGATACTATGCTATAGTTTTGCAAAATGTTATCATTGGGAGAAACGAGGCAAAATGTACAAGACATACCTTTACATCATTTCTTAAAAGTGTACATAAATCTGCAATTCCCTCACATTAAGCTTTAAAAATAAAAGCAAATCAAGCAAACAATCTGCTAAATAAAATATATTCCATCACTCCAACCTGACTTTGAAAAAATATACATCATAACTACCAGAATTCCAGGTTCAAATTTCAAGTTGTCTCATTCTTGGACTTTTACACAGGTGTGTGGCTGCCCCAGGATCCCCATGGATCCCCGGGGTCCCCATTCCAGGTCACCCCTCTTCTCACCTTCTTACCAGTACTGCACAAGAGGTCTGAAACGCACATTTGTGGCCAGCCTTCTAGACGATCATGTTATTCTGTTCACATCCCTCCTCAAGCAGGACCCATTGGCCACCTCAGGCAGGCTCTGAAAGCAGGCTTGAGTCCTATGAATGGGAAATTCTGGGGTTCTACATGTTCGGAGCTCATCTTTGGGGTGGAGCGGGGATGCTGCCAGGTTCTACATGGAGACATCTCCTTGGCCCTACCAACTTTTCACACCTTGCCAAGAAGCATAGTCAGAAAGGGCAGGGGGCTGCTCCCAGGGCATCGGCCTCTCGTCAAAGTTTAAGCACATGCTAATCATTATTACCATTTATAAATAAGAAAATTGAGACTTACAAGAATTATGCCTCTTACAGCTGAAAACTGCCGCTTTTTCAGCCAGTTGCCAGCTAGATTTGTCGGACTCCAGAGACTTGTTGAAAATCTGAGTGTGACGTCCATTTTACTGTCTTTAAGGCATCCACCAAGGGCCTTCCTATCTTTCACAGCTGTTGTAGTCACGAGCCAGACATATAAGCTGCCTTTCTCAGGACTTGTGTCATTCAATTAATGAGACAATTATTGAAATGGAATTCAACTGGCATTCATTGAGAGCCTACACCATAGTCCTTCAGATGCTGTCACTATTCACAGGGCCAGTTCATTAATCTTGATTAATTCAAGGTGCCAAGGCTGCAACATTAAAAACAGATGCTAGACTTGAATAAATGTTATGCTGTCACCAATATAAAGACTAATGCTTTAGCAGGCATTTGTAAGACACTTTGAAGCAGTTTTCTCTTTCTTTTCTCATTATTTCCACAAATTCGTCTCTAATTCCTAAAGAATAAACTGGATGATACAAAACACACGTCCTCCTTTCCCCACATAGCCAGACAGAAAAGGGACACAGAGGAAGGTGGCCAGTGGAAAGAAAGAGGAGTGGAGAAAAATAACAGCAAGCTTAAGAGTTTGAAGTGCTTTCCAATTTGTCAACCCCAGCCATTCCAGGACCTCTTTATACTTTCAAAAACATCAGATATACCCCTACTCCCTCAGGTGGCCTCACTATTTTCTGCTGATAAAGCAGTTTTCATATTGTGAGACTGACTTCACCCTACATCAAATTGAGTGAGATGAGAGGCCCATTCTACCAGCTAGGGAAAGATAAATTCTTCTTCTAGCTCAGAGGCAAAATAAGGGAGACCTCCAGAAACAAAAAAGGCGGGGGGAACTCCCTGCCACGGAGCACCATGTTTGACTGAGCAGTACCCTATGGAGCCTTCCTGGGACAGACCCCCGTCCCCGCCCCTCCCCGTGTCCTCCACCTGCCTCTTGTTTGTCGAGCAACTTTAGCCTCCTAAACCCTTCCCCGGGTTGCAAAGAACAAATTTAATCGAAAAGTGAGAAAATGCAGAAATAAAAACAATGAAACAAGAAAAAATAATAATTTTTATTATTATTTAGTTTAGCCATTAAACAACATCAAAAACTTTTAGTTCCTCCCCAGGGAGGAAGGCATGGCAACCTACTCCAGTATTCTTGCCCAGAGTATTCTGTAGCCTAGCAGGCTACATACAGTCCATGGCACTACAAAGAGTCAGACACGACTGAAGCAACGGAGTATGCGCGCACAGAAGGGCTTCAGATAACATTCTGAGTCATATCATTTGAGTCGTTTTACAGATCCTAAAACCCCACCAGGCAGAGGAAGTTAACTGTGTGCTGCCCACAAGCACAGCAGACCCAGACCAGCTGGAACTAGAAGGCTGATGATGTTGATTCCTGATTACCTCATCACCAACCAATCAGAAAAGTGTCCATGAACTGACCATACACCCCACAACCCTCTCCCTTACCCTCACACTGTAAACACTTTTCCCTGGAAAATCATAAGCAAATTCAGGTCTTTGGAGCATTAGCCACTCATAATCTTTGTCTTGCACCTTGCAACAAATGCTGCACTTTCCTTCATCACAATCTGGTTTCTGTAGATAGATTTTACTGTGCATGTGCAAGGGGACCCAAGTCTGGTTCAGTGACACATGGACATTTATCACCTATCTCTTTTAATGGTCATTTGTGGAGATGAGACTGTAAGAAGAAAAAATGTGGACTTTAGGGCATGAATTGCAGTTCCTTTTCTGGCAGCCCACAGGCACTTTTATTTTTTCTGGATTCTCTTCTGCATTCCATTTACAGGCGGCTTTGGAGTCAGAATCTCCAGGTAAGTGTTACTTTAATAAGGTAGAATCATACACATCTAGCAAATTAGACTTAGAATAACTTATTTAGTTGGAAGAATCCAGGAATGTTAAAACTATATGAAAGATGTAAAGAGAGGTCACCTGTAATGTTTTTCTGAGTATAAAATATGCTCAATGACAGAAGCTGGATCACGAAAGATTAAATGAGTGGAGAGAGGAATGGTACAATGTGTAGCAAGACATCAGAGCAAAGGTCAGGAGGCAGGGGGAATGTGAGTGATGAGTAAGAGTGAGGCAGAGATGAGTCTTCTAGACTGGATGGATGACTGCTATAGCCAACAGTGCTGTATAGCCTCTTGTCTCCCCAACTGTTGGCTACCTCCTACTCTCAAACCAGTCATCAACCCCCAACCCCTAAGGGCTTTTTCCTACCTACTGAAAGGAAACTCTAAGATATCATGCCCTACAACCTTGTATGATCTGGCCTCTGGCTCTCTCTTCAATTACATTTTCCATTATTCTTTCCCTCGTTCATCCAATCACCCAGTTTGACCTGCTTGCTATTCCACAGATATTCCACAAATACTTCAAGCACGCTCCTACTTCAAGAACTCCACAGTCACTCTACCACTTGCCTAGAATGCCCTTTCCCTATCAGTTCAGTTCAGTTCAGTTCAGTCGCTCAGTCGTGTCCGACTCTTTGTGACCCCATGAATCGCAGCACGCCAGGCTTCCCTGTTCATCACCATCTCCCAGAGTTCACTCAGACTCATGTCCATCGAGTCCGTGATGCCATCCAGCCATCTCATCCTCGGTCGATCTGCTTTTGAAAATGCTATCTAGGTTGGACATAACTTTTCTTCGGTACACAATTCCCTCCCTCAGATTCAAGTCCCTATTCAAATGTCTCCTCCATCCAAGGAAAATGTCCTTAACCACTCTATCCTAAATGGCATGTATATTCATCTAAACTGCTCTCTTACCTCCTATCCTTATTATTTCTCCACAGCCAGGGTTGCTAATGATATCATGTTGTTCTGTTTGTTTATTGTCTGAGCCCATAATCGCTTTAAAATGCATGAAAGCATGCACTGTTTAGGTTGCCTCTGAACCCACAATGCCTACAGCAATCCCAACATATGGTATGTTGAGGCCTTTCCTATGTTGGTATTCCTAACCTCAATTTAATTATATCTGGAGATATGGTCTTCAGGAGATAATTAAGGTTAAATGAGACCATAAGGGTGGAGCCTTAATCCAATAGGAACATGGTCTTATAAGACCATGAAAAATCTTTCTTTCTCTCTCTCTCCTTCCCTCCCTCTCTGCCCTTCTCCCTCTTCTCCCCTTCTCTTTCCCGCCCTCTCCCTCTCCTTCTTTCTCTTCCCCTCCATCCTTTTCTCCTTACCTCCAGCCATTACCCTCCCCCCTCTTCCCTTTTCCCAGTCCTGCCTGCTCTCTTTACCTTGTGAGGACACAGCAAGGTGGCCATTTGCCACCAGGAAGAGAGCTCTCACCAGAAACTGATCAACAGTACATTGATCTTGGATTTCTCAGCCTCCAAAACTGTAAGAAATAAATGTGTGTTGCTTAAGCCACCCAGCCTGTAGTACTTTGCTATGTCAATGACTAAGTGAAAAATAAACAAGAGTTTCTGCACTTCTTGTTTGTCACATAGAAAAATAAAATAGTATTTTTTTAATATTATAAACATATTACATTATGTAAATATAAATAGTATTATTTATATTTTAGTATACTTAGGATCAATACACTAAATTCTGGGTGATATACTAAGTATAACCTAAAACAAGCTGTTGTACTGAATTCTGCCTTGAATGAATAAAACTCCATCGGCCATTTCTTACTGAGACTTTTTCTGAAAACAGACAACTGCATATGTCCTGATGGATTGACCCATACCTTGGAAAGAGAGCCTGCTGTGACTTCATCTGCAATTTGAATTATGATTTTCAAAAGAATTAAAACAGAAAAAAAATTACACTGGCATGATATATGATTTGAAAAAAAAATTGTTGAGACCATTTTAGCTTTTCAGAATCATTATCCAGTTCTATTTAACTTTTTCTGGGAAAAATACATTATTTTAAAAATATGTATTTTTAATTGTTACAATTTTCTAAGAGATACTGACTTTTAAGTAGGGAAAATTATACAAGATAACATGGTATCAATTGAAAATAACTATCAGCCCTTCTAGGAAGAAACCTGAAGAGAATAAGAGAGAGGAATCCATCCTAATTGACCAAAGTTGATTTTCTATAGTTCAGAACATGTAATTTGGGAACATTTTGTTTCATGCTCATAATTAAGTAGATACTAGGAATGCAATTTAATCAACTTTGTAGAAATTAACAGCAAAAAAAGAAAATATTAATTATTATTAAGTACAGTATGTGTTTGTAAAAGGTATCCAACTTACAGGAGACTCTATAACATATTCTTGTTAATTTAAAATCTGCTTTTGAAAATGCTATCTAGGTTGGACATAACTTTTCTTCGGTACACAATTCCCTCCCTCAGATTCAAGTCCCTATTCAAATGTCTCCTCCATCCAAGGAAAATGTCCTTAACCACTCTATCCTAAATGGCATGTATATTCATCTAAACTGCTCTCTTACCTCCTATCCTTATTATTTCTCCACAGCCAGGGTTGCTAATGATATCATGTTGTTCTGTTTGTTTATTGTCTGAGCCCATAATCGCTTTAAAATGCATGAAAGCATGCACTGTTTAGGTTGCCTCTGAACCCACAATGCCTACAGCAATCCCAACATATGGTATGTTGAGGCCTTTCCTATGTTGGTATTCCTAACCTCAATTTAATTATATCTGGAGATATGGTCTTCAGGAGATAATTAAGGTTAAATGAGACCATAAGGGTGGAGCCTTAATCCAATAGGAACATGGTCTTATAAGACCATGAAAAATCTTTCTTTCTCTCTCTCTCCTTCCCTCCCTCTCTGCCCTTCTCCCTCTTCTCCCCTTCTCTTTCCCGCCCTCTCCCTCTCCTTCTTTCTCTTCCCCTCCATCCTCTTCTCCTTACCTCCAGCCATTACCCTCCCCCCTCTTCCCTTTTCCCAGTCCTGCCTGCTCTCTTTACCTTGTGAGGACACAGCAAGGTGGCCATTTGCCACCAGGAAGAGAGCTCTCACCAGAAACTGATCAACAGTACATTGATCTTGGATTTCTCAGCCTCCAAAACTGTAAGAAATAAATGTGTGTTGCTTAAGCCACCCAGCCTGTAGTACTTTGCTATGTCAATGACTAAGTGAAAAATAAACAAGAGTTTCTGCACTTCTTGTTTGTCACATAGAAAAATAAAATAGTATTTTTTTAATATTATAAACATATTACATTATGTAAATATAAATAGTATTATTTATATTTTAGTATACTTAGGATCAATACACTAAATTCTGGGTGATATACTAAGTATAACCTAAAACAAGCTGTTGTACTGAATTCTGCCTTGAATGAATAAAACTCCATCGGCCATTTCTTACTGAGACTTTTTCTGAAAACAGACAACTGCATATGTCCTGATGGATTGACCCATACCTTGGAAAGAGAGCCTGCTGTGACTTCATCTGCAATTTGAATTATGATTTTCAAAAGAATTAAAACAGAAAAAAAATTACACTGGCATGATATATGATTTGAAAAAAAAATTGTTGAGACCATTTTAGCTTTTCAGAATCATTATCCAGTTCTATTTAACTTTTTCTGGGAAAAATACATTATTTTAAAAATATGTATTTTTAATTGTTACAATTTTCTAAGAGATACTGACTTTTAAGTAGGGAAAATTATACAAGATAACATGGTATCAATTGAAAATAACTATCAGCCCTTCTAGGAAGAAACCTGAAGAGAATAAGAGAGAGGAATCCATCCTAATTGACCAAAGTTGATTTTCTATAGTTCAGAACATGTAATTTGGGAACATTTTGTTTCATGCTCATAATTAAGTAGATACTAGGAATGCAATTTAATCAACTTTGTAGAAATTAACAGCAAAAAAAGAAAATATTAATTATTATTAAGTACAGTATGTGTTTGTAAAAGGTATCCAACTTACAGGAGACTCTATAACATATTCTTGTTAATTTAAATCTTATAGATGAATCAAGAAAATATATTTCATATACACTGAAATCTGTATATGAGGTATACTCAAAGAATCAGTGTATGTTCCATTTTACAGAAGACCCAGTTTGGATAAGATCTAAGGAGGGCCGTATTCTGGCTAAGCACTGGTCATACAGCCAAAGTGCTACACACAGCTACCTGTCCACGAGGTGGTCTGGGTCTCCGTGGCATGCTGTGCATGATCTTAAGGAAAAGACCAATGATTTTCTTAAAAAATTTGCTTCTGATCAACATTACTTTATAAAGAAAAATATTCATATATTGGAAATAAGATACAAACTTTTAAAATTCTTAAATATTTATTCAGAGTTGGAAAATATAATATCTGATGGACTGCTGCTGCAACATCACTGAGTATGTAAAGCCACACTTAATACTTTACTTGGAGGAAGTCTCCTGCTTAATGTTGTTGCTATTGTTATTTAGTCACTCAGTCACGTTCGATTCTTTGACACCCCACAGACTGTAGCTCACCAGGTCCCTCTGTCCATAGGATTTTCCAGGCAAGAATACTGGTGTGGTAGCTATTTCCTCCTCCAGGGGATCTTCCAGATCCAGGGATCAAACCCACATCTCCTCCATTGCCATGTGGATCCTTTACCAGGCCAACCTCCTGCTTATTGTTACACAACTGCATATTCACTATTTTATACATTTTCATGATTCATCTATAAGATTTAAATTAACAAGAATATGTTATAGAGTCTCCTGTAAGTTGGATACCTTTTATAAGCACATACTGTACTTAATAATGATTTTTTTTTTGCTGTTAATTTCTACAGGTTGATTAAATTGCATTCCTAGCATCTACTTAATTATGAGTGTGAAACAAAATGTTCCCAAATTACATGTTCTGAACTATAGAAAATCAACTTTGGTCAATTAGGATGGATTCCTCTCTCTTAGTTGTTGATAGGATATGCTTCTTCCATCAAATGCATAATAATAAGTTAATACTTTTAATCATGAAATGAAAGTACAAATATAACCATAGATGATAATTCTTACGGGTTCATCTCTCTATTATGCTTATCAAGGCATATCTGAATAACCTGTGAAATTTGGCTATGCCAAAAAAAAATATCCACATTAGGAATAGAATTAATGTTAAACTGTGACCTGTGTCTTACTCTAGCTATAAAAAGTGTTATTCTACAGAAATATTTAATTGAAGAAAAAAAGTCCTTGCATTTCACTAAGGGATGATTTTACAAAGTGATTTTGCTCATTATATTTAATAATTAGTTAACGTATTTAAGATAATTTTGTGATCTTTTTATTCTAAAATAGTGATATTTTTAAATGAAAAGAATTTTTCTCCAAATTTAAGTTGTCCTAGGGGCACTGGAACCAAAAGTACGAAGAACATTCCTATAGAGATTTTTAATTTAATTTTAAATGCAATTTATAATTCTTAAAGATTTATCATGAAATTATAGAATAAGATTCACATTCTTAAAAAATTATGGTAGTTGACATATGGTGGAAGAGGTTAAAGAATGAAAACAGGGAGACTGGTTGAAAGGCAGTTTCTCATCCTTTCCTGAGAAAGGATGGTGGTATGGACAAGCCTGGGGTGGTGACTATAAGAATTGAGAGAGGAACCGGATAAAAAACACATTTTAGAAGTAACTGCTAATGGACTTGATGTGGACCATGCACATCAGTTGAATGACTCTTAGATTTTTTATATTCTTTTGTGTTTTGATTGGACCATTGAATACACAATGGTGTTGTTAAATTAAGAAGCCTGGTAAGAGGGTAGAACTGAGAGACATCAAGAATTCTATTTCTACATATTGTGTGAGTTGCTTATGAGCTCTTTAGCTGAGCTTCAAATAAGCTATTGGATATAAAATTTGGAACTCATAGGAGAGATCAGAGCTGAAGATATAAATTTAGATTCATCAATATCAGTATTGATTAATACTGATTAAATGCATGGAATTAGAAGAAACCATCTATGTAGTGATAATGAATAAAGAGAAAACTTTTAACTCCACAGAGATACTCTCCTTAATGTGAGAGTCACGTAGAAGAGGAACAGCCTGTTAGGAGACCAAGAATTGGTAGCCAGTGAAGCAGGAGGAAAATCAAGAAAGTGCAAGCACCCCAGGGAGCAAGAGAAGAAAGCTTTTGCAGAAACATTCACTAATGTGATTACCCAAACCATGCCTTGTTTTCGCCCATACCTGAAATGAGCTCTGTATAAACAAAACAGTTTTAAATAAAACCTATAACAGAATAATTTTGTAAAGGGAGGACAAAAAACAAATAATTTAGAAAATTATTAGAGGGACATTCTATTCCTTTATTAACCTGGTATATATTAACCAGAAGTTAACCTGGAGCTTGTAAACTTGGGATCAAGGAAGAGGAAGCTGAGAAAGCTGTTCCTGGATCTCTCAGCAAGTCAGGATCCTGAAGAAGAGAATCTTGCAGAGTAGTCGTCACTTCAGGTCATGGCTTGGCCATTGAGTGACAAGTTAAACATTCAGACACTTGAGAAAATGGCAAACTGGGGAGAAAAAAGAGGCAGGGGTTGGGAGACAGGAGTAGAGAGGAAATGTCCCCTCTCTCTTCACGACCCCTGCCTGAACAGCTGCATGAAGTAGCCAGACTGTAAACACTGTAAGGACAAACAGAAATTAAGTAAAAGAGGCTTATTTCCCCCTGTTGAAAATAAAGAAATTTCCCATTCCTCCTTCTTCTTTGATTTACTTTATAAATCTAAGTATTTTCTCCTCTCTCTGAAATGTACATAAGTCCCTTTGAAGACTAGACTGACATTTTGTCAGCTTTACGATCTAGGAATGTCTTTCTCAAGGACCTCGAGTCATCTTCTGAGATATTAACATCAAGGGAGATAGCCCCCTTGATCTCCCCTTTCTGGGACAGATTAGGAGCCCAATTTCCTTATGCACCTGCCTCAACTCGCAAAATTACCTCCTGTCATAATGAGAGGACATTTGGTTTTCCCCTGGATAAAGCTAATTCAATAGCACAAATGGTCACCCCAATTACCACATAAAGTTAGGATAAACAGTGTGTGACAAACGATGCTGTCAACTCCTTTTACTTGAGGCTTAAGTATTGCATGTAAAGGGGGAGATTTCTTTCATCTTTGCAATCTCTCAGTGGATTTGAGGACAACATAGAATCTTTGTTTATATGAGTTATATTTATCAATAGTTAACCATATTAGGCAATAAACTGAGGATTTTAAAACATTTATTATTTACTTTAAAATAATGATAATAAATCAATATTTTTTTTATGCACTTAGACTGCTTTTTATTTATTTGGCTGTGCATGTTATCTTAAAATTATTGTAACTTAACTTTTTTTAATTTTTATTTTTACTTTATTTTGTTTTACAATACTGTATTGCTTTTGCCATACATTGACATGAATCCACCACGGGTGTACATGAATTCCCAATCCTGAACCCCCCTCCCACCTCCCACCCTATATCATCTCTCTGGATTATCCCCGTGCACCAGCCCCAAGCATCCTATATCCTGCATCGAACATAGATTGGCAATTCGTTTCTTACCTGATAGTATACATGTTTCAATGCCATTCTCCCAAATCATCCCACCCTCTCCCTCTCCCTCTCCCATAGAGTCTAAAAGTCTGTTCTATACATCTGTGTCTCTTTTGCTGTCTTGCATATAGGGTTATCATTACCATCTTTCTAAATTCCAAATATATGTGTTAGTATACTGTATTGGTGTTTTTCTTTCTGGCTTACTTCACTCTGTATAATAGGCTCCAGTTTCATCCACCTCATTAGAACTGATTCAAATGAATTCTTTTTAATGGCTGAGTAATACTCCATTGTGTATATGTACCACAGCTTTCTTATCCATTCATCTGCTGATGGACATCTAGGTTGTTTCCATGTCCTGGCTATTATAAACAGTGCTGCAATGAACATTGGGGTACATGTGTCTCTTTCAATTCTGGTTTCCTCGGTGTGTATGCCCAGCAGTGGGATTGCTGGGTCATAAGGCAGTTCTATTTGCAGTTTTTTAAGGAATCTCCACACTGTTCTCCATAGTGGCTGTACTAGTTTGCATTCCCACCAGCAGTGTAAGAGGGTTCCCTTTTCTCCACACCCTCTCCAGCATTTATTGCTTGTAGACTTTTGGATCGCAGCCATTCTGACTGGTGTGAAATGGTACCTCATTGTGGTCTTGATTTGCATTTCTCTGATAATGAGTGATGTTGAGCATCTTTTCATGTGTTTGTTAGCCATCCGTATGTCTTCTTTGGAGAAATGTCTGTTTAGTTCTTTGGCCCATTTTTTGATTGGGTCGTTTATTTTTCTGGAATTGAGCTGCATGAGTTGCTTGTATATTTTTGAGATTAGTTGTTTGTCAGTTGCTTCATTTGCTATTGTTTTCTCCCATTCAGAAGGCTGTCTTTTTACCTTGCTTATAGTTTCCTTTGTTGTGCAGAAGCTTTTAATTTTAATTAGATCCCATTTGTTTATTTTTGCTTTTATTTCCAGTATTCTGGGAGGTGGATCATAGAGGATCCTGCTGTGATTTATGTCGGAAAGTGTTTTGCCTATGTTCTCCTCTAGGAGTTTTATAGTTTCTGGTCTTACGTTTAGATCTTTAATCCATTTTGAGTTTATTTTTGTGTGTGGTGTTAGAGAGTGATCTAGTTTCATTCTTCTACAAGTGGTTGACCAGTTTTCCCAGCACCACTTGTTAAAGAGATTGTCTTTAATCCATTGTATATTCTTGCCTCCTTTGTCGAAGATAAGGTGTCCATAGGTGTGTGGATTTATCTCTTGGGCATTCCACTTTGTTCCATTGATCTATATTTCTGTCTTTGTGCCAGTACCATACTGTCTTGATGACTGTGGCTTTGTAGTAGAGCCTGAAGTCAGGCAGGTTGATTCCTCCAGTTCCATTCTTCTTTCTCAAGATTGCTTTGGCTATTTGAGGTTTTTTGTATTTCCATACAAATTGTGAAATTATTTGTTCTAGCTCTGTGAAAAATACAGTTGGTAGCTTGATAGGGATTGCATTGAATCTGTAGATTGCTTTGGGTAGTATACTCATAAATCAATATGTTTTAACATTAAAAAACTTGGAATATTTTCAATAACTTGTAGAAAACTGTGACATTGTTTTACAACTTTGAAAAATCCCTTAGTGTCAGGCTTAATAGAAAACACCTACACTCTGATTTCCGCTTCTGCATCCAATCTGCTTTAATACACTGTTTTTGTTGAAGTATATAAAAAAAAATACCTAGCCTCACACAGAAATGTGGTTGGAAAAAGGAATAGCACATTAATAGCCTTTCAGATAATTATGGATAGTCTTCTTTGACACTGTACCAAAACTCAGAGATGGTAGATTTTTAGGCTAGTTGCAATGAGAAATATGAAGCTGTATCATTGAACTTTCATACTCTATTGTGTTAAAATCCACTCTTACATTTTGAACAGGTCCTTTACTCATGCATGATTCTGTAGTGTCATACTATTGCTGTTGCTAAGTCACTTCAGTCGTATCCGACTCTGTGTGACCCCATAGATGGCAGCCCACCAGGCTCCCCCGTCCCTGGGATTCTCCAGGCAAGAACATTGGAGTGGGTTGCCATTTCCTTCTCCAATGCATGTCATTTGTAAAATATTGGTTCATGAAGCTATGCAAATATTCCAAACTGACACATTTTATTATACAATTAAAAAATCATATTAGTTGTTATAGCCAAGGGTTTCATCAGGAAAACAGGTTTTGGGTAGCTGCCAAATTCATGTGATGATATGCCACAAGGTACTAGTAAGGTTTGATCAACTAAATGAAAGTGAACTCACGCAGTTGTGTCTGACTCTTAGCGATCCCATGGACTGCAGCCTACCAGGCTCTTCCATCCATGGGATTTTCCAGGCAAGAGTACTGGAGTGGGGTGCCATTGCCTTCTCCAATTACTAGATATATGGCATTAAATGTTGCTGACCCAAAGCCAAAGATTTAAATAGTAGGCTTCTTACATAATTGATCTCTAGCCCAGTTCCTAATTTCAAATTATTTCTTCCCATGGCAACTTCCTGTCATCTATGCCGGTGTTCCCCAGATCTGGCTGATCAGAACAGCCAGGATGTTTATAAAAACACAGGTCTCTGCTCCCCTAGAACTGATAATTCAGAATCACAAAACCTAGATAGGACTAATTCCCTGGCCCCAGCCCTTGCCCTTGTTAATGGTTCACACCCTGAAGAGTGGCTTCTCTCTGGATCCTAACAAATCCACCTCTTATCATTTTGTCTCTCAATGAACTTTTGCAATGAGACATCAGGACCTGAGTTTCATTAGTTTTGGCCGAGCTTGACTCCTGGGAGAGAGCTGAAGGACAGGAGGAAAAAGCAGTGGGAAAAACATGCCAAGGAATCCCCTTCATAGCCCGCAGGAAAATTTGCTAAATATCTGACCGGTGCTCACAATTTCATTGGTCTGATCCTTGGCACAGAGAAGAGAAAGGACAGAAGAACCCCCACCAGCTTGTGTAATAGCTACTGGGGCTCAGCAGATAGCGCCTTCGGGACATGCTGAGGAGTAGCCTCTCCAGAGTCCCTCAATTGTGCCCCCTGCCACCTGCCTGTTCATGGGAGGTTCGAGGGAACAAGAAACAAGAGATTGTAAAGGAATTAAGATTTCATTAGGCATGTCCCTCCAGCCATAGGAGTGAGGACCTCTTACCTTAGCCCGAGGTCTTCTGGAATCTGAGACTGGGCCGCGTGACCTTTCTTTTGAGTTTGTTTTTTGCTGTCCCAGTTTCCAGCATGATGGGCCTTCCCTTGCGTTGGATTTTCTTCATGTTCCGCCTCTACCGCGGGAGCTTCGCTGAGTTGGGCTCCTGCTGTGCTTGGCCTCTTCCGCGTGGAGGTTGTTTCAGCCAGGTTAAATCCGAGTCACAGCACCATAGATGTCACGTGAGTGTATGTTTCTTGGTTCTTTGTCTCGTCACAACAAAGATTTGGAGCGACAGACATTAAAGCCCTCGGTGCGTCACAGCTCTCGGGTCTTGGACAAACCGTGTTATAGCTCTTAGGCAAATCAGTGTTACAGCTCTATTTGATTTAGAAGATAGCAGGAGAATCCATCCTCGAAGTGTGAGGGCATGCCAACCCAAAGACTTGAAGAGAAGAGTGGAGGAGCATGTGGGGCAGGGAGAGAGGGAGAGAAAGAGAAAGAGCACGCGCATGCAGGAGAGAAAGACTAAAGGTCAACTAAAGACCTGTTCAAATGCAATATATTATTTCATTGTGCTGAGATCTACTAATGCTAATATGTTAAGGTACACCCAGGTTATAAGGGCTTCCAAGGTGGCACTAGTGGTAAAGAACCTGCCTCCAAATGGAGGAGATATAAGAGACACAAATTTGATCCCTGGGTCGGGAAGATCCCCTGGAGGAGGGCATGGCAACCCACTCCAGTATTCTTGCCTGGAGAATACCATGGACAGAGGAGCCTGGTGGATTACAAGTCCATTGGCTACAGTCATAGAGTTGCAAAGAGTCAGACATGACAAGCAACTTAGCACACAGCCCACGTTGCAATAATAGGAATAAGTTTAAGGATCCTAATAATGTATAACCTAATCTTGATATCAGCAAATGTCTGTGTTTTGCATTATTATAATTCAGAGGAGGGGATATAGTGGTCAGTATAGACAAAACAAGGTTATTCACATAAGTTGAAAATTATTATCACTGGATGAGTGGTTCTTATAGGTTAATTATATTAATCTCTACTTGTATTATTTACTTTGTGTACATATTTGAAAGTTACCACTAATATATAGTTTAAACTCTTAAATGGAGTTATGGTTTTTCTTTTGAGACATAATTAAGAGCAAAAATTTTCTTTAATTTGATGGATTAGACAACTGAAAACTAAAAAGAAGATTTATCTTATAGTTGTTATGAATTGTTCTGGGTCTTAACACATTTATTTGTCATATTCTTCTAAAGTAGATTTATTTTGCAAATATCACCAAATAAACTTTGTCTTTACCTTAAGCCAGAGCTCAGACATGGGGGAGGAATCAGGCAATAGGTACTGTACTTTATCAAACTCTCATACACTCAAATTTTTTCCAGCAATGGATTTAATTTCAAACTTTATACAAAATATATTTTTTTTCACTTGAGGAAAGTCAGAAATTTTCTCAAGCTCTTTCATTGAACTAATGTGTTCTTTCCTACAACTCAAACACCACTTCTGTTCTCAATTTAAGCAATAATTTCAACATGGTTACTATGTACAAATGAAGTCATCTGCCTTTTAAAAAATGGGTTAATTTATCTACAATAGTACCTTTTTATTTGAGATTTGCTTTCCACGGCTTCAGACCCAAGGCAGCCTGAAAATGTTAAATGAAAAATGCCAGAAATCAGCCATTTGTAAGCTTTAAATTGTGTGTCCTTCTGGGTAGTAGTGAAACCTTGTGAAGAAGCTGCTGTCACATTTCTGGCAGAGTTGAAGTTGAGAGATACCATCTTCACATAACTTTTTACTACAATATATTATTACAATGGTTCTATTATTAGTTAGAGTGGTTAATATATTACTGTGTGTGATTTATAAATTACTCTTTATCATAGGTATGTTTATATAAGAAAGAACACAGTGTTATATAGGGTTTGGCACTATCAACAGTTTCAGGCATCTACTGGTCTTGGAACAGAATCCCATGGGTAAGGGGGGACTACTATACTGAATTTCAAATACTTGAGAGCAAACTTGAAAAGAGGACATCTCACTGACAAAACAGCAAAGCTTCTATTTTTGTCTTATTGGAAGACTATTCCCCATGCCTTCTAACATTAATATAGAATTGATAACTACTCAAGAGGATCAGTAAAATGAAGTGGGATAGAGAAAGGTTACTGATGCTCTTTAAACATGCTCTCTGGAGGCATCATAAAGAGCTTATACTTTTATACCTTTTAAAGTTCAAGTTTCACTGAAGTGCATCAAACAAAACTGAAGAGCTCTTCTTTATAATTTATGCACTCTTGTTTTTTAAAATTGTTCTTTTGTCTCCCTTAAGCTGGAATAATTTGCCAGCATGTTCATCCTTCATAACATTAATATTTTTAGAATCAAGATCAGTTGTTTTGCAAAACTTTGGTCAAAAGGCTAAAACAAAATGAAAACAGAAATAAGAGAAGTTTCATTTTCATCACGTTCCCATTGTTTCCATTTATGTAACCATTCTTAGTTTTTGTAATTCCTGTATTTCTTTTTAATTTTACAAAAGTAAGTATATTTATCTTTATTTTCTATTCTTTCTTATATAAAGGTTAACATTGTATATCTACTCCTCAAAATTTAGTTTTTTTTTACATCTGGAACCAATTCATAACAGATTCTTGAACTCCTTTTCCTTTTACTTTTTGGCTACAAATAATCCTTGAAGTGCCAATATCCATTGGATTATCGAAAAAGCAAGAGAGTTCCAGAAAAAGATATACTTCTATTTTATTGATTATGTCAAAGCCTTTGACTGTGTGGATCACAAACTGGAAAATTCCTAAAGAGATGGGAATACCAGACCACCTGACCTGCCTCCTGAGAAATCTGTATGCAGGTCAAGAAGCAACAGTTAGAACTGGACATGGAACAACAAACTAGTTCTAAATAGAAAAAGGAGTATGTCAAGGCTGTATTGTCACCTTGCTTATTTAACTTATATGCAGAGTACATCATGAGAAACGCTGGGCTGAAGGAAGCACAAGCTGGAATCAAGATTTCTGGGAGAAATATCAATAACCTCAGATATGCAGGTGACACCACCCTTATGGCAGAAAGTGAAGGAGGTAAAGAGCCTCTTGATGAAAGTGAAAGAGGAGAGCGAAAAAGTCGGCTTAAAACTCAACATTCAGAAAACGAAGATCATGGCATCCAGTCCCATTGCTTCATGGAAAATAGATGGGGAAACAATGGGAACAGTGACAGACTATTTTTTGGGCTCCAAAATCACTGCAAGATGGTGACTGCAGCCATGAAATTAGAAGACGTTTACTCCTTGTAAGAAAAGTTATGACCAACCTAGATAGCATATTAAAAAGCAGAGACATTACTTTGCCGACAAATGTCCATCTAGTCAAAGCTATGGTTTTTCCAGTAGTCATGTATGGATGTGAGAGTGGGACTATAAAGAAAGCTGAGCACCAAAGTATTGATGTTTTGAACTGTGGTGTTGGAGAAGACGCTTGAGAGTCCCCTGGATAGCAAGGAGAACCCACTAGTCCATCCTAAAGGAGATCACCCCTGAATTTTCATTGGAAGGGCTGATGCTGAGTTGAAACTCCAATACTTGTGGCCAGCTGATGCAAAGAGCTGACTCATTTGAAATGACCCTGATGCTGGGAAAGATTGAGGGCAGGAGGAGAAGGGGACGACAGAGAATGAGATGGTTGGATAGCATCACCAGCTCAATGGACATGAGTTTGAGTAAACTCCAGGAATTAGTGATGGGCAGGGAGGCCTAGCATGCTGCAATCCAGGGGATCACAAACAGTCAGACATGACTGAGAGAATGAACTGAACTGAACTGAACTAATAACTCCATTGTGTAAATGCGCCATAGTTTTTTCAATTACTTGCTATGAATGGGCATCGAGGTTATTTACCATCTTTTGTGCTTATAAAAAATACTGAAATGAATAACATGCACATTTATTTCATATTAACAGAGGTATTTCTTCAGTGTGGAGTCCAAGAAACAGAATTGCTGGGTCAAAGGATACATTTATGTATCTATTAAACATTGCCAGTTCAGTTCAATTGCTCAGTTGTGTCCAACTCTTTGGAATCCCATGGACTGCAGCATGCCAGGACTCCCTGTCCATCACCAACTCTCAAGTTTACCCAAACTCATGTCCACTGGGTCAGTGATGCCATCCAACCATCTCATCCTCTGTCATTCCCTTCTCCTACTGCCTTCAGTCTTTCCCAGTATCAGGGTCTTTTCAAATGAGTCAGCTCTTTGCATTAGGTGGCCAAAGTATTGGAGTTTCAACTTCAGCATCAGCCCTCCCAGTGAATATTCAGGGGTGATTTTCTTTAGGATGGACTGGTTGGATCTCCTTGCAGTCCAAGGGACTCTCAAGAGTCTTCTCCAACACCACAGTTCAAAAGCATCAATTCTTCGGTACTCAGCTTTCTTTATAGTCCAACTTTCACATCCATACATGACTACTGGAAAAACCATAGCCTTGACTAGATGGAACTTTGTTGGCAAAGTAATGTCTCTGCTTTTTAATATGCAGTCTAGGTTGGTCACAACTTTTCTTCCAAGGAGTAAACGTCTTTTAATTTCATGGCTGCAGTCACCATCTGCAGTGATTTTGGAGCCCAAAAACATAAAGTCTGACACTGTTTCCACTGTTTCCCCATCTATTTTCCATGAGGTGACAGGTCTTAATGCCATGATCTTTGTTTTCTGAATACTGAGCTTTAAGCCAACTTTCTCACTCTCCTCTTTCATCAAGAGGCTCTTTAGCTCTTCTTCACTTTCTGCCATAAGGGTGGTGTCATCTGCATATCTGAGGCTATTGATATTTCTCTCGGCAATCTTGATTCCAGCTTGTGCTTCCTCCAGCCCAGCGTTTCTCATGATGTACTCTGCATATAAGTTAAATAAGCAGGGCAACAATATACAGCCTGGATGTACTCTTTTTTCTATTTGGAACCAGTCTGTTGTTCCATGTCCAGTTCTAACTGTTGCTTCTTGACCTGCATACAGATTTTTCAGAAGGCAGGTCAGGTGGTCTGGTATGCCCATCTCTTTCAGAATTTTCCAGTTTATTGTGATCCACACAGTCAAAAGCTTTGGCACTGTCAATAAAGGAGAAATAGATGTCTTTCCTGGAACTCTCTTGCTTTTTCGATGACCCAGCAGATGTTGGCAATTTGATCTCTGCTTCTTCTTCCTTTTCTAAATCCAGTTTGAACAGCTGAAAGTTCACAGTTCATGTATTATTGAAGCCTGGCTTGGAGAATTTGAAACATTACTTTACTAACATGTGAGATAAGTGCAAATGTGTGGTAGTTTGAGCATTCTTTGCTCAATCTATGAAGGGCATTGCCTTTCATAGGGCTTGGAATGAAAACTGCCCTTTTCCAGTCCTGTGGCCACTGCTGAGTTTTCCAAATTTGCTGGCATATTGAATGCAGCACTTTCACAGCATCATCTTTCAGGATTTGAAATAGCTCCACTGGAATTCCATCACCTCCACTAGCTTTGTTTGTAGTGATGCTTCCTAAGGCCCACTTGACTTCACATTGCATGATGTCTGGCTCTAGATGAGTGATCACACCATTGTGATTATCTGGGTCATGAAGATCTTTTTTGTACTGTTCTTCTGTGTATTCTTGCCACCTCTTCTTAATATCTTCTGCTTCTGTTAGGTCCATACCATTTCTGTCCTTTATCGAGCCAATCTTTGCATTAAATGTTCCCTTGGTATCTCTAATTTTCTTGAAGAGATCTCTAGTCTTTCCCATTCCATTGTTTTCCTCTGTTTCTTTGCACTGATCACTGAGGAAGGCTTTCTTATCTCTCCTTGCTATTTTTGTGGAACTCTGCATTCAAATGGGTATATCTTTTTGGCTTTGCTTTTGGCTTCTCTTCTTTTCACATCTATTTGTAAGGCCTCCTCAGACAGCCATTTTGCTTTTTTGCTTTCCTTTTTCTTGGGGATGGTCTTGCTCCCTGTCCCCTGTACAATGTCATGAACCTCTGTCTATAGTTCATCAGGCACTCTGTCTGTCAGATCTAGTCCCGTAAATCTATTTCTCACTTCCATTGTATAATCGTTAAGGATTTGATTTAGGTCATACTTGAATGGTCTAGTGGGTTTCCCTACTTCTTCATTTTAAGTCTGAATTTAGCAATAATGAGTGCATGAGCTGAGCCACAGCCAGCTCCCAGTCTTGTTTTTGCTGGGAGCTTCTCTATTTTTGGCTGCAAAGAATATAATCAATCTGATTTTGGTGTTGACCATCTGGTGATGTCCACGTGTAGCGTCTTCTCTTATGCTGTTGGAAGAGGGTGTTTGCTATGACCAGTGCATTCTCTTGGCAGAACTCTATTAGCCTTTGCCCTATGTATAGAGCTTCTCCATCTTTGGCTGCAAAGAATATAATCAATCTGATTTTGGTGTTGACCATCTGGTGATGTCCACGTGTAGCGTCTTCTCTTATGCTGTTGGAAGAGGGTGTTTGCTATGACCAGTGCATTCTCTTGGCAGAACTCTATTAGCCTTTGCCCTGCTTCATTCTGTACTCCAAGGCCAAATTTGCCTGTTACTCCAGGTGTTTCTTGACTTCCTACTTTTGCATTCCAGTCCCCTATAATGAAAAGGACATCTTTTTGAGGTGTTAATTCAAGAAGATCTTGTAGGTCTTGATAGAACCATTCAACTTCAGCTTCTTCAGCATTACTGGTTTGGGCATAGGCTTGGATTACGGTGATATTGAATGGTTTGCCTTGGAAACGAACAGAGATCATTCTGTCATTTTTGAGACTGCATCCAAACATTGCCAAGTTCCTCTTTATAAGGGTTCCACTACTTTTATACAGTTCCACCATTAATACCAGCAATATGAGTGTTTCTCTACACCCTTGCTAGCAAAGTGCACAAATTTTTTACTTCTTGATATTTGAAAATAATACATTGGTGTTGTTTTAATTTGCCTCTCCTTTGTTATGAAATTTAAAATATTTTATGTATTTAAGGACTATTTGTTAATATTTTTAAATGAACTTTGTGCTATATTTTTGTTCAACATTTCACAGGAATGTTTGGTCTTTTTTTTTCTTTTTTGGTCTTTAAAATTTTTCTAAATAGAATTTATACCTTAAAAATATATATAATTATCCTTTTATGAATATTATGTCCCAGTGTGTTATCTGTCACTTGGTTTTACCTATGATTTCTTTTTGACATGAAAAACATACTTTGGGATCACACTCATCTGTCTTCTATTTTATCTGAATTTTTAATCATAGGGAAGAATTCATATTTAGGAGTTTATCTTAATTATAAAGTTTAAGAAGAATCACTAGGGTGTTCTTGATTTCTATGATATTTTTTTCATTGATACATGTGATCCACTGAAGTTTATTCTTGTGCATGAAATAAGGCATGATCCAATGACCGTCACGTTGTCACAATACCGTTGATTTAAAAGCCCATCTTTTTCTCCGAGTTTGAGTGATCGCATGTATAATATACAAACTTTGGCCTTTTTCCGGATTTGATATCTGATATTCTCCCCATCAGTCTGTCTACCATCCACAATACCATGATGTTTTAAGTACAGAGCCTTTATGTGTGCTGAGTGGCTCAGTCATGTCCAACTCTTTGCAGCACCATGGACTGTAGTCCGCCAGGCTCCTCTGTTCAAGGGGGTTCTCCAGGCAAGAATATTGGAGTAGGTTGCCATGCTCTCCTTCAGGGCATCTTCCCAACCCATGAGAAAGAGGCTTTATAGTATGCTTTAATATCTGATGGGGTTTCCTTGATGGCTCAGCGGGCAAAGAATCCGTTGCAAGGCAGGAGACACAGGAGACTCGAGTTTGATCCCTGGGTCAGAAGATCCCCTGGAGAAGGAAATGGCAACACACTCTAGTATTCTTGTCTAAATTCCCATGGACAGAGGAGCCTGGCCAGGGGTCGCAGAGTTGGACATGACTGAGTGACTAAGCACAGCATTGCGAAATCGCTTTAGTGGTGTCCGACTCTGTGCGACCCCATAGATGGCAGCCCACCAAGCTCCCCGTCACTGGGATTCTCCAGGCAAGAACACTGGAGTGGGTTGCCATTTCCTTCTCCAATGCATGAAAGTGAAAGGTGAAAGTGAAGTCGTTCAGCCGTGTCCGACTCTTAGCTACCCCATGGACTGCAGCCTACCAGGCTCCTCCATCCATAGGGTTTTGCACAGCATTAGGCCACCTCATTATTCTTTCCTTTTATAAAATAAACAAACAAAAGAATTTTCATGTTTTTTTCTTGTAAATTTATTTTTATATGAATCTTAGAATTCATCTATCTTGCTCTAGAAATACTTGTAGTATTTCAGCTGGTGTGATATTAAATGCATGTGTTGACATCCACATTTCACTGATACATCACATCCAAAAAGGGCTTTTAATTTGCTAAAGTTTATTGCTATATCTTTCAAGACTATTATAAAGTTTCCTTCATATGTGTTCTGCATAGTTTTGTTACACCTAAGGATTTTCTTTTTATCCCTGTTCTTAAAAAAATTGATTTTTGTATTAAATCTGTAAGAAATAAAATAACCCTACTTTGGATATCAAGACATTCATTACATTTCTCTTGGTGGTAAAATAATTTTACTTCAGTAAGATAATTGAGTATTTGCCCAGGCAGACGGATAGCAAAGAGCTGAGTAAACATAAGATTCATCTATATACTGGAGAAGGCAAAATAGAGCATGTTTCTACCTTGACAGTTAGCTCACTTATTTTCTAAGGACCTTTTTAGATAATTTCTGTGTCAGATTGACACCTAGTGGCCCACTCTGGTACTGTAATCTAAAGAGAGGTAAATTCTATTAGAGAATTACTGACTGCATACTTTGTTCAGCTTTGTTAGATAATTTTATATATAATTAACTGTTTTATAATTTATGGTAAGAACTGCTACTGCTACTGCTGCTAAGTCACTTCAGTCGTGTCCGACTCTGTGCGACCCCATAGACGGCAGCCCAACCCCAATTAATGGATATGGATTTAAGAATCATTGTTCTACACAATACAAAGTGAAAGTGTTAGCCACTTAGTCATATCAAACTCTTTGAAACTCCATGGACTGTAGCCTGCCAGGCTTCTCTGTCCATGGAATTCTCCAAGCAAGAATACTGGAGTGGGTAGCCATTCCCTTCTCCAGAGAATCTTCCCAACCCAGGGACTGAACCCAGGTTTCCCGCATTGCAGGCAGATTCTTTACCATCTGAGCCACCAGGGAAGCCCAAATAATACAAGTGAAAATGTTAGTCCCTCAGTCATGTCTGACTCTTTGCGACCCCATGGACTGTAGCCCTCCAGTCTTCTCCGTCCATGAAATTTTCCAGGCAAGAATACTGGAGTGGGTAGCCATCACCTTCTCCAGGGGATCTTCCTGACCCAGGTATCAAACCTGGGTCTCCCACATTGCAGGCAGATTCTTTACTATCTGAGCCACCAAACAATACAAGTTTTCCCTCTAAAATAAAGATTTGTAAATTTTCCATTTCAGATGTTTTACTAAATCACAATAAGTCAAAGTGAGTTTACTTTAGTTCCCTGCCCACTGTATGTAGCTGGCAAAAAGAAAAGTGAATATTATAACTCAGGTTTTGGAGAGAGACAGACAAAGTTCCTACTTCATCAAATTACCTAAACTTTCTTAAACTTTGATGGATTGGGGTTTCTACGGACCTGAAGCAAATATCAAAAATCTCTAGAGAATTTAACCAACATCTAAATCAGGCATCTAAATTACCTGATACAGTAGATGTTATAGACATTGTAGTTCTCTATCCATATGTACTTCCTTCTTTTCTTTTTTGTTTTTGTTTTTTACTTCCTTTTTTCTAAATGAATGAACTGTAATAAACAAATGAATTACATGTTATCTTTGGTATCATTTGCCTCAAAGTACAAATTTTGGACTGTGGTGAAAACCTCTGATGAGGAAGCCCATCCTAATTTCTCATTATAGAGGATACACACAAACACACATACACACCCCAGTTAAAGCTTAAGACAAATGAATCCTTAAGAGAAGAGGAAACTGGAGCATAAGGAAAGGTTGTTAATTTTTGACAACAGAAAACACTGTCAGTATTGACTAATGAATGCAAAGTACCTATTGTTTTATTTGTGAGATGACCCTGTATTGGGATTTGATGTGAAATTCTATCTATAATTGTTAAAGACAAAAGTGTTAAAACATTAGTCTGACACTTCTTAGGATGGTAAGGAAGTCGTGAACCATTTATTAGAATGGTTGAGGACTACCACAATAGCTGTCAAGACTATCACAAAAGGGGAGACAGGTTGGGCTCAACTCCAAATATACCAAAAGAACTGAAAATCTGTAGCCAAGGAGCAGAATAAAAGGGTCAGTGGATGGAAAATTAACCAAAGGAATAAAGTGTAGGGGAACTCTTGCAAATCAATTTAATAGGATTCTTGCTGAAGGAAAGTTAGGGTATCAGATATCTAGGGAGTGAGATTCCCGCTAAACTGTGTCAGTAGGTTCCTTGCTACACCTGAACTAAACAGGCCAGAGACAGGCCCAAGGAAAAGGCCTAGCTTGCTCCTCTAGTCAAACTAGAAGAGAGGGACTACGATTTGATCCACGAGAGAGTCTTTGTCTGCAATCAGTGACTGTCACCATGGATGTCAAAGAGATGCTGCTCCAGAATTACGAGGACCCTTACATGATCTAGTATGTGACAAATATTTAGGCTTATTTGTGAATTAGCATCTTTTTTAATTTAAAGAATATTTTCTTTAAAAAGGCATATTTTAACTCTAGGAAAGAGAAAAATTCAGTGTTGTATGGAAAAGTGCCTTAAACGTGGACAAACATCAAGTCTTGAGTTTTGTCTCGAATCTTGCCTGCTTCAGCCCCTGTATTAAGGCATAAATAATCAACCGTTTGTATCAGTTCAGTTTAGTCACTCAGTCGTGTCCAACTCTTTGCGACCCAGGGACTGCAGCATGCCAGGCCTCCCTGTCCTAGTGTTTAAGGGTCTCAGATGGGTTAGAGTACAGGTAGCTCAACCACTACAGTAGGTTGGTAGAGTAGGAGACAGGGGAAGAGGAGGGAGGAAGTCAGAAAGGGTCGTAGTCCCAGAAAAGTTTACTCAGTCAAGAAGTGTAGTCCACCGGTTTCATAACCTCAAAGTCGAAATCGTAGTCAGGAAGGTTACTTGTGCGTCCTAACTAGAGTAAATCCTACCTGACCAACCTAGAGGAACGTCAGGTTGTCTGAGAGTTTTCAGAAGAGGTTGTGGTGTCAAGTTTCCATAGTTAAGAAACCGCGAGTCGAAAGAAGTGTCAGGTTGAGAATATAGGTATGTACTGATGACCTTTTTGGTATCGGAACTGATCTGCCTGGAAACGACCGTTTCATTACAGAGACGAAAAATTATACGATAGATCCAACCAGTATTAAAAGGAAGGTTCCTCATTCGTAGAAAATTAAAGTACCGACGTTAGTGGTAGACGTCACTAAAACCTCGGGGTTTTGTATTTCAGGCGGTGACAAAGGTGACAAAGGAGTAGATAAACGGTATTTCACTATCCTGACAAATATATGGGTGATGGTTTTTATTGGATGAATCTTTTTTTCCAATGAGAAAAGAAACGGAGGATTCTACAATCCCACTGTGGAGCACCTGAGACAGGCCTAATACATCTAGCAAGATAGTAATTACCTGCTGCTGCTGCTGCTAAGTCACTTCAGTTGTGTCCGACTCTGTGCGACCCCACGGACGGCAGCACACCAGGCTCCTCTGTCCCTAGGATTCTCCAGGCAAGAACATTGGAGTGGGTTGCCATTTCCTCCTCCAATGTATGAAACTGAAAAGTGAAAGTGAAGTCACTCAGTTGTGTCCGACTCTTAGCCACCCCATGGACTGCAGCGCATCAGGCTCCTCTGTCCATGGGATTTTTCAGGCAAGAGTACTAGAGTGGGATGCCGTTGCCTTCTCCGAGTAATTATCTAACTCACTTATTTAAAAGTTGTGAAAGAATAGAAACTTTAAAGAGGTTGGGCCTCAACTGGGAAGACAACACAATGCTTAAACCCAAACACAACTGTTCACAGTGGATCCTCATCATTGAATGACTGGATCTAGAGAAACCACAAATTCCACTAATGTTCATTTCTAAGAAGCAACATGATTATGAATGAAAAGAAATATATGTTTTTCATCTTGTCAAAGGACAGTTTTTAAAAGAGGGTATATTCATGACTCTCATATGGATACAAAAATATCCTGTATCAAATATTTTATTTAGCTCAATTTTTAAAAATTTTAAAATTGAGGTATAGTTGATGTACAATTCATATACATGAAGTTTCCTTGGCAGCTTAGCAGTAAAGAACTCACCTGCAATGAAGAAGATGTAAGTTCAATTCCTGCATTGGGAAGATCTCGTGGAGGAAGAAATAGCAACCCACTCCAGTATTCTTGCCTGGGAAATCCTATGGACAGATGAGCTTGGTGGGCTACAATCCATGGGGTTGCAAAAAGAGATGGACAGGGCCTAGCAACTAAACAATAACTATATACATAGCTTCAGGTGTACAACATAGTGATTCACAGTTTTTAAAGGTTATACTCTGTTTATTCATTATAAAATATTGGCTATATTCCCTGGGCTGAATAATACATCCATGTAGCTAATTTACTTTGCATGTAGTAGTTTGTACCTCTTCATTCCCTATCCCTGTCTCGCCCCTCCTCTCTTCTCTCTCCCCACTGGTAACCACCAGTTTGTTTTCTACATCTACATCGTGAATCGTTTTCTGCTGTTTTATTCACTAGTTTATTTACTTTCTAAATTCCATGTATAAGTGATACCATACAGTATTTGTTTCTCTCTCTCTCTCTCTCTGATTTATTTCACTTACCATAACACCTTCCAAGTCCACTCATATTGCAGATGGCAAATTTCATTCTTTTACATGGCTGAATAGTATTCCAATTAATGTGGGAACCGGTATGTTTTAATAACCTGTTCAAAAAAGAATTCAAAGAACACATATATATAGTCAGATAAGGAATACTAAAATAGAATTGATAAATAATCAGTTACATTCCACCAGACACAACTAATTTGCACTTCTATGGACAAAATAGTTTGTACTATTATTAATTTTCTTAAACTAATTGAGCTGTAAAGTTGCCCAAAATGCTGAAAAGGAGAGATAACCTGAAAAGGTTCTCAAATCCAAGTCTTTCATTAAATGTCTCATTAATATTTTTGGCACTCTTCACTCAATCAATAATTACTTATTAAACAACTACTATGCACAAAGCCAGGCTAACTGATGGGGAAAGCAAAAAATAGTACATACACTTGAGGAACTTAAAATACATTTGGTAAAACAAGGGTAGTGCCTCAAAGAGATCTTTTGTAATTTTAACAGATCGTTTGTAATCCTTTTCTTCCTTCCTTCCTTCCTTAAATATTTATGAAATGCCTACTATATATACTAAACACTTTCTAGAGACTTGGTATTCAATGTGAAAGAGAGACAAGTTCCTTTTCCCCGATGGTGTTTTCTTTCTAGTAGGGGAGTGTAGACAATTAACAAGTAACTAAAAAAAATCCAGATTAGTATTTAAACCTTGACATTACAATTCCTCAAAATTTTCAAAGCAAATGACCTTTTCTTTTACGCCACAGAAGTTATCCAGAATTTCTTTTATGTCACAGAATTGCAAGTATGCTCCAAAGTAGTATAACGTGCAGGTTCTGGTGTTAGTTTGATTGTATTCAAATTTTGTCTCCATTTTTGGCAGGCCAGATAAATTTAAGCAAGTTACTTAACTACACTTAACTACACAGATTTTTTCTCCTGTTTAATGGGTATAGTATTAGTTACCTCACAGGACTGTGGTTAGGACTAAAGGGATATTACAATCTATCTTATGGCAAGAGTGTCTGATACATAGTGTTCAATACATGCTAGCTACTGTTACTAATTGTCAGTAATAATGTTACTATTATTAGTAGTATTATTACAACCTTGAATTTCATCACCTCTTGGATATGCTTGAGTCTTGCAAATTCTTTTCATCTTGATTCAGTATCAGAGAACATGTAAACATGTACTGTTCACTTATTCAATAAATATTTGTAAATGCTTATCACATACATTGTACATGATCTAAAGATAAGGGAGATGTTTAAAAGCACAATAATAAAATGCATGATCAGTTTGTGTTAAATGTGATTAGAGCATAAAGTGCAAGATGGGAAGGCTGAATGAAAGGTCTATACAGAGCCAGCAAAGAGACAGATGTAAAGAACAGACTTTTGGACTATGCGGGAGAAGGCGAGGGTGGGATGATCTGAGAGAATAGCACTGAAACACATATATTCAGTTCAGTTCCGTCGCTCAGTCGTGTCCGACTCTCTGCGACCCCATGACCAGTGCAACTTCAAGGCATGGAGCAGGGCACACAAAGCCAATGCTCTGGTACAACCCAGAGGGATGGGCGGGGGAAGGTGGAGGGAGGGGGATTCAGTATGGGGGGACACATGAGCACCTGTGGCTGATTCATGTTGATGTATGGCAAAAACCACCACAACATTGTAAAGTAATTAGCCTACAGTTAAATAAATTAATTCAAGTGAAAATAAAGAAAGGTCTATGCAGTTTGGCTGAAGTCAAATCTTGAAAACATTTTCCAAATCACACTGAAGATGGGACATTTTTCCAAAGAAAATCAGGAATCATTGAGATTTTTAAGCAGAAGACTGAGATAATCTAATTTGTGCCACAGAAAATCAGTCTGGCGTTCACAGAAACTTGGAGAAAGAAGATGAGATCCAGGGAGAAATGGAGTATTTCCTGACATATCAATAAACAAGGATGTCACAGTCAGTGATTCTGGCCCTCCAAATGTGAATTTCCGAGCCAGGAAGCTAGCCAGGAAGAACAATGTCTATTATACAGAAGCCATCCAGCGGCAGCCACTCCCTCCTGTAAGCACTGAGGAGCCGGGGAGGGGCCAGGGATACAATGAAATGCAGGATACTGACCCCAGATAACCAAGAAGCATATGAAAGGAATGATCTCATTAAGTCCAGACTCTTGCATCTTTCCAGACATAGAAAAGCACTACATTCCTTAACTTGAGATATCTGGTTTTCCTAAATTAACAATAATCTGTGGTGTTCAGACTACCCGCCCCTTGTTGCAAACTTCTATATAACCTGACTCCTGCCCCCACTTCCTCTCAGGTCACTCGAGATGCTGTCTCCTGGACTTGAGGTCCTAAAAATTTCCACCAAATAAAACATAACTCTCAATTTTTAGGTTGTGACTAGTTTTTAAGTTGATGCAGGTTAAGAAGCTGGCATAGTAGGGCAGGTGAGAAAGGAAGTGAGCAGTGGCATGGGAGGAAACAGGAGGAGACAAATCTGAGCGGCATCTAGGAAGACAGATAAGTGGAAGCCTCACAAGCCTGTGAGTCATACACACTCGTACTCTAATCTTGCTAGCTCCATGCCTCCCCCGCTTAACAGGATCTTCCTTTCTCTATACAATCTCTCTAAAATATTTCTGCACATGCTTTTCTTTACCTTCAGATCCCAGTCAAAAGAAAAGCTTCCGCCCTCCGCCCACACCCCAGCTGAAAGGAATGTTGGGAAACCAACATTTCTACATCTACAGCGAAGGAGGGTCACAAGTTAGGCAGCTAAACGGAATGAAAATATTTACAACAGTGATATTTCTCTTCTTATTTATACTGTTCCACATACCCTACTTTATAATAATTAGTATTACATTGTATGTATTATATATATATATATATTTTTTTTTTTTAATCAACTTTTTACACTGGAGTTTCTTTTTCAGGTTTTTTTAACGAGGACTGTCTGGCATCAGTTCCCCCTCTAGTGGACACAAAGAGGAAATACAGAGGTGGATGAGACTCCTGATCTTTCTGGACTATACTGTTAAATGTAATCCTTCCACTCACTTCACAGGTGAGTAAACTGGGGCTGAGAGATAAGAAACATGATATGCCAAAACCAGGTGTAAAATTAATAAGGATATCTTGATGTTTTCTTCCCTTTTGTTACTCCCATAGACTATAAAGGGCAGCATTATGGTATGATCTGAGGGATAGAAATCCTGCATCAAATCTTGCTATTTTTTTTTTTTTTTTAATAAAAGAAGATGCATGGGCTACATACCAAGCTGGGTTCAGCATTTACCCTATTACCTGGTTGTGCGAACTTTGGCAAGTAACTTAACCTCTCTTTAACTCAATTTGTCTGTTGGCAAATAGGAGTAATAACAACAGTTCTCACAGGGGCTGTTTCCAAGGAATAAATGAGCTAGCATTCACAAAGAACTTAGAAAAGTTCACAGCACTTCATAAGCACTAAATGAATATTTGTGCAATAGAATGAGCAAGAAACAGGACAGACTTCTGATTTTAAACTGGGTCAGACTTTGCTGGCCCTCTGAAAAGAATTCCATCTGATAATGGTAGAGTAAGTAGCTTGAATAGACCAACAACCCAAAGATTAAAATTTTAAATTTTGAGCAGAATTATTTAAAAGAAGAAAACCCTTCTGGAGACACTGGAGGAAAACCAAAAACAGGAAGAAATTGGAAGGACATCTACTCTGGAAAAACAGAAATTGCAGCTGGTGAGATTAAGGAATTTCTAACTTCTTGCCTGAGGACAACCCCAATCTGCATAGCAGCTTGGGACAGCAGAACGTGAATGCCTTACTGCTCTGAAGCGTAAGAGGCCAGTGTTCAGGGTTTGGAGAGCAAAGAGAAAACTTCTGAGAAGAGCTTGGAAGGGAAGAGCCACCTAGGGCACAAGTCCTAAAATACGCAACCAATGTGTGCCAGCTCGCTTCAGTTGTGTCTAATTCTGCGTGGCCCTATGGACTGCAGCCTGCCAGGTTCCTCTGTCCATGGGATTCTCCAGGCAAGAATACTAGAGTGGTTTGCCATGCCCTCCTGCAGAGGATCATCCCGGGCAACGAATATTGCCCTGAAATTTGGCTGAGCACTAAACTAACAGTCACAGGAGAGATCACAGAGACACTAGTTGAGAAAAAAAAATGGTGGAAACTACACATCTGAAAGAAATGTCAGCTACTGACTGCAGAGGGACAGAGTATGTAGTATGAGTTCAGCCAAGTTAACTGTTGCTTAGGAATCTTCAATGTGTCTACCATGTATCATTCATGTCAGCATGCAGTAGAAACCCAGTAGATATCCAAAGAACAGAAATATGTGACCTATACTTAATAACAAAAGAAGTCAAAATAAATTCAAATTAATAGAATCCAAATGGTATAATATGCAGAGTTTTTTTTTTTTCTTTTTTAAACTAGCACATGTAAGTAAAAAGAAATACAAAATAAAAGCTGTTCCTCTTGGAAATGCAAATCAAAACTACAATGAGGTACCGCCTCATACCAATCAGAATGGCCATCCTTAAAACAATCTACAAATAACAAATGCTGAAGAGGATGTGGAGAAAAGGGAACCCTCCTACACTGTTGGTGGGAATATAAATTGGTGCAACCACTATATTGAACAGTATGGTGATTCCTTCCATAATGTCATATAACTGTAATCATACAGTATGGAAACTTTTCAGATTGGTTTCTTTCATTTAGCAATATTCATTTAAGATTCTACCATGTCTTTTCATGGCAAAATAGTTCATTTCTTCTTTATTGTATGGATGAATCACTGGTGTTTATCTATCTATCTATTGAAGGACATCTCAGTTACTTTCAGTTTTGCTGATTTTTTTTAAATTGAACTGGAGTTAATTTCCAATATTGTGTTAGTTTCACAGCACAATTTTTTGTACATCAAAGTTACTCAGTTATATGTGTATATATGAGTGAAAGTGTTAGTTGCTCAGTCGTGTCGGACTCTTTGCAATCCCATGGAGCCCGCCAGGCTCCTTGGTTCATGGAATTCTCCAGGTAAGAATACTGGAGTGGCTAGTCATGCCTTTCTCCAGGGGATCATCCTGATCCAGAGATCGAACCCAGGACTCCTGCATTGTAGGCATATTCTTTATCATCTGAGCAACCAGGGAAGCCATGTGTGTGTGTGTGTGTGTGTGTGTGTGTATGTGTGCGTGAGTGCATGTGCCTATATATATATGTGTGTATATACATTTTTCAGATTATTTTCCATTCATTTCAGTTCAGTTCAGTTGCTCAGTTGTGTCCGATTCTTTGAGACCCCATGGATCGCAGCACGCCAGGCCTCCCTGTCCATCACCAACTCCTGGAGTTCACTCAGACTCACATCCATCGAGTCATTTTTTTTTTTTAAGTTGCACATTTTTAATAGAGTAGAATATTTTTGGTTGCAGTTTGGATTTTATTCTGGAATTTCCTAGACCTCCTAATTATTATTACTTTTTAAAATTTTCATAGATTAACTTTCACCTTTTGTGTTGTGAAGTTCTGTGAGTTTCAACAGAGACACTGTTACTACTGTCTTTTCCTGAATAGTCTCACCAACTGAAAACACCTCCTGTGCCTCACCTGGTCATACAGCTCTTCCAAAACACCTCTGGTGACCACTGGTCTCTTTCCTGTTCCTATAGTTAGTTCTGCCTTTTCCAGAAGGTATCACTAATGAAACCATAGAGTATGTAACTTTTTTGGGTCTGTATTTTTTCACTCAGAAAAACGCATTTAGATCTCCTCCAAATGTTTGCATAAATTATTTGTTCTTTTTCATGGCTGATTAGTATTCCATTTAAAGTATGTACCCCAATTTGTTGTGTCCACTAATTGGAGGCCATGTTGGTTGTTTTTAGGTTTTAGTGATTATGCATAAAGTTGTTTTGTGTGCCAGCTTTTGTGTGGATACAGATTTTAAAGACAGTTGAACCTAAGAGTGAAACTTCTGGGTTGTGTGCTAATTCTGCATTTGATTCTGTAAGAAACCACCATAACTGTGGCAAAAAGACTGCCATAGTGCCTTGCAACTAGCAGTGCATGAAACCTGTTGCTGCTCCATATTCTCATCAGTGTTTGGTATTTACAAATTTTGTTAGGTATGTAGTGTCTATTTCCGTTCTTAATATACATATTCCTAATTATATATTATGTTGTGAAAGTGAAAGTTGCTCAGTTGCGTCTGACTCTTTGGGACTCTATGGACTGTAGCCCACCAGGCTCCTCTGTCTGTGGAATTCTCCAGGCAAGAACACTGGTGTAGGTTGCTGTTTCCTTTTCCAGGGGCTCTCCCCAACCGAGGGATTGAGCCAGAGTCTCCTTCATTGCAGGCAGATTCTTTACCAGCTGAGCTATGCTTATTTCTCATTTGTGTATTTTCTTTGTTTAAGAGTCTGTGAAGTTCTTTTGCATATTTATTAATTTTTTGTTACCTTATTGAATTTTAGGACATCTTTATGTATTCTAGATAAAGGTCCTTCAACAGATATATAATTTGTAAATATTAGTTCCAGTTTGTCACTGGCCTTTTCATTCTCTTAATAGCATCTTTCACAGAGAAAAGTTTTATTAATACATACAGTGAATTGCAATTTCTTTTTCTTCCCCCAACGGAGAACGCTTCTGGTGTTGTACTCATCATGAAGCTCAAAATTGCACAGATCTTCCCATACATTTTCTTCTAGAAATTTTAGTCTTGCATTTTAATTAATTTATATTTTCCATCTTGAGTTAGTCTTGTGAAACGTGGGAGGTATGTGTTGAAATTGGTTTTAAAAAATTTATGATGTCCAACCACTCAGGTAGCTTTGTTAAGAAGACTATTCTTTCCCTACTGAATTTCCATTCATTTCAGTTCAGTTCAGTTGCTCAGTTGTGTCCGATTCTTTGAGACCCCATGGATCGCAGCACACCAGGCCTCCCTGTCCATCACCAACTCCTGGAGTTCACTCAGACTCACATCCATCGAGTCCGTGATGCCATCCAGCCATCTCATCCTCTGTCATCCCCTTCTCCTCCTGCCCCTAATCCCTCCCAGCATCAGAGTCTTTTCCAATGAGTCAACTCTTTGCATGAGGTGGCCAAAGTACTGGAGTTTCAGCTTTAGCATCATTCCTTCCAAAGAAATCCCAGGGCTGATCTCCTTCAGAATGGACTGGTTGGATCTCCTTGCAGTCCAAGGGACTCTTCAAGAGGCTTCTCCAACACCACAGTTCAAAAGCATCAATTCTTGGGCGCTCAGCTTTCTTCACAGTCCAACTCTCACATCCATACATGACCACAGGAAAAACCATAGCCTTGACTAGATGGACCTTTGTTGGCAAAGTAATGTCTCTGCTTTTGAATATGCTATCTAGGTTGGTCATAACTTTTCTTCCAAGGAGTAAGCGTCTTTTAATTTCATGGCTGCAGTCACCATGTGCAGTGATTTTGGAGCCCAAAAAAATAAAGTCAGCCACTGTTTCTGCTGTTTTCCCATCTATTTCCCAAGTTATTATAAGATATTGAATACAATTACCTGTGCTAGACAGTACATCCTTGTTGCCTATTTTATGTGTAGTAATTTATATTGTTAATCCCATAGTCCTAATTTCTCCCTTCCCCCTTCCTTTCGCCATTTGTTAACCATAAACTTGTTTTCCATGTCCATGGTTCTATTTCTGCTTTGTATACAGATTCATTTATATTATTTTTTAGACTCCACATATTAGTGATATCATATAATGATTTTCTTTCTCTGTCTGACTTGCTTCACTAAATATAATATTCTTCAGGTATTGCTGCAAATGGTAATATTTTGTTCCTTTCTATGGCCAAGTAATATTCTATGGCATATATATACCCCATCTTCTTAAGCCAGTCTTTTGTGGGTGGCTACTTAGGTTGTTTCCATGTCCTGATTATTTCAAATAGTTCTGCCATGAACAAAGGGGTGCATCAATCTTCTGAAATTACAGTTTTCATCTTTTCCAAATATATACCCAAGAGTGGGACTGTTAAATCATATGGTAGCCTATTTTTAGTCCTCTAAGGAATCAATTGCCAACATCTGCTGGATCATTGAAAAAGCAAGAGAGTTCCAGAAAAACACCTACTTCTGCTTTATTGACTATGCCAAAGCCTTTGACTGTGTGGATCACAATAAACTGTGGGAAATTCTGAAAGAGATGGGAATACCAGACCACCTGACCTGCCTTTTGAGAAACCTGTATGCAGGTCAGGAAGCAACAGTTAGAACTGGACATGGAACAACAGACTATTTCCAAATAGGAAAAGGAGTACGTCCAGGCTGTATATTGTCACCCTGCTTATTTAACTCATATGCAGAGTACATCATGAGAAACGCTGGGCTGGAAGAAACACAAGCTGGAATCAAGATTGCCTGGAGAAATATCAATAACCTCAGATATGCAGATGACACCACCCTTATGGCAGAAAGTGAAGAGGAACTCAAAAGCCTCTTGATGAAAGTGAAAGAGGAGAGTGAAAAAGTTGGCTTAAAACTCAACATTCAGAAAACTAAGATCACGGCATCTGGTCCCAACACTTCATGGCAGATAGATGGGGAAACAGTGGAAGCAGTGTCAGACTTTATTTTTCTGGGCTCTAAAATCACTGCAGATGTTGACTGCAGCCATGAAATTAAAAGATGTTTACTCCTTGAGGGAAAGTTATGACCAACCTAGACAGCATGTTAAAAAGCAGAGACATTACTTTGCCAACAAAGGTCTGTCTAGTCAAGGCTATGGTTTTTCCAGTAGTCATGTATGGATGTGAGAGTTGGACTATAAAGAAAGCTGAGCACCGAAGAATTGGTGCTTTTGAACTGTGGTGTTGGAGAAGACTCTTGAGAGTCCCTTGGACTGTAAGGAGATCCAACCAGTCCATTCTAAAGGAGATCAGTCCTGGGTGTTCATTGGAAGGACTGATGCTGAAGCTGAAACTCCAGTACTTTGGCCACCTGACGTGAAGAGCTGACTCTTTTGAAAAGACCCTGATACTGGGAAAGATTGAGGGCAGGAGAAGAAGGGGATGGCAGAGGATGAGATAAGGTTGGATGGCATCACCAAGTCGATGGACATGGGTTTGGGTGGACTCCAGGAGTTGGTGATGGACAGGGAGGCCCGGCGTGCTGTGGTTCACGGGGTCGCAAAGAGTCGGACACGACTGAGCAACTGACTGAACTGAAGGAACCTCCACAGTTTTCCATATTAGCTACACCAATTTACATTCCCACAGTTTTAGTTATTAATACAACTGCTAAAAACATGTACACGTAGGTTTCTGCATGAATACACATTTTTAACTCAATTGGGTAAACACCTACGACCTATAATTAAAATTTCTCAATCTTGTCAGAAGACTGTTAAGGTCTAGAGCAAACAGCCAAAGTATTTCCAAAGTTTCTCTTTTTTGCACTGTCACAAACAATGAATGAGAGCTCTCCTTGATCCATATTCTTAACAGTTTTTGCAGGGCAGGTCTACTAGTGATAAATCTCTTTATTTTTTATTGTTCTGAGAAAGTATTTCTTCTTCACTTTGGAAGGATATGTTTACTGAAGATAGAATTTTAGCTACTCCAGTTTACATTCCCACAGTTTTAGTTATTAATACGGCTGCTAAAAACATGTACACATAGGTTTCTGCATGAATACACATTTTTAACTCAATTGGGTAAACACCTAGGACCTATAATTAAAATTTCTCAATCTTGTCAGAAGACTGTTAAGGTCTAGAGCAAACAGCCAAAGTATTTCCAAAGTTTCTCTTTTTTGCACTGTCGCAAACAATGAATGAGAGCTCTCCTTGATCCACATTCTTAACAGTTTTTGCAGGGCAGGTCTACTAGTGATAAATCTCTTTATTTTTCATTGTTCTGAGAAAGTATTTCTTCTTCACTTTGGAAGGACATGTTTACTGAATATAGAATTTTAGGTTAGTGTTTCTTTGCTCAGTTAACACTTCTCATGACTTCCCAGGTGGCTCCGTGGTAAAGAATTCGCCTACCATACAGGAGTAGCTTGTTCGATTCCTGGATCAGGAAGATCCCCTGGAGAAGGAAACAGCAACCCACTCCAGTATTCTTGCCTGGAAAATTCCATGGACAGAAGGAGCCTGGCGGGCTACAGTCCACGGAGTCACAAAAGAGTTAGAGACGAGTGAGCAACTAAACAACAACGACACTTTGAATATTTTATTCCAGTTTCTGTTTGCACACTTTCTGGCAAGATTTCACTGTAATTCTTATTGTATCTTTAGTGGTAAGGTGTTTTATACTTTGACTTCTTTCAAAAACGTGTCTTTAATTTTATACCACTTGAATATGTTTATTTTTTTATATTTATCCTATTCAGCATCCTCTATATTTACTGAATCTGTGGTGGCTTGTTTTCTGTCATTAATTTTGGACAACTCTCAAGCATTTTATGTCCTTTTCTCTCTTTCTAGTGTTTCTAATTTCCCAACTATGCACATATTACACGTTTTGCAACTGTCATAGTTCTTGGAGACATATGTAAATATATCTACGTGTTGTGCAATGTTGTATGTTAATCATTCAGTCGTGTCTGACTCTGTGACTCTTTGAGCCCGCCAGGCTCCTCTGTCTACAGAATTCTTCAGGCAAGAATACTGCAGTGGGTAGTCATTCTCTTCTCCAGAGGATCTTCCTGACCCAGGGATGGAACACACGTCTCCCACATGGCAGGAAGATTCTTTACCATCTAGGCCACCAGGGAAACCCATATCTCTATCTATATATCTCTAACTATCTATATAATTCTTCTTCTTTTCTTTGAATTTCAGTTTGGGAAATTTTATCAATTTATCTTGAAGCTCACATATTCTCTCCTTGGCCATGTCTAGTCTGATGATTCCATGAAAGGTACTCTTCATTTCTGTTACAGTAATTTTGATTTCCAGCATTCTTTTTTGATTTTTACCTAGAGGCTCCATATCTCTAACATTACACATTGCATGTTTTCATGCATGCTGTCTTCTCTTTCCACTGGAGCTCTTCACATACTAATCAATTAATCATTATTATTTGAAATTCCCTATATGATCATTCTAAAATTTATGTCATGTATGAGCCTGGTTCTGATGTTTGCTGTTTCTTCAGATTGTTCTTTTTTTGGTCTTGTAAGCATACCTTGCAATTTCTTACTGAAAGTAGAACAGGATATATTGAGTAATGGGAGTGAAAATAAACAGGCTTTAGTATGAGATTTGATGTTGACTTAGTGAGGAGTTGAGCTCTTTTTAAAGTCTATGGTAGCCATAGATGTCAAAGACTTTGGTTTCCTCTGTTGCTCAGTCACTCAGTCATGTCCAACTCTTGGCAACCCCATGGACTGCCAGGCTGCCCTGTCCTTCACCATCTCCCAAAGCTTGCTCAAACCCATGTCCTTTGAGTCAGTGATGCCATCCAACCATCTCATCCTCTGTCATCCTCTTCTCCTGTCTTCAATCTTTCCCACCATCAGGGTCTTTTCCAATGAGTCAGCTCTTTGCATCAGGTGGCCAAAGTATTGGACCTTCATTTTCAGCATCAGTTCTTCCAATGAATATTCAGGGTTGATTTCCTTCAGGATTGACTAATCTGATCTCCTTGCAGTCCAAGGGTTTTCTCTAGTGTTCTTTGTTTCCCTGCCCCTTCTCTTGTTTTTTCAGTTTAAGTACAGCTTCTAAAATTTAGTCTGTGTCTTGCAGCTCTCAATTACAACCCCCCATTATTATACTGAAGCCCTGTTGATGCAGTGGTAAGGTGTGGAGGGTGGAGTGTGCTGTAACCTTGTAATTATATCTCAGGGTTTTAGTCGGCCTACAAACCTTGGTTGTGACCTTCACGAAAATTTCTTTGCCTTTTTTTTTTTTTCTTCTTCTTCTTTTAGATGAGAGAGAAAAGCTAGAGGGGCTAGAGTTGCTTTACCACCCTGCCCCTGGCTCAGATAAGGCTCAGATAAAAGGATTTTCCCTTGCTTAAATTAAGGCAGGTAGATCTTTGTCATGGAGCCCATTCTCTGGGTATTTCAAATGGTTTTCCCTCTCCCTGACCAAAGTGAAATTTTTCTCAGATCTATAGACCTTGAAAACTAGTAGGTTTCTGGAGGTAAACCCCTCTCCCTCAATATAAGGAACCTCTAAGCCTGGGAATAGTAGTTTCTCACTCTCAGTCAGTGCCTAGCCTTCAGTAATTCATCAAAACTGCCATTTAAGAGTTTTTATTTTATCTGTTTATTTTTGGCTGTACTGGGTCTTCGTTGCTGCACAAGGACTTTCCCTAGCTGTGGCGAGCAGGGGCTACTCTTCGTTGCAGAGTGCAGGCTTCTCAGTGTGGTGGCTTCTCTTGTTTCAGAGTAAGGGCTCTAGTCTGTGCAGGCTTCAGCAGTAGTGGCTCATGGCGGGCTCAGCAGTTGTGGTGCATGGGCTCAGCTGCCCTGAGGCATGTGGAATCTTACTAAACTAAATGTGACCCCTGCATTGGCAGGTGGATTCTTAACCACTGGACTACCAGGGAAGTATTTTTGCCTCCATTCTAGTGATTTCTAGTGCCATGAGAACTCAAACATAGCAAACACCCCCTTCCAACAACATGAGACAACTGTACACATGGACATCGCCAGATGGTCAATACCAAAATCAGATGGATTATAATTATTTCAGCCAAAAATTGAGAAGCCCTATATAGTCAGCAAAAACAAGACCAGGAGCTGAGTGTGGCTCAGATCATGAACTCCTAATTGTAAAATTCAGACTTAAATTGAGGAAAGTAGGGAAAATCACTAGGCCATTCAGGTATGACCTAAATCAACCCCCTTACAATTATACAGTGGGAGTGACAAATAGATTCAAGGGATTAGTTCTGATAGAGTGACTGAAAACCTATGAACGGAGGTTTGTAACACTGGACAGGAAGCAGTGATCAAAACCATTCCCAAGAAGAAGAAATGCAACAAGGCAAATGGTTGTCTGAGTAGGTCTAACAAAGAACTATGAAAAGAAAAGAAGTAAAAGGCAAAGGAGAAAAGGAAAGATATATCTGTCTGAATGCAAAGGTCCAAAGAATAGCAAGGAGAGATAAGAAAGCTTTCCTAAGTAAAACATGTAAGAAGTAGAGGAAAAAGAATAGAATGGGAAAGACTAGAGATCACTTCAAGAAAATTAGAGATACCAAGGGAACATTTCACTCAAAGATGGGCATGAGCACAATAACAGAACAGCAGTATTAAGAAGAGGTGGCAGGAATACACAGAATATAGATAAAAAAAATCTACATGACCCAGACAACCACGATGGTGTGATCACTCACCTAGAGCCAGACATCCTGGAGTGTGAAGTCAAGTGGGCCTTAGGAAGCATCACTACAAATAAAGCTAGTGGAGGTGATGGAATTCCAGCTGAGCTATTTCAAGTCCTAATACATGATACTGTGAAAGTGCTGCACTCAATATGCTAGCAAATTTGGAAAATTCAGCAATGGCCACAGGACAGGAAAAGGGCAATATTCATTACAATCCTTATGAAAGGCAATGCCAAAGGATGTTTGAACTACCGCACAATTGCAGTCATCTCACATGCTATCAAAATAATGCTCAAAATTCTACAAGCGAGGCTTCAACAGTATGTGAACTATGAACTTCAAGATGTTCAAGCTGGATTTAGAAAAGGCAGAGGAACCAGAGATCAAATTGCCAACATCCATTGGATCACAGATAAAGCAAGAGAATTTCAGAAAATACCTACTTCTGCTTCATTGACTATGCAAAAGCCTTTGACTGTGTGGATCACACCAAACTGTGGAAAATTCTTAAAGACATGGGAATACCAGACCACCATACCTGCCTCCTGAGAAATCTGTATGTAAATCAAGAAGCAACTGTTAGAACTGGACATGGAAAAACATACTGGTTCAAAATAGTGAAAGGCGGTTCAAAATTGGAAAAGAATATACATCAAGGCTCTATATTGTCACCATGCTTATTTAACTTATATGCAGAGTACATCATGCGAAATGCTGGGCTGGATGAAGCACAAGCTGGAATAAAGATTGCAGGGAGAAATATCAATAACCTCAGTTATGCAGATGATACCACCCTTATGGCAGAAAGCAAAAAGAAAGTAAAAGGCCTCTTGATAAAAGTCAAAGAGGAGCGTGAAAAAGCTGGCTTAAAACTCAACATTCAAAAAATGAAGATCATGGCATCTGGTCCCATCACTTCATGGCAAATAGATGGGGAAACAATGGAAACAGTGACAGACTTAATTTTCTTGGGCTCCAAAATCACTGTGGATGGTGACTGCAGCCATGAAATTAAAAGACACTTGCTCCTTGGAAAAAAAGCTATGACAAACCTAGACAGTATATTAAAAAGCAGAGACATTACTTTACTGACAAAGAACCATATAGTCAAAAAAATATGGTTTTTCCATAATCTATATGGAAATTTATCTATGTATGTGAGAGAGTTGGACCATAGAGAAAGCTGAGCACTGAAGTATTGATGATTTTGAACTGTGGAATTGGAGAAGACTCTCTAGAGTCCCTTGGGCAACAAGGATATCAAACCAGCCAATCCTAAAGAAAATTCGTCCTGAATATTCATTGGAAGGACTGATGTTGAAGCTGAAGCTCCAATACTCTGGCCACCTAATGCAAAGAACTGATTCATTGGAAAAGACCCTGATGCTGGGGAAGATTGAAGGCAGGAGGAGAAGGAGGTGACAGAGGATGAGATGGTTGGATGGCATAACTGACTCATGAGTTAGAGCAAGCTCCAGGAGTTGGTGATGGACAGGGAAGCCTGACATGTTACAGTCCATGGGGTCGCAAAGGACCAGGAACTACTGAGTGACTGAACTGAACTAGTGGTTTCTGCTCATGTAAGCTGACCCCACGTCCAAGGGCAAGAAGCCCCAGCAAGGCGGTAGGTGTTGGAGTGGCGGCTGCACAACGCTGGAGCAGCTGTGAGGAGATACCCCACGTCCAAGGGCAAAGGAGAAGCCCCAGCAAGATGGCAAGAGGGGTGAATTCACATTTAGAGTCAAGCCCCATTCCTGCCAGAAATGCTCAGAGGGATCAAACAAACCTTGTGCGCACCAGGACCCAGAGACCCCACAGAGACAGACAGAACTGTGTTTGAGAGTCTCCTGTGGAGGTACGGGTCAGCAGTGGACTGCCACAGGGGCAGGGTCTCTAGCTGCAGCAGACCTAGTATGGCTGAGTGTGGCAGACTTGGGTATGGCATAAGCCCTCTTGGAGGAGGTGGCCAATAACCCCACCATAGGGCTGCCAGAACTTAAGAACTGGGGAAATAGACTCTTGGAGGGCACAAACAGAACCTTGTGCACACCAGGATCCAGGAGAAAGGAGCAGTGACCCCACAAGAGACTGACCCAGACTTGCTCAGGAGTGTCCAGGAGTCTCCAGCAGAGGCATGGGTTGGTGGTGGCCTGCCGCAGGGTTGGGGCACTGAGTGTAGCAGTAGATGCATGGGACCTTCTAAAAGAGGTCACCACAATCTTCATTACCTCCACCATAGCTTGGCCCCAGGTAAATAATAGGGCAGAGTCCATGATCTGAGCCACAGTCAGCTCCCAGTCTTGTTTTTGCTGACGGTATCTAGCTTCTCCATCTTTGGCTGCAAAGAATGCAATCAATCTGATTTCAGTGTTGACCATCTGGTGATGTCCATGTGTAGCATCTTCTCTTGTGTTGTTGGAAGAGGGTGTTTGCTATGACCAGTGCATTCTCCTGGCAAAACTCTATTAGCCTTTGCCCTGCTTCATTCTGTACTCCAAGGCCAAATTTGCCTGTTACTCCAGATGTTTCTTGACTTCCTACTTTTGCATTCCAGTCCCTTACAATGAAAAGGGCATCTTTTTTGGATGTTATTTCTAGAAGTTCTTGTAGGTCTTCATAGAACCATTCAACTTCAGCTTCTGTAGCATTACTGGTCAGAGCACAGATTTGGAATTCTGTGATATTGAATGGTTTGCCTTGAAAACAAAGAGACCATTCTGTCATTTTTGAGACTGAATCGAAGTACCGCATTTTGGACTCTTTTGTTGACTATGATGGCTACTTCATTTCTTCTAAGGAACTCTTGCCCACAGTAGTAGATATAATGGTCATCTGAGTTAAATTCACCCATTCCAGTCCATTTTAGTTCGCTGATTTCTAAAATGTCAACGTTCACACTTGCCATCTCCTGTTTGACCACTTCCAATTTGCCTTGATTCATGGACCTAACATTCCAGGTTCCTATGCAATACTCCTCTTTACAGCATCAGACCTAGCTTCCATCACCAGTTACATCCACAATTGAGTGTTGTTTTTGCTTTGGCTCCATCCTTCATTCTTTCTGGAGTTATTTCTCCACGGATCTCCAGTAGCATATTGGGCACCTACTGACCTGGGGAGTTCATTTTTCAGTGTCCTATCTTTTTGCCTTTTCATACTATTCATGGGATTCTCAAGGCAAGAATACTGAAGTGGTTTGCCATTTCCTTCTCCAGTGGACCACATTTTGTCTGTGGCTCAGATCATGAACTCTTTATTGCCAAATTCAGACTTAAATTGAAGACAGTAGGGAAAACCACTAGACCATTCAGGTATGACCTAAATCAAATCCTTCATGATTATACAGTGGAAGCAACAAATAGATTCAAGGCATTAGATCTGACAGAGTGCCTAAAGAATTATTGACAAAGGTTAGTGACATTGTACAGGAGACCAGGATCAAGACCATCTCCAAGAAAAAGAAATGCAAAGTCAAAATGGCTGTCTAAGGAGGGCTTACAAATAGCTGTGAAAAGAAGAGAAGTGAAAAGCAAAGGAGAAAAGGAAAGATATACCCATTTGAATGCAGAGTTCCAAAGAATAGCAAGGAGAGATAAGAAAGCCTTCCTCAGTGATCAATGCAAAGAAATAGAGGAAAACAACAGAATGGGAAAGACTAGAGATCTCCTCAGGAAAATTAGAGATACCAAGGGAACACTTCATGCAAAGATTGCCACAATAAAGGACACAAATGATATGGACCTAAAAGAACAGAAGTATTAAGAAGAGGTGGCAAGAATACACAGAAGAACTGTACAAAAAGATATTAACGACCCATACAATCATGATGGTATGATCATTCATCTAGAGTCAGACATCCTGGAATGTGAAGTCAAGTGGGCCTTAGGAAGCATCACTACAAACAAAGCTAGTGGAGGTGATGAAATTCCAGTTGAGCTATTTCAAGTCCTAAAAGATGATGCTATGAAAATGCTGCACTTAATATGCCAGCAAATTTGAAAGAGTCAGCAGTGGCCACAGGACTGGAAAAGGTCAGTTTTCATTCTGATCCCAAAGAAAGGCAATGCCAAAGAATGCTCAAACTACCACACAATTGCACTCATCTCACATGCTAGTAAAGTAATGCTCAAAATTCTCCAAGCCAGGCTTCAACAGTACATGAACCTTGGACTTGAAGATGTTCAAGCTGGTTTTAGAAAAAGCAGAGGATCCAGAGATCAAACTGCCAACATCTGCTGGATCATTGAAAAAGCAAGAGAGTTCCAGAAAAACATCTATTTCTGCTTTATTGACTATATCAAAGCCTTTGACTGTATGGATCACAACAAACAGTGGAAAATTCTTAGAGAGATGGCCATACCAGACCACCTGACCTGCCTCCTGAGAAATCTGTATGCAGGTCAAGAAACAACAGTTAGAACCAGATATGGAACAACAGACTGGTTCCGAATAGGGAAAGGAGTATGTCAAGGCTGTATATTGTCACCCTGCTTATTTAACTTATATGCAGGGTACATCATGAGAAATGCTGGACTGGATGAACCAGAAACCGGAATCAAGATTGCTGGGAGAAATATCAATAATCTTACATATACAGATGACACCACCCTAATGGCAGAAAGTAAAGAAGAACTAAAGAGCCTCTTGATGAAAATGAAAGAGGAGAGTGAAAAAGTTGGCTTAAAACTCAACATTCAGAAAACAAAGATCATGGCATCTGGTCCCATCACTTCATGGCAAATAGATGGAAGGGAAACAGTGGAAACAGTGACAGACTTCATTTTGGGGGGTTCCAAAATCACTTCAGATGGTGACTGCAGTCATGAAATTAAAAGTCATTTGCTCCTTGGAAGAAAAGCTATGACCATCCTAGAATATTAGCATCCTATCGTATTAAAAAGCAGAAACATTACTTTGCTAACAAAGATCCATCTAGTCAAAGCTATGGTTTTTCCAGTAGTCATGTATGGATGTGAAAGTTGAACTATAAAGAAAGCTAAGTGCTGAAGAATTGATGCTTTTGAACTCTGCTGTTGGAGAAGACTCTTGAGAGTCCCTTGGACTTCAAAGAGATCCAACCAGTCCATCTTGAAGGAAATCAGCCCTGAATATTTTTTGGAAGGACTGATGCTGGAGCGGAAACTCCAGTACTCTGGCCACCTGATGTGAAGAACTGACTCATTTGAAAAGACCCTGATGTTGGAAAGATTGAAGGCAAGAGAAGAAGGGGTCGACAGAGGATGAGATGATTGGATGGCATCACCAATGCAATGGACATGGTGAATGAACTCTGGGAGTTGGTGATGGATAAGGAGACCTGGCATGCTGTGTTCCATGGGGTCACTAACAGTCAGACACATTGAGTGACTGAACTGAACTTCCCAAAATAGTTGGAAGAATCCTCCCACTCATTAGCATATGAAATCACCCAGCCTAACCAGGCCACATTAACCAGGCCACATTCCTCTACTCACCCTCTGCATTGGCCCACACTGTCTCTGAATCTGAATAAATCTCCATTCCTTACCTATCACTTTGTCTCTCACTGAATTCTTTCTGTGATGAGACATCAAGAATGTGAGTTTCATTAGGTCCTGAAACCAGGTACTGTGGATTTTGGCTGGGTTCGTGTCCTAGCCACATGGGTTCAAGTTCCAAGCAGGGTTTTGGGCAGGTCCAAGTCCTGGTCATGTGGGTTCAAATCCCAAGCAGCGTTTGGGCTGGGTTCAAGTCCCAGCACGTGGGCCAAGTCCCAGTCTGAGGTAAAAAGTTTCAGGTTCAAAACTGAAATCCAAAGTCTCTTCAGTTCAGTTCAGTTCAGTCACTCAGTTGTGTCAGACTCTTTGTGACCCCATGAATCGCAGCACGCAAGGCCTCCCTGTCCATCACCAACTCCCGGAGTTCACTCAGACTCACATCCATTGAGTCAGTGATACCATCCAGCCATCTCATCCTCTGTCATCCCCTTTTCCTCCTGCCCCTAATCCCTCCCAGCATCAGAGTCTTTTCCAATGAGTCAATTCTTCACATGAGGTGGCCAAAGTACTGGAGTTTCAGCTTTAGCATCATTCCCTCCAAAGAAATCCCAGGGCTGATCTCCTTCAGAATGGACTGGTTGGATCTCCTTGCAGTCCAAGGGACTCTCAAGAGGCTTCTCCAACACCACAGTTCAAAACCATCAATTCTTCGGCACTCAGCTTTCTTCACAGTCCAACTCTCACATCCATACATGACCACTGGAAAAACCATAGCCTTGACTACATGGACTTTTGTTGGCAAAGTAATGTCTCTGCTTTTGAATATGCTATCCAGATTGGTCATAACTTTTCTTCCAAGGAGTAAGTGTCATTTAATTTCATGGCTGCAGTCATCATCTGCAGTGATTTTGGAGCCCAAAACAATAAAGTGTGACACTGTTTCCACTGTTTCCCCATCTATTTCCCATGAAGTGATGGGACTAGATGCCATGATCTTAGTTTTCTGAATGTTGAGATTTAAGCCAACTTTTTCACTCTCCTCTTTCACTTTCATCAAGAGGCTTTTTAGTTCCTCTTCACTTTCTGCCATAAGGGAGGTGTCATCTGCATATCTGAGTTATTGATATTTATCCCGG
>SJYT01040482.1:7042-23952 GCA_006410635.1 Cephalophus harveyi
TCCATTTTCCCCTATTATTAACATATTATAATAACATCATATATTTTTCACAACTAATGAACAACTATTATAAATTATCTATGTTCAACAGTTTATTCAAATTTATTTATTCATATTTCCATAATTTTTATCTAATATTATTTTTGTTTCAGAATCCCCTCCAAAAACCTATATTACACTTAGTCATCCTGTTTTCTAGGTGCCTGTTAGCTGTCACAGGTTATAATTCTGTTTTTAATTAGTACATTTTTCCTAGGAATTGCCTTAATCTTCTCCAGTTTGCTCTCTCTCAGTTTCTCTCTTTCTCCCTCTTCTCTCTCTCTGTTTCTCTACTTCTGTCTTTGTCTCTCTAGTCTAAAGTGTGGAGCTTGAGTTACATAATTTTTAGATAACATGGAAAATCATTATATAATCATTTTAACATATTTGGATATGGCACAGAATTTTATCTAACTAAAGATACATTCTTAAATTTCTTTCCAAGTGAGTCAAATAATTCAGAATTTTTATTGTTACATCAGTATCCTAGGCTAAGATACATTGTGGCAACAACCAATTTTTAAATGTAAATAGCTTTTAACAGGGCTTGCTGGTGGCTCAGTAGTAAAGAATCCAGCTTCAATGCAGGAGTCCCAGGAGACACAGGCTTGATCTCTGAGCTGAACGATCCCTTGGAGGAGGGCATGGCAACCCACTCAAGTGTTCTTGCCTGGAAAACCCCATAGACAGGGAGCCTGGTGGGCTATGGTCCATAGGGTCTCAGAGATAGACACAACTGAAGCAATTTAGCAGACACACACATGCAGCTTTTAACAACAACGATTTTATTTTCATTCATTCAGCATGCCCATTGAAGGTCACTACATATCTTCTTCACATTGGGACCTTGCTCAAGGGATATGCACTGCCTATGAAACTGCCAACCTTTGGGGTAATAGAGCATAAAATATCACTGTATGATGGCCCTAATGAGTGAGACAGACAACAAACAGACTGCTGAAATATAGTGCAAGTAACCCAGTGATGGAGAGATAAGGGAGGTTATGGAAGCCTCTCTAGGTTAGTGAATTTCTAGATAGAATCTAAAGAAGAGTAAATTAACTTATTAACTTAGCACTAAAGAACTAAAAGAACACTCCAGGCTAAAGGAGGAATATATCTAAATGAAAAAAAAAAAAAGGTGACGTTATCTCAGTCTTTTAGGGAATCATGAGTATTTGACATGATTAAAGGGAAAATTGGTCTTCTCTGATGGCTCAGCTGATGAAGAGCCCTCCTAGCTCAACATTCAGAAAACTAAGATCATGGCATCCAATCCCATCACTTCATGGCAAATAGATTGGGAAACAGTGGAAACAGTGGCTGCTTTTATTTTGAGGGGCTCCAAAATCACTGCAGATGGAGACTGCAGCCAGGAAATGAAAAGATGCTTACTCCTTGTAAGGAAAGTTATTACCAACCTAGACAGCAGATTAAAAAGCAGAGACATTACTTTGCCAACAAAGGTCTGTCTAGTCAAGGCTATGGTTTTTCCAGTAGTTATGTATGGATGTGAGAGTTGGAGTAGAAAGAAAGCTGAGTGCAAAAGAATTGATCCTTTTGAACTGTGGTGTTGGAGAAGACTCTTGAGAGTCCCTTGGACTGCAAGGAGATCCAACTAGTCCATCCTAAAGGAGATCAGTTCTGGGTGTTCACTGGAAGGACTGATACTGAAGCTGAAACTCCAATACTTTGGCCACCTGATGTAAAGAGCTGACTCATTTGAAAAGACCCTGATACTGGGAAAGATTGAAGGTGGGAGGAGAAGGGGATGACAGAGGATGGATGGTTGGATGGCGTCACCGACTCTATGAACATGAGTTTGGGTAAACTCTGAGAGTTGGTGATGAACAGGGAGGCCTGGCATACTGCAGTCCATGTGGTCGCAGAGTCAGACATGACTGAGCGGCTGAACGGAATGTATATGTTCAGTGCTACCATCTGTTTGTCCTACCCTCTCCTTCTCCTGCTATGTGCACACCACAAGTTTCTTTATGTCTGCATTTTCATTGCTGCCCTGCAAATATGTTCATCAGTACCATCTTTCTAGATTCCATATATGTCAGTTAATAAGTGATATTTGTTTTCCTTTTTCTGAGTTAGTTCACTCTGTATAAAAGGCTCTAGGTTCATCCAGCTCATTAGAATTGACTCAAATGCATTCTTTCTTGAAAAGAGCTGACTCATTTGAAAAGACCTGATGCTGGGAAAGATTGAGGGCAGGAGGAGAAGGGGGCAACAGAGGATGAGATGGTTGGATGGCATCACCGACTCAATGGACATGGGTTGGGGTAGACTCTGGCAGTTGGTGCTGGACAGGGAGGCCTGGTGTGCTGCAGTTCATGGGGTCACAAAAAGTCAGACACAACTGAACAACTGAACTGAACCGAACCAATGCAGGAGATGTAAGAGTCTTGAGTTCGATCCTTGAGTCAGGAAGATCCCCTGAAGGAGGACATGGTAGCCCACCACAGTATTCTTGCTTGGAGAATCCCACAGACAGAGGAGCCTGACAGGCCATGGTCCATAGGGTTGCAAAGAGTAGGATATAATTGAGCAACTTAGCACGCACACAAAGGACAAACTGAGAGGATGAGGGAGGGAATAGAGGAACTTTGACTAGTTGCACTGTTTTTTGTACATTACCTTGTGGATTTGAAAATGGTATCTGTGATTCTTGATGAAGCCATCTCTTAAAAATGCAATATTAAGATTAAATATTAATTTATGGCAGATTATGAACTTTAACCATCAAACATCTTACTACATTCAGTCTGCCCTTTGGTCAAATAAACACTATTGACATGGAGAACATGAGACAAGAAGTATTCATTTCTAGAAAGGACAAGTGGGCAGGGAATGTGCTGTGGTGACAAAATTGAACAGCCTTAGGACTTCAGTGGGGAGACATGGAAGACTAGGTGTGGCTGGCAGGATTGCTTCTCTCCATGCTTCATGGGTATTCTTTTAGAAGGTCTTCAGTCTGTGAGGAGATGGGAGGTAAGGATAAAAATAAGAAGAAGAAGAAGAATAAAGATAAGAAATTCCTGTGTCCCAAAGGAAGAGCCCTGGTTCTCTGGATCTGAAAATAGCATGACTTAGATCTCTAAGTATTCTTTAATCTCAGAGCACAACACATAATTTAATAGGAAAGTGAGCGTCTGTTTGTCCCCAAGGGGCCAAATGGTTGGTCAAGACCAACTCCAAGTGATGACTCCTAATCTTTAGGAGACTAGAATTGTCTATGAAAGAGTCCTTTGGGGCATTTGTCTCTGCCAATAGTGCTGAAAGTCTTTTCCTATTTGAGCTGAAACAGACTCTACTGTGCTGAGAGGACCAGTTCAGATATTGAGGAAAATACTCCTCTCTTCTCTTTTACACACACACACACACACACACAAACACACATACACAATGATGTGAGCCTAAGTAAACAACAGAGGCCAAGAGAGAGCCAACTTCCCAAAAAGAAGGTCAATGTTTTCCCTACAGATTAGAGAGGAAAATTCCATAGGCATGAGAGTCCTGGACAAAAGATATTCTAACAGTCAAAAAGAAGGTAGAGGAAGGTGAGCCTAAAATAAAGCTGCAATTGTATCTAACTGAGATTTCAATTCCTTGTTGGTCAGAAAGACTGTCAGATGAACAAGCAAAATGTAGAATGGACTGAATTAGCCCCAGAGGAAATTCAGAGTAAAATACCAGATTGGTATATAAAAATAGAGTTGATATGTACAAACCTGAGCCTTGTAGATTACATATGTTAGGAAATGTTGTACTCATCACATGAGCCAGGCAGTCTGGGTATTATTGTGAAAGTCAGAGGGAGATATCAAGGGACTGGCATTTTTGAAAAATCACTTGGCCTGCATTATGGATGATGTATTGAATAAAGAATGAATAAAGGTTATATGGACAAGGAGGTTCAGTGGGTCACTGGTGCAAAAATTTTCAATCTTAGTGTTTTATGAGGCCCTTCTTTTCCATAAGAAGCAAAATTTAAGCCTACTTAAAAATTATAGCACCCCTTTCAATATGGTTCATCGTTGTTTTTATGAACTCTGTTGGTAATGTTTGATTTAGTTATACCAAACTATATATGCTAAACAATCAATCTTATTTGTGTTTGATTATTAGATGAAATAATTAGATTAGTAATTCCTTAGGTCTTTTCTCTTCCCAATTTTTAATAATTTATTTTTATATCTATAGAGTGTTAATGTCTTTATGATTTCATTCTCACAAAACTGTTCAAGCAATATGTTTAAATATGTTGTTGTCATTTTTGTTCAGTCCCTGTCATGTCTGACTCTTTGAGACCCTCATGGACTGCAGCACACCAAGCTTCTCTATCCTTCACTATCCCCCAGAGTTTACTCACATTCATGTCCATTAAGTTGATGATATCATCCAACCATCTCACCCTCTGTCACCCCTTTCCCTGCCCACAATCTTTCCAAGCCTCAAGGTGTTTTCCAATGAGTCAGTTCTTCACATCAGGTGGCCAAATTATTAGAGCTTCAGCTTCAGCATCAGTGCTTCCAGTGAATATTCAGAATTGATTTCATTTAGGATTGACTGGGTTGATCAATCTTCTTGTTGCCCAAGGAACTCTCAAGAGTCTTCTGCAGCACCACAGTTCAAAAGCATCAATTCTTCAGCACTCAGCATTCTTTATGGTCCAACTCCCACATCTGTACATGACTGATGGAAAAAACCACAGCTTTGACTATGTTGACCTTTGTTGGCAAAGTGGTATCTCTTATACATGAGCTGAGACATACAGAAATGAAAGAAATGTGAGAGCAAGCAATGGATATATCTGGAGAGAAAGCTATTGAGACAAGATCATATTTGGCATATTCAACTGGCTAGAACACAGTGAGTAAGGCTGGGAATAACAAGATATGATATGTGTAGAGAGGTGGCTGCTTATACACAGAAACCATAAAAGCAACCTGAAATCTTTTGTACCTATGCACATCATAATTTTTATGACCTCCTGAGACCACTTTTTCTGGAAAACTAAAATGCATATAAAAAAATAATATAAGGAAAAAGCAAAAGCACCCATAGAAAGAAATTCTAACAAAACTTAATATAGGCCTTTCAGCATTCAAGAACATGCTGAAATGCTACAGACAAAAATTTGAGAACATTGATAACACAATACCTGAAATAAATATTTTCAGTTCATAAATTACAATTCACATATTCAGAATAGGAATGCACAAACAGCATGAAGATATGAAATGAGGACTCAGAGACTCAGGAAAGAAGTTGAAGAAGAAAATTAAAATTATCTCAAATCAGTTTAAAAGTATAAAGAAAAAGAACAAATTGTATTTTAAGAAAGAAGAGACACAAGTAAAAAATGAGTAGGTAAAGAGAGGATAATATATTTTAAAAAAATGAAGAGATACGAGAAGGGAATAAATATAGAAGACTTTCAAAGAATATTGAACACATGTGTAACAGGAATTCCTGAAGAAAAAAAGCAAATATTGTCATAGAACTAACATTTTAGGGTATAATTTGGTGATAGCAGTGATATTAGCAGAGTAAATAAGCTTCCCAGGTAGCTCAACTGCTAAAGAATCTGCTTGCAATGCAGGAGACTCTAGTTTGATTCCTGGGTTGGGAAGTTCCCCTGGAGAAGGAATAGGCTACATGAGTACTCCAGTATTCTTGGGCTTCCCTGGTGGCTCAGATGGTAAAAAATCTGCCTGAAATGTGGGAAACCTGGGTTCAATCCATGGGTTGGGAAGAGCCCCTGGAGGAGGGCATGGCAACCCACTCCAGTATTCTAGCCTGGAGAATCCCTATGGACAGAGGAGCATGGTGGTCTACAGTCCATGGGGGTCACAAAGAGTCGGACATGACTGAGCAACTAAGCACACACACAGCAGAGTAAATACTTCCAAAAATTCACCTGCCCGTGAAAGCAATGGAAAAGAATGGCAAAAATAGGAAGAATCACCATTTTAAGAACTCTGAAAATTAGCCAAGGCTTGTAGCAACTTGTAGAGTGCTCAAGAAAATGGTTGAATATCTGTAGGAACAGTGTGCTTGTGGCAGTTTTATGTGCCTTAATGAGTTTCCTATATCTCAGTTAAAGCAGTAATCCTAGAAAAACAATAGTCTGCATTCCTGGGATCAGATTATAGGGAGCAGAATGAAGCTGGAGTTCTTTCAAAATGTTGTGGCCAATAAATTGTCAGTATTTGACCTGTTTTGTGGTTCCCTGGAAGACCCCACTCAAGTGTCTTATTTTTGCTTGACCTATACTCTGTGCTAAAATTCTCTAACCACAGAAAGTTTTAGAAAACATTTCTATGTCAATATTTCAGCACTGTAGCTATGTAAGTTAATGAATAAAGCAAATAATCAAATAACCAAGAGCTTATCAGAGAAGATGACGGATGACATACCTACAGGAGATTTGAAGAGCACCAACATTCTCAGAGAATCTAGAGGCCTGCTCCCCTGCACAGTGTTGTGAGTATGATCAAGAAAGACTTGATCTTATGCTCTCACCTCTTACCTAAATTCATGCTATGTTAAAAAAAAAAATGAGGTAGAAACTAAAAATGAGTAATAAATCATGGAACCAATTAGTGCAAGAGAGCCAGAAGCACTCAGAGGAATGATTTGTACTGTATATAGAAGAAAGGTCTTGATAGAGGAAGGATAGACAGGCTGACAAAAAATGTGTGGTATAAACTGTGTTCATGTGAAACATATCTAAGGAAGCATGTTAGGGAATTAGAATCTATTGAAAAGTAGCATTGTATGTGGTGGTGGTGGCGTAGTCTCGAAGTCTTCAACCCCATGGACTGTAGCCCACCATGTTCCTCTGTCCAGGGGATTTCCCAGACAAGAATACTGGAATGAGTTGCCATTCCCTTCTCCAAGGGCTCTTCCCAACCCAGGGACTGAACCCAGGTCTCTCTGCATTGCAGGTAGATTCTTTACTGACTGAGCCACCAGGGAAACCGGTAGCATTGTATACTTCAGTTCAGATGAATTGCTCAGTCGTGTCTGACTCTTTGAGACCCTATGGACTGCAGCACGCCAGGCTTCCCTATCACCGACTCCCAGAGCTTACTCAAACTCATGTCCATCAAGTCAGCGATGCCATCCAACCATCTCATCCTTAGTCATCCCCTTCTCCTTTTGTGTTCAATCTTTCCCAATGTCAGGGTCTTTTCCAATGAGTCAGTTCTTTGCATAAACTGGCCAAAGTATTGGAGTTTCAGCTTCAGTGTCAGTCCATCTAGCGAATATTCAGGACTGATTTCCTTTAGGAAATTATATGCTTACACTTTATTTAAAATGATCTCAACAATATGTTTCTCTATGACTGTTTCTCTTGGACTAGTTTCTCTAGCACTGTTTACAAAAAGTGTCAATACTGTTGATCTGAGACAATGATTCTGAAAGATTTTTTTTCACTTATCCAGTGTTAATGTTAGATACTTTGTCTCTTTACCAACAGTTACTATTGAAGTCTTTAAAATAAAAGGCTGCTGCTGCTGCTAAGTCGTTTCAGTAATGTCTGGCAAAGGACTAGTTAGTAAAGTGATGTAAAGGATATTCTTTGAAGCAACTCTAGAAAGCCAATGAGAAAGAATATTGATCTGGTGTTAAGAAAAGATATCTAGAATTTATCCACTAGGGCTAGTGGAATATAGTATCCTGTTTTTGATCTATTCCCAATTTATAAAATTTATATATTGATATGAAAATAAAATTATGACTACTTTAAAATGGTTTTGTGGTGAACTTTTAGCACTGCTTGAGCAAGGGAAATATTTACATACTCTCAGAAGGAGTTTGAATCTAGCAGTATGTTTCTGCCTGGAACCATAGCCCACTTTAATTAAATCCCATGAAATTTATATACCTAGGCATATAGTTTTGATTCTGAGAAGCCTTAATTTCATAGTTATAAATATTGCAAGATGGTGTGGGTTTATCTGTTTGTCATTTATCATAGGTGGAATAGTTCCATATTTCACATTATCTATTTATATTTTTTTTTGAATTTGAGAATTATAATTTTTATAATGATGCCTTTATATTCATACATATACATACTTGCAAGTATTTAGAACTTTGATGATTTACTTTAATATTTTGTAAAGATCTTATATATCCTCTGTTAGATATAAACCAAGATGTTTGGATTTTGAAAATGTGTTAAGGCCATGTTTTTCAGTGCTGGTATATATAAAAAAAATAGATATATGTTATCTTAACAACTAAAACTGATAGGTTTGTTTAGCAATTGTAATAGTTTGCTTGAATTTTCTACATGCACCAGCTGTATCAACTGTGAATAATGGTTTTCTTTCTTCTAGATTTTATCCTCCCCCTCCTTTTCTTGTCTTACTGAGCTGACTACTTTGATGAGGATTTTTTTTAATACAAGTGGGTTATCGCATTTCATATCTTTCTTTCAGATTAAGAAATTCCCTTTTGTTGATTCTTAATCAAATATTCTTTCTGTACATATTGAAAAAAATCATGGATTTTCTCTTTCTCATGATGTAAATTGCATGGATTCATTTTCAATACTATACAAATGAGGGATACCTAAAATTAATCCATCTAGATTCAGATGTAGAAATCTCTTTATATCTTGCTGCAGATGTGTATAAGAGACAGATACAAAGCTTTGCTGTTGTCAAAATTAGGTTTCAACAAAACATTTTCCTTTTAATAGTGACTACATTATGCTTTAAAATTGATAAATATTGGTAATTATGTATGAGCAATAAATTGGAAAAGCAAAAATGCAATTAATATATGTTATTATTCAAATACTAATTGAAAATTAAAATATATTTTATTCTGGCATTTATAGAATAAATACATTTATTTAATAAATTATATTATTTTCATTAGCCTAGCTTTTCATACGCTTCAGTACAAACTATCCCAGGATTTGTCAAAACAAAAAAGGTATATAAGAAACCATTCAGAAGTAGCCATAAAGAACTGTGATTCACCCTCCATTATGAAACATAACCTCTAGGAAATGTGTTCTAATTAATCTTTAGGAGGGTTTAGCTTTTGATTCCTAATGAGGTTGATGATCTCAGGGCTATAAATTCACCCTGTACAAACTCACCAGAGGACAGGATTTATAAGTCTTTTTTGCATTCCAGAAGATCTAAAAAATTAAATTCATTTGCTAAAACTTTGATAATTTTCAGCTTTTTAAAGATGAAAATAGACTAACATAGTTAGAACAAGAGAGAGATCTAAAAATACTATCAGGAAGGTGATTCCAGTATGAACACAGGATTCAAAGGACACTGTAGCTTGCTAGTTTTACTAAAATTTGCCTGCTATAATCATGAAACAGTGTTGGTTCCAGCCTACTGATAGAGCTGTTATGGGCCAGGGATGCCTGAGGCACTCAGCAGGGCCTGCATCACTGTTTTCAAACCCCAACAGAACTGTTCCAATAGGGCCAGTGTTGTGTCTGGACCAGCCTTTGTGGTTCTTACAATGACTGCAAGATGCCCTTCAGCAAACCCCATCAGGGAATTTTGAGGAAAAAGATTTACATAAATCCTGGATGGTACAGAGCAAGCTTGGGAGCCATGCAGTGAGGTTAGGGGTGCAGGGGAGGGGGAAACAAGGAAGAATATCCGGGTCTCTGCCTTTATTAGGGTTGAGGGTTGGGTGCCTAGAGTTTTGTGTGTTTACACTTTGTTGGCTAATTTAAAGCATAAAAACAGGAATTAGGACATAGGAAGGGAGAAGCACTCACTCAAATTGTCAGTTATCTAAGTTATGCAGGGCTTTCTAAGAAAGGGACCTTCTTGCATGGAGGCAGTCAATTCCTTACTTGGCTGTTTTGGTAATAACTGTCATTCAGGGGCCAATAAGTTTATTCAAAATGTGTGTCTTTTAAAATGATCACCTCTACAGTCAATGTAAGGCACTTATATTACACAGATCAAGATTTGTTGTAACTTTCTGTTTTCCCCAATATGATATGCTTTTTCAGGGTGTTGTTCAGTCACTCAGTCATGTCCGACTCTGTGACTCCATGACTGCAGCACACCAGGCTTCCCTGTCCTTCACCATTTCCAGGAGTTAGCTCAGATTCATGTCCATTGAGTCAGTGATGCCATCTAACCATCTCATCCTCTGCTGCCTGCTTCTCCTTTTGCCTTCACTTTCCCAGTATCAGGGCCTTTTTTTTTTTTTTTTTACTTTATTTTACTTTACAATACTGTATTGGTTTTGCCATACATCAACATGAGTCCACCATGGGTGTACAAGTGTTTCCAATCCTGACCCCCCTCTCCCACCTCCCTCCCTATACCATCTCTTCTGGATCATCCCAGTGCACCAGCCCCAAGCATCCTGTATCCTGCATCGAACCTAGACTGGTGATTCATTTCTTATATGATATTATACATGTTTCAATGTCATTCTGCAAAATCATCCCACCCTCTCCCTCTCCCACAGAGTCCAAAAGACTGTTCTTCATATCTGTGTCTCTTTTGCTGTCTCGCATACAGGATTATCATTACCATCTTTCTAAATTCCATATATATGTGTTAGTATAATGACTTGGCTCTTCCCATCAAATGGACAAAGTATTGGAGCTTCAGCTTCAGTCCTTCTAGTGGATATTGATGGTGAATTTCCTTTAGAAATGACTGGTTTGATCTCTTTGCAGTCCAAAGGACTCTCAAGAGTCTTCTCCAGCACCACAGTTTGAAAGCATCAGTTCTTTGGTGCTCAGCCTTCTTTATGTACAGCTTCACATCGATACATGACTANGCTTCAGCTTCAGTCCTTCTAGTGGATATTGATGGTGAATTTCCTTTAGAAATGACTGGTTTGATCTCTTTGCAGTCCAAAGGACTCTCAAGAGTCTTCTCCAGCACCACAGTTTGAAAGCATCAGTTCTTTGGTGCTCAGCCTTCTTTATGTACAGCTTCACATTGATACATGACTACTGGAAAAAATCATAGTTTTGATTACATGGATCTTTGTCAGCAAAGTGATATCTCTGCTTTTCAGTACACTAAGTTTGAACGTTTTTGGGGTAGTAACCATATCATTTTCCCCTCCTTGGGTTTTGTTCATTTATTTGCACCTAGTGCAACAGCTGGTTAAAATCTGCATGAAAAACCAAGAGAGGATGATGACTTGACATAAAAGAAAGCAAAACGAGTTAAGTCTACTGCTTGAGGAAGCTTAACAGACTGCTAAAATAAAGAAATAAATAACACCAATAAAGCATGAGAGCTTTACTTTCCTTTTCTCTTTCATTTTTATTTTTGCTTTCGACCTCAAAAGTAGAAGTATTTTTCTGTATTAGTTATCTACAGATGTAACTAATTGTCACAAACTCAGAGGCCAGAAACAACAGCATTTATCAGCTCAGTTTCCAGAGGTTAGGTGTCTGGGTACAGCCTCACTGAGTCCTCTGCTCAGGGTCTCACAAGGCAACATTGAACGATGTCAGCTGGACTGTATCTGTTCATTCCTGGAACCCTGGATCCTCTTCCAGGTTCCCATGGAAGTTGGCACAATCCAATTATCTGTAGTTGTTAAGTTTAAAGTTCTGTTTTCTTGAAAGCAATAAGCCAAGGACTACTTTACCTCCTGGAGGCTGAATTGAGGTTGTTTTTTTTTCCATGTCACTTCCTCTATAGAGCCTCTCACAACAGGAGAGTTTACTTGATCAAGGGTATGATCTCCATGATTTCATGGAGGGCCCAGTCCCTCTGAAGAGGGATTATCTGATAAAGTGAGGCTAATCTAATTTTCTTTTAATTGCATCTGCAAAATTCCTTTTGTCATATAACAGGGCATAATCAAAAGACTGACCTCTCGTCATATTCAAAAAACCTACCTACATTCAAGGGACAAGATAATATAACCATATCAGTTATTGAGGGTCATTTGAATTTTGCCCATCACACCCTAGGAGTAAGGCATTAAATTAACCATGCTTTTGGACTTCACTGCCAGCCCAATGAATAAGACTCTTGTTTTCACTGCAGGGGGACTGATTTGATTCCTGGTCACGGAACTAAGACGTCTCATGCCTCATGGTGAGACCAAAAGAAAATAAAAATAAATAAAAGTACAATTTTTCATATTAAAAAATTAATTAACCACACTTCTTAGGGTAACTGAGAAGCCTCAGTTTGGCATATTGTTTGCTCATTCAATGCCTTCCCCAATTTCATCTAATTAATCTCTGATTCTCATGCCCCTTTAACTCCAATTTACTATATTAAGTCATACACTACTGCCTGTATGTGTTAGAATGAATCTTGTTTTATAATTTTATTGGACTTTATTGTAATGTATGTAAAGATAATGAGTTAAGAATAATTTTGTCCTGTATTTTACTTTTTTTCTCTATTATTTTTGAAAGATATTTATATTTTTATTTGCACAGGTACTCTCTTCTAAGAGCTCTGTGATGTCCCATGTTGACTATTCACACCATTTCACATACTTCTTTTGGGACTGGACTGTGTCCCATTCCTAGATGCTATAAATAATGTGGCATCTTCATATATGTTATTTTTGGACCTATGTGTTTTGAAGAGATACCCAAGATGATAAATTCTGTAGCACCAGCTTGTCCTCTGCAATAGTCATACCAAATGATAATTTCAGAGCCAGTCCTGAGGCTTCCAAGAGACCCATATGCATGGAAACATTTGACATTTTCTACTCATCAACAAAATAGATTCAAAGTGACATCTCATTGTTATCTTTGACAGATTAAATTGTGTTCCCCAAGAAAGGGATGCTCAAGTCCTAACCTCCAGCGCCTCAGAATGTCACCTTACTTGGAAATAGACATGTTATACCTGAAATTATTCAACAGTAAGGTCATATTGGAATAATGTGGCTCCCTAGTCCAAAATGATTAATGTCCTTATAGGAATACAGTCTTGTGAAGACAGAGTCACTGGGAGAATGTCATGTGGAGATAGAGGCAGAGATCAGAGTGATGGAGCTGCAAGTCAAGGGCTGCTGGCCATCCCCAGAAGCCAGGGGAGCGGGGGATGGGAACACTTTCTCCCTCTCAAGGATGGGAGCCCTCGGAAGGAATCAAACGTGCCCACAACTTGAATTTGGACTTCTACTCTCCTCAAATGTCAGAGAATACATTTCTGTTGGTTAAGCCACCCAATTTTTGGTACTTTGTTTCACATCCCTAGGAAGTGAAATATTGTGTTAATTTCCATTACTATGATTTCTAATATATTTATCCATATCTTCTTACATTTCTTATTCTTCTAGATTTTTATAAATCAGGTATTTGTGGCATTTCTAATTCTTTTTAAAGAATTGGTGCCCCTATATTTTTCCATTTGAAAGATTAAAAAAAAATAGATATCAGTGTCTGCTTTGAAAATTGTGACTATATTGTCTTAATTTAACATATGTCAATTAACTTTTTGCATTACTTTTGGCAAATATATTTGCCAAAATATATTAATTAATGATTAATTTTATATTACGTTTTGTGCTTTAAATGATTTAAAAGTTCTATGCATTTCCATCACAGACAGTTTTATACCCTTTCTTTTCTCATCTTTTATTTCAAGATTACCTTTAATTCTTCTGTGATACTCAACATATGATGTTAGGTAGAATTCGGATTCCCTTCTTCTTTAAATGTGATCCATATTTCCCAATACTAGTACAAACCTTTTTTTTTTTTTTCCCTGCGTTGCTTTATAGTGGTGATATTTTTCTTTCCTTTTTAAATACATAATTTTATTGCATAGTGTACAGACAAAAATATACAAATCATGATTTTTCACATCGTTGAGTTGTTAGTTCTTCATATATTTCCATTCTGAGTTGTCAGCCATTTACATTTCTATCTAGACTGTATATAGAGAGACTGATAAGTACATACATTCATAGATGTCTATACATGTATATACAAACTCTACTGGAATTTTTGAACTTGCTTTGATTATAGAGGAATTTGAGAATTATAATTTTTATAATGATGCCTTTATATTCATACATATACATACTTGCAAGTATTTAGAACTTTGATGATTTACTTTAATATTTTGTAAAGATCTTATATATCCTCTGTTAGATATAAACCAAGATGTTTGGATTTTGAAAATGTGTTAAGGCCATGTTTTTCAGTGCTGGTATATATAAAAAAAATAGATATATGTTATCTTAACAACTAAAACTGATAGGTTTGTTTAGCAATTGTAATAGTTTGCTTGAATTTTCTACATGCACCAGCTGTATCAACTGTGAATAATGGTTTTCTTTCTTCTAGATTTTATCCTCCCCCTCCTTTTCTTGTCTTACTGAGCTGACTACTTTGATGAGGATTTTTTTTAATACAAGTGGGTTATCGCATTTCATATCTTTCTTTCAGATTAAGAAATTCCCTTTTGTTGATTCTTAATCAAATATTCTTTCTGTACATATTGAAAAAAATCATGGATTTTCTCTTTCTCATGATGTAAATTGCATGGATTCATTTTCAATACTATACAAATGAGGGATACCTAAAATTAATCCATCTAGATTCAGATGTAGAAATCTCTTTATATCTTGCTGCATTTAGTTTGTATAATATTGTGTTTAGGATACACCTGTGTTCAGGACATTACTTTGCCAACAAAGATACGTCTAGTCAAAGCTATGGTATTTCTAGTAGTCATGTATGGATGTGAGTGTTAGACTAAAAATAAAGCTGAGCACTGAGAATTGACGCTTTTGAACTGTGGTGTTGGAGAAGACTCTTGAGAGTCCCTTGGACTGCAAGGAGATCCAATCAGACAATCCTAAAAGAAATCAGTTCTGAATATTCATTGGAGGTCTGATGCTGAAGCTGAAACTCCAATACTTTGGTCACCTAATATGAAGAACTGACTCACTGGAAAAGACCCTGACACTGGGAAAGATTGAAGGCAGGAAGAGAAAAAGATGACAGAGGATGAGATGGTTGGATGGCATCACCAACTCGATGGACATGAGTTTGAGTAAGTTCTGGGATATGGTGATGGACAGGGAGGCCTGGCATTCTGCAGTCCACGGGATTGCAAAGAGTTGGAAACGACTGAATGACTGAACTGATGTTCATGACGGAAATCTGTCTATGTTTTCTTGTAGTCCTTTTAGCCAGAGTGTTGACATTTTACTAGTTTTTTTTTTTTTTTTCCCCCAAAGGCACAAGTTTTGGATTTTTGGTTTTCTCTTTTATACTTAGGTATATCAGTTCAGTTCAGTCACTCAGTCATGTCTGACTCTTTGCAATCCCATTAACCACAGCATGCCAGGCCTCCCTGTCCATCATCAACTCCCAGAGTTCACCTAAACTCATATAACTTGAGTCAGTGATACCATCCAACCATCTCATCCTCTGTCATCCCATTATCCTCCTGCCCTCAATCTTACCAAATATCAGGGTCTTTTCAAATGAGTCAGCTCTTTGCATCAGGTGGCCAAAGTATTGGAATTTCAGTTTCAGCATCAGTCCCTCTAATGAATACCCAGGACTGATCTCCCTTAGCATGGATGGGTTGGATCTCCTTGTAGTGCAAGGGACTCTCAAGAGTCTTCTCCAACACCACAGTTCAAAAGCATCAATTCTTTGGTGCTCAGATTTCTTCACAGTCCAACTCTTTCATCCATACATGACCACTGGAAAAACCATAGCCTTGACTAGCCGGACCTCTGTTGACCAAGTAATGTCTCGGCTTTTGAATATCCTGTCTAGATTGGTCATAACTTTCGTTCCAAGAAGTAAGCAACTTTTAATTTCATGGCTGCAATCACCATCTGCAGTGATTTGGGAGCCCAGAAAAATAATGTCAGCCACTGTTTCCACTGTTTCCCTATCTATTTGCCATGAAGTAATGGGACCAGGTGCCATGATTTTAGTTTTCTGAATGTTGAGCTTTAAGCCAACTTTTTCACTCTCCTCTTTCACTTTCATCAACAGGCTCTTTAGTTCTTCTTCACTTTCTGCCATAAGGGTGGTGTCATCTGTGTATCTGAGGTTATCAATATTTCTCCCAGCAATCTTGATTCCAGCTTGTGCTTCCTCCAGCCCAGAGTTTCTCATGATGTACTCTGCATATAAGTTAAATAAGCAGGGTGACAATATACAGCCCTGATGTACTCCTTTTCCTATTTGGAAGAAGTCTGTTGTTCCATGTCCAGTTATAACTGTTGCTTCACACAGGTATATGTTCACATGGAAACTTAAGGTTCATTAATTTCAACTCATGATTTTATTATTACTTTATATCATGTTTTTGGATAAAGTTTGATGTTTATTTTCAAACTTACTGAGGTAGAAAACAGTCACTGAGATTTAGACTTTCTTCTTTTCTACAGCATAATTTTTCATTTCAGTTCAGTCACTCAGTCATGTCCAACTCTTTGTGACCCCATGAATCGCAGCACGCCAGGCCTCCCTGTCCATCACCATCTCCTGGAGTTCAATCAGACTCACGTCCACTGAGTCAGTGATGCTATCCAGCCATCTCATCCTCGGCTATCCCCTTCTCCTCCTGCCCCCAATCCCTCCCAGCATCAGAGTCTTTTCCAATGAGTCAACTCTTCACATGAGGTGGCCAAAGTATTGGAGTTTCAGCTTTAGCATCATTCCTTCCAAAGAAATCCCAGGGCTGATCTCCTTCAGAAGGGACTGGTTTCATCTCTTTGCAGTGATGAAAAGAGATGAAACACTTTCTGCCATAAGGGTGGTGTCATCTGCATATCTGAGGTTATTGATATTTCTCCCAGCAATCTTGATTCCAGCTTGTGTTTCTTCCAGTCCAGCGTTTCTCATGATGTACTCTGCATAGAAGTTAAATAAG
>SJYT01040482.1:36236-95186 GCA_006410635.1 Cephalophus harveyi
GAAAGTGAAAAAGTTGGCTTAAAGCTCAACATTCAGAAAACGAAGATCACGGCATCCGGTCCCATCACTTCATGGGAAATAGATGGGGAAACAGGGGAAACAGTGTCAGACTTTATTTTTTTGGGCTACAAAATCACTGCAGATGGTGACTGCAGCCATGAAATTAAAAGATGCTTACTCCTTGGAAGAAAAGTTATGACCAACCTAGATAGCATATTGAAAAGTAGAGACATTACTTTGCCGACTAAGGTCAGTCTAGTTAAGGCATGGATTTTCCTGTGGTCATGTATGGATGTGAGAGTTGGACTGTGAAGAAGGCTGAGCACCGAAGAATTGATGCTTTTGAACTGTGGTGTTGGAGAAGACTCTTGAGAGTTCCTTGGACTGCAAGGAGATCCAACCAGTCCATTCTGAAGGAGATCAGCCCTGGGATTTCTTTGGAAGGAATGATGCTAAAGCTGAAACTCCAGTATTTTGGCCACCTCATGCGAAGAGCTGACTCATTGGAAAAGACTCTGATGCTGGGAGGGATTGGGGGCAAGAGGAGAAGGGGACGACAGAGGATGAGATGGCTGGATGGCATCACTGTCTCGATGGACGTGAGTCTGAGTGAACTCTGGGAGTTGGTGATGGACAGGGAGGCCTGGCGTGCTGCAATTCATGGTGTCGCAAAGAATCAGACACGACTGAGTGGCTGAACAGAACTGAACTGAAGGATATAGAGATATTGGGACCCTTGTTCATTGCTAATAGGATTCCATTGCTGATGGAGAAAACAATTTTAGTGACTCCTCAAAACATTAAATATAGAATTATCACAAGATACTGCAATGTCATGCCTATCACAAAATACTGCAATGTCATGCCTAGATGTATATACCAAATAGTTGGAAAAGAGTGAAAGTGAAGTTGCTCAATTGTGTCCGACTCTTTGTGCCAGGCTCCTCCATCCTGGGAATTCTCCAGGCAAGAATACTGGAGAGGGTTTTCATTTCCTTCTCCAGTTGAAAACTGTTACTCAAATACATATAATTCTTAGCAACACTATTCGCAATATCTACATGGTAGAAACATCCCAAAATTTCTTTGACAAATGAATGCCCAAGAGGATTGTGATATTTGCAAGCAATAGGACATAGTTTAGCTATAAAGAAGTATGAAGTACTGACACATGTTACAATATAGATCGATATTGAAACCACTGTAAGTTAAAGAACCTAGTCATAAAAGGTAACCTATTGCATGATTCCATTTATGTGAATTATTCCATATAACTAAATCCACAGACACAAAAACACAGATTGGTGGTTGCTAGGGTCTAGGGAGAGTGGGGATGAGAATAAGCTGCAATATGGAGAGCATCAAAGGGATTCTTTGGAGCAACATGCTTGTTTGGAAGCTGATATTCAGAAATCTCATTTAGTCATAAAAAAGAGGCAGTGTTAAGAAGACTAGTATATACTACATAAAACTATGTATTGGCTATAACTTAAATATAAGGATATTGCATGCACATTATTCATTCTTTTAAACACTAATTTTGAATCACACACAAAAGCCTGTTTTATATTAGTGATACATATTAATGGAATAAAAAATACAAAATATTTTAAAGGCTTTTTTAAAAGTGTGAGTAGATAATATCTAAGGCAATCAGTTAATTAGGTGCTTTGTTTGTCAAGATTACCCTGTTGCCTGGCTAGACAGAGTCACTGAGCCATTGCTGTATTAGGCTGAGTGAATATTAATTTTACTTGCATATTTGGGGAAATGAAAACATATCCAAATACACATGCTTCTTGGCATTTTATTTTCTTTAATTTTCACTTTTTAATCCATTTCCCTTTAAGTCTTTAATCATCTTTTCAGTGAAGATTTTCCTTTTCATTCTGTTCATATGTCTGAGGAATTAACAATCCTATTCTCAGTGGTTTCATGTAATCAAAACCTCCTGATTCAAACACTGTGTGCAATCCGCAGGGAGAAATTATTAAAAGGGCTTTGCAGATTTGTTTAGCACTCTGCTCAGAATATGAAAGTGCAGACTTTTAAATATCTGAGAAGAGACTGCCAACCCATTACCCTTCTGGAAGAACTTTTGAACTAGACATTTTCCATTATTTACAGTGTGAGATACTTGGAGTCAGATTTCGGCTAGAAACACTTTTCGGTAATGGATGGCACAAAATGAGGCCAAGTTTATAGGTTTCCTATTCAGAAGTTCATTAAATTTTTAAAGACCCAGACCAAACCACAACTTCAATCAGCCCTTTCTTAAAGACCCCTTAAAAGGTTCTCCAGAAGAAAGAAGTCAATGGACACAGATCAGATTGTTTGGGCATGAGGGGAGAGGGAGGAGGTGTGACACAGGAATTTATAGCTATTTTATTTATCCAAATGCTTTCAAGTGACAGAGTTGTATCCTGAACAGATTTTATATACCTAAGAGAGCTGTGACTGAATTTGGTCACTACGTTGAAAGATTATCAGATGATGAGTAGAGACAGCAAGTCCTATTCTTTCAAAATGATTGCTTATGAAGGAAAGGAAAAGATGCAGCACAGCTCAAGGTGACCCAGGACCTAGAGGGACACTCACAAGCACAGATCTTGGAATGCAACAGATCTGGGTTGAAACCCCAGCTGTGCTCCATGCCACTCATGCAATCTTGGGCAAAACAGTTAACTTCTCAGCATGAGGGTAGTATGTGCAAAATGGGACATTTTAATACTACTCTCAAAGTCAGATTATACTTTGTTGTTTTTGCTGTTGTTCAGGTGGTAAATTGTGTCTGACTCTTGTGACCCCATGGACTATATCCCACCAGGGTCTTCTGTCATGGGATTCTCCAGGCAAGAATATTGGAGTGAGGTGCCATGCCCTCCTGCAGGGGATTTTCTGACCCAGGGATCAAACCCGCATCCTCTGTGCCTCCTGCATTGGGAGGTGGATTGTTTACTACTATGTCAACTGGGAAACCCCATATTATACTTTTTTGTAAAGATAAGTTATTATATAAAAATAGAACAAAATATGAAACTTGTGTACTTAATATTTTTAATGATTATTAATGTTATTATAATTGTTAATGGTTGTATTAGCTGTTAAAGATCGAATTTCCAGGAATGTAATTCATTGTTTTCTAGGTTTAGCATGAGTCTTGAAATGATTGGCATCAACACTTTGACAAATTTTAGAGCAATCTGAACATCAGATTTCCAGGCTTGGTAGAATACAGGTGACTCTTGAATAACTTGGGACTTAGGGGCACTGACCTTCCTCAAAGTAAAAAATCTACATTTATCTTTATAGTCAGGAATCCCTACCCATGGTGCTGCATCCATGGGTTCAACCAACTGTGGATCGTGTAGTGTGGTTATACCTATTTAATGAAAAAAAAATATATATATATATATAAATATATCGACATATAAACAGGTCATTCAAGGGTTAGCTGTACTTATTTTGTACCTGTAGCTACAAATGTGTGAGTTCCTGACCTTGAATTGAGTATATTTACAAGACTGTTAAGATTTGTAAAGACAGAGTTTTTAAGAGAAAAATCAGTGTTGTCTAAAGTACTCAGGCTTCTTTTTAAGCTGACTTGAAGAGCAGTCTTTATTAAGTAACTTTTTAAATCCTTGTGTTGCTTAAGCAATTTAGGATGCTCTAGAAATGATTAGCTACAACAGAAATGTATAGGAGAAGTTGGTTCTTCATTACTGAGAAGAATTTAAGAGTTAATTATTCAGGATAGAGAAATAGCTGTTGCTGCTAAGTCTCTTTAGTCGTGTCCTACTCTGTGACCCCATGGATGATAGCTTGCCAGGCTCCTCTGTCCATGGGGTTCTCTATGCAAAAATACTGGAGTGGGTTGCCATTTCCTCCTCCAGGGGATCTTCCTGACCCAGGGGTTGAAACTGTGTCTCGTACATTGCAGTGGACTCTACCACTGAGCCTTTGGAAAAGTCCATAGAGAAATTAGGTAACCTGAAAGGAAAAGGAGGGAGGGTTCTCTATGCAAAAATACTGGAGTGGGTTGCCATTTCCTCCTCCAGGGGATCTTCCTGACCCAGGGGTTGAAACTGTGTCTCGTACATTGCAGTGGACTCTACCACTGAGCCTTTGGAAAAGTCCATAGAGAAATTAGGTAACCTGAAAGGAAAAGGAGGGAGGTTAGATGGGAAAGAATTTAAAATAATGCTCTAGTCCTTTTAGACAGGAAAATGAGAAATGTGAACAACAGGAGAATAACAAAGACATACTTCTTATGCCAAGGTCCCTGTGGTGCATAGCAGCAGTCCCCAAAACCCAGTAGAGGTGTCTCTACAGAGAAATTCAGAGTAGGTTGAAAAAACAATAGTAATTAAGTTCTGGGACTAAGGCCAGAGTTCAAAACCAAAAACGATTGATAATTACTGCAATTTGGAAAGATGCACACACTGATATTCACATTTCAAGCTATATGGAGACTGTGTTCCAAAAGTTTATTAAGTTCACTTAATAACTGAATATATTTCTCCCATAAGCTATATATAAGTTTTTCTGTTACAAAACTATTCTGCATAAGGTCTTTGTGATTTAACTGTGATAATCAATGCTGAGAAAACAGTGAATAGGAAGATAAGATCTTTAACAGTGGAGGGCAAATAAGTTTAACAATCTTAATATTAATAATGAGTGAATATTTCTTGAGTGTTATTGAATTTGAGGTGCTACAATTTTATATTTTAAAATTAGAAATATGAAGTAGATGTGTAACATCCAATAAGTGCTACCAGATGAAATACTAGTGAGGAAATATAATTGCATATCAAGCTAGAGAGAAAGAGACATGGTGAGAGACAGAAATACTTGGGCTCACACACCAGCATTTGTGCTTCCTAGTTATATAAATTTGGTAAATTTATGGAATGTATGCAGCTCTTTTTTTATGGACCTGTATGCAGGTCAGTTCAGTTCAATTCAGTTCATTTTTTTTTTTAATTTTATTTTTACTTTATTTTACTTTACAGTACCGTATTGGTTTTGCCATACATTGACATGAATCCACCATGGGTGTATATTAGCTCCCAATCCTGAATCCCCCTCCCATCTCCCACTCCATATCATCTCTCTGGATCATCCTCGTGCACCAGCCCCAAGCATCCTGTATCCTGTTGAACATAGGCTTGTGCTTCGTTCTTACATGATAGTATACACGTTTCAATGTCATTCTCCCAAATCATCCCACCCTCTCCCTCTCCCACAGAGTCCCAAAGTCCATTCTATACATCTGTGTCTTTTTTGCTGTCTCATATACAGGGTCATCATTGCCGTCTTTCTAAATTCCATATATATGTGTCAGTATACTGTATTGGTGTTTTTCTTTCTGGCTTACTTCACTCTGTATAATAGGTTCCAGTTTCATCCATCTCATTAGAACTGATTCAAATGAATTCTTTTTAATGGCTGAGTAATACTCCATTGTGTATATGTACCACAGCTTTCTTATCCATTCATCTGCTGATGGACATCTAGGTTGTTTCCATGTCCTGGCTATTATAAACAGTGCTGCAATGAACATTGGGGTACATGTGTCTCTTTCAATTCTGGTATCCTTGGTGTGTATGCCCAGCAGTGGGATTGCTGGGTCATAAGGCAGTTCTATTTGCAGTTTTTTAAGGAATCTCCACACTGTTCTCCATAGTGGCTGTAATAGTTTGCGTTCCCACCAGCAGTGTAAGAGGGTTCCCTTTTCTCCACACCCTCTCCAGCATTTATTGCTTGTAGACTTTTGGATCGCAGCCATTCTGACTGGTGTGAAATGGTACCTCATTGTGGTCTTGATTTGCATTTCTCTGATAATGAGTGATGTTGAGCATCTTTTCATGTGTTTGTTAGCCATCCGTATGTCTTCTTTGGAGAAATGTCTGTTTAGTTCTTTGGCCCATTTTTTGATTGGGTCATTTATTTTTCTGGAGTTGAGCTGCATAAGTTGCTTGTATATTTTTGAGATTAGTTGTTTGTCAGTTGCTTCATTTGCTATTGTTTTCTCCCATTCAGAAGGCTGTCTTTTTACCTTGCTTATAGTTTCCTTTGTTGTGCAGAAGCTTTTAATTTTAATTAGATCCCATTTGTTTATTTTTGCTTTTATTTCCAGTATTCTGGGAGGTGGATCATAGAGGATCCTGCTGTGATTTATGTCGGAAAGTGTTTTGCCTATGTTCTCCTCTAGGAGTTTTATAGTTTCTGGTCTTACGTTTAGATCTTTAATCCATTTTGAGTTTATTTTTGTGTGTGGTGTTAGAAAGTGATCTAGTTTCATTCTTCTACAAGTGGTTGACCAGTTTTCCCAGCACCACTTGTTAAAGAGATTGTCTTTACTCCATTGTATATTCTTGCCTCCTTTGTCGAAGATAAGGTGTCCATAGGTGTGTGGATTTATCTCTGGGCTTTCTATTTTGTTCCATTGATCTATATTTCTGTCTTTGTGCCAGTACCATACTGTCTTGATGACTGTGGCTTTGTAGTAGAGCCTGAAGTCAGGCAGGTTGATTCCTCCAGTTCCATTCTTCTTTCTCAAGATTGCTTTGGCTATTCGAGGTTTTTTGTATTTCCATACAAATCTTGAAATTATTTGTTCTAGTTCTGTGAAAAATACCGCTGGTAGCTTGATAGGGATTGCATTGAATCTGTAGATTGCTTTGGGTAGTATACTCATTTTCACTATATTGATTCTTCCGATCCATGAACATGGTATATTTCTCCATCTATTAGTGTCCTCTTTGATTTCTTTCATCAGTGTTTTATAGTTTTCCATATATAGGTCTTTAGTTTCTTTAGGTAGATATATTCCTAAGTATTTTATTCTTTTCGTTGCAATGGTGAATGGAATTGTTTCCTTAATTTCTTTTTCTACTTTCTCATTATTAGTGTATAGGAATGCAAGGGATTTCTGTGTGTTGATTTTATATCCTGCAACTTTACTATATTCATTGATTAGCTCTAGTAATTTTCTGGTGGAGTCTTTAGGATTTTCTATGTAGAGGATCATGTCATCTGCAAACAGTGAGAGTTTTACTTCTTCTTTTCCAATTTGGATTCCTTTTATTTCTTTTTCTGCCCTGATTGCTGTGGCCAAAACTTCCAGAACTATGTTGAATAGTAGCGGTGAAAGTGGGCACCCTTGTCTTGTTCCTGACTTTAGGGGAAATGCTTTCAGTTTTTCACCATTGAGGATAATGTTTGCTGTGGGTTTGTCATATATAGCTTTTATTATGTTGAGGTATGTTCCTTCTATTCCTACTTTCTGGAGAGTTTTTATCATAAATGGATGTTGAATTTTGTCAAAGGCCTTCTCTGCATCTATTGAGATAATCATATGGCTTTTATTTTTCAATTTGTTAATGTGGTGAATTACATTGATTGATTTGCGGATATTGAAGAATCCTTGCATCCCTGGGATAAAGCCCACTTGGTCATGGTGTATGATCTTTTTAATGTGTTGTTGGATTCTGATTGGTAGAATTTTGTTAAGGATTTTTGCATCTATGTTCATCAGTGATATTGGCCTGTAGTTTTCTTTTTTGGTGACATCTTTGTCAGGTTTTGGTATTAGGGTGATGGTGGCCTCATAGAATGAGTTTGGAAGTTTACCTTCCTCTGCAATTTTCTGGAAGAGTCTCAGTAGGATAGGTGTTAGTTCTTCTCTAAATTTTTGGTAGAATTCAGCTGTGAAGCCGTCTGGACCTGGGCTTTTGTTTGCTGGGAGATTTCTGATTACAGTTTCAATTTCTGTGCTTGTGATGGTGTCAATTCAGTTCAGTTGCTCAGTCGTGTCTCTTTGCGACAGCATGAATCGCAGCATGCCAGGCCCCCCTGTCCATCACCGACTCCCAGAGTTCACTCAGACTCATGTCCATCGAGTCGGTGATGCCATCCAGCCATCTCAGCCTCTATTGTCCCCTTCTCCTCCTACCCCCAACACCTGCCAGCATCAGAGTCTTTTCCAATGAGTCAACTCTTCACATGAGGTGGCCAAAGTACTGGAGTTTCAGCTTTAGCATCATTCCTTCCAAAGAAATCCCAGCAAAAACAATACCCAGTTGTGGATGTGACTGGTGATAGAAGCAAGGTCTGATGCTGTAAAGAGCAATATTGCATAGGAACCTAGAATGTCAGGTCCATGAATCAAGTACGCAGGTCTGTAATTACCAATTATCAATTTTATGGACCTGTGTGCACATCAGGAAGCAACAATTAAAACTGGACATGGAACAACAGACTGGTTCCAAATAGGAAAAGGAGTACGTCAAGGCTGTATATTGTCACCCTGCTTATTTAACTTATATGCAGAGTACATAATGAGAAACACTGGGCAGGATGAAGCACAAGCTGGAATCAAGGTTGCAGGGAGAAATATCAATAACCTCAGATATGCAGATGACACCACCCTTTTGGCAGAAAGTGAAGAACTAAAAAGCCTCTTGATGAAAGTGAAAGAAGAGAGTTAAAATTTAACTTAAAGCTCAACATTCAGAAAACGAAGATCATGGCATCAGGTCCCATCACTTCATGGCAAATAGATGGGGAAATAGTGGCTGACTTTATTTTGGGGGGCTCCAAAATCACTGCAGATGGTGATTGCAGCCATGAAATTAAAAGACATTTTCTCCTTGGAAAGAAAGTTATGACCGACCTAGACAGCATATTAAAAAGCAGAGACATTACTTTGCCAACAATCATCCATCTAGTCGAGGCTATGGTTTTTCCAGTAGTCATGTATGGATGTGAGAGTTGGACTATAAAGAAATTTGAGTGCCAAAGAATTGATGCTTTTGAACTGTGGTGTTGGAGAAGACTCTTGAGAGTCCTTGGACTGCAAGGGGATCCAACCAGTCCATCTTAAAGGAGATCAGTCCTGAGTGTTCATTGGAAGGATTGATGTTGAAGCTGAAACTCTAATATTTTGGCTGACTGATGGGAAGAGCTGACTCATTTGAAAAGACCCTGATGCTGGGAAAGACTGAGGGCAGGAGGAGAAGGGGACGACAGAGGATGAGATGATTAGATGGCATCACTGACTCAATGGACATGGGTTTAGGTAGACTCCGGGAGCTGGTGATGGATAGAGAGGCCTGGTGTGCTGCAGTTCATGGGTTTGCAGAGTCAGACACAACTGAGTGACTGAACTGAACTGAAATTTATGGAAACACTTACCATCAGTTTCCTGCCATATAAAGTAGAAAAAAAGATGAACTGTGGAAGGTTGTGATGAAGATTGGTAAGAGTTAATTATAATTGATTAAAAACTTACAAGAGCAAGAAGTGTCCCAAGTGCTTTGTGTGTACAACTCATCAGTTCTTCCAACAATGCAGTGAGGAGGATCCTCTCAACTCACAACATTACAGGTAAGGACACTGGGCTGCTGAGAGGTTGAGGGACTTCAGCAAAATGACACTTAATGAATTGTAGACCAGCTTTTCAGGCTAGGCATTCTGATTCCAAAACCCAAGTCTCTTAAACAATCATCAATACCACTGCTTCTATGTGTATCACACATGTGACTTTATGCATGTATGTGTGTATGTCTATATTAATCTCATATGCATTTTACCAATGTATATTAAAATGTGTTTGTAATGTATTTAAGGGCTTCGCTGGTGGCTTAGGTGGTAAAGAATCTGCCTGCAATGCAAAAGACCTGAGTTTGATCCTTGAGCTGGTAAGAACCCCAGAGAAGGGAATAGCACCCCACTCCGGTATTCTTGCCCAAGAAATCCCATGGACAGAGGAGCCTAGTAGGCTACACTGCATGGGGATGAAAAGAATTGGAAATAACTAAATAACTAACACTTCACTTCAATGTGTTTAAAACACATAATAAATTCCTGATGAAGTATTACTACTAACATTACTACTGTAGTTATCATTATTATTCTACAGAAATGAATTCTGTCCTAGATCTCATTTCTGGCACCATGACGTTTTAAGGCTTAGGATAACAATAGAAGAATAGGAAAAAAGATATCAATAGAAAAACAAAAGAAAAAGATAGAAATTTGACTGGATCATAGAGTTTTTGAAACTGTGATATCTGATTGGACATAGAAGTAAGGCTGGTGTTTTCCACCCAATGTCTGTTAGGTCATTCTATCTCCATTTAAAATGGATTCTAGGCAATTAGAACAACAAATAGCAAAATAAATGTTCTCCATTCTCCACTTTTTCACACTTGTAGCACTTTTCTTGTAGCAAATAAAAGTCTATTCTAGAAGATGAGGATCTATCTCATTGTTGCCTTTCATCAGAATACAGACATTAAAGGAAGTTTCCCTCATATCTTTTCACAAGTGCACACTCTCTTGTGACCTGTGCTATATTTCCCTCTGGCCCATTTGCCAAGTCCCCAAATGCAGAGATCATAGAAATAACTGGAAAATGTATATATTCTAATACTGTTTCAGTTCAGCTGTTTAGGTGAATGATAAATCTTTTCAAAACAAACCCACTTAGGGCGTTTAACATTAATATAAGAGTTTTGACTCATGGGATTAAATTCAGTTCAGTCACTCGGTCTTGTCTGACTTTTTGCAACCCCATGGACTGCAACACATCAGGTTTCCCTGTCCATCACCAACACCTGGAGCTTACTCAAACTCATGTCCATTGAATTGGTGATGCCATCCAACCATCTCACCTTCTGTTGTTCCCTTCTCCTCCTGCTTTCACTCTTTCCCAGCATCAGGGTCTTTTCAAATGAGTCAGTTCTTCCCATCAGGTGGCCAAAGTATTGTAGTTTCAGCTTCAGCATTAGTCCTTCCAAAGAATATTCAGGATTGATTTCCTTTAGGATGGACTGGTTTGATCCCCTTGCAGTCCAAGGGACTCTCAAGAGTCTTCTCCAACACCACAGTTCAAAAGAATCAATTCTTCAGCACTCAGATTTCTTTATAGTCCAACTCTCACATACATACATGACTACCGGAAAAACCATAGATTTGACTAGATGGACAATTGTTGGCAAAGTAATGTCTCTACTTTAAAAATCAGAGACATATTAAAATATGCTGTCTAGTTTGCTTATAACTTTTCTTCCAAGGAGCAAATATCTTTTAATATCAAGGCTGCAGTTTCCATCTTCAGTGATTTTGGAGCCCAAAAAATAAAGTCTGTCACTGTTTTCATTGTTTCTCCATCTATTTGCCATGAAGTGATGGGACCAGATGCCATGATCTTTGTTATTCTACAGTAAATCTCTTCTTTCCTCATAATTCCTAAAATTAAGACAACACACATCTCCCATATAATCTACCAGGAGTCTGCCTAGGTATAGGTATGGATAATCTCCTGATACAAAGAACTGACTCATTAGAAAAGATCCTGATGTTGAGAAAAATTGAAGGCGGGAGAAGGGGATTGCAGAGGATGAGATGGTTGGATGGCATCACCAACTCAATGGCCGTGAGATTAGGATAATCTCCTGATACAAAGAACTGACTCATTAGAAAAGATCCTGATGTTGAGAAAAATTGAAGGCGGGAGAAGGGGATTGCAGAGGATGAGATGGTTGGATGGCATCACCAACTCAATGGCCGTGAGATTGAATAGACTCTGGGAGTTGGTGATGGACAGAGAAGCCTGGCGTGCTGCAGTCCATGGGGTTGCAAAGAGTAGGACACGATTGAGTGACTGAACTGAACTGAAATCTCCTAACGTGCCTTTGACCTTAGATCTTCATCATCTGTGATATGAAAGAGTCACCTGGAGAGTGAGGATGGTGGCTATGAAGATTTGTGACTCTGCCTAGAATGTGGTAGGAATGCAACAATACATATTAGTTTCCATTTCCCACTCAAGGGAAAACCAGCTGCAAATTTGCAGATACCAGTCACTCAGGGTACAAGCTTGAAAGAAGTAGAATCTGTGTTTAGATGCACCAGTATTTCTAAACTGATATACAGCCATCTTGCACAAGTGAATTCGTGTGCATGTGTGTGCATGTGTGCTGTGTTCATGTCCGACTCTTTGCGATCCCATGGATTGCAGCTCACCAGGCTCCTCTGTCCATGAGATTCTCCAGGCAAGACTACTTACTGGAATGGGTTGCCTTGTCCTCTTCCAGGGAATCTTCCAAATCCAGGGATCTCAAAGGACCTGCACTTTCCTAATGGTAACTGTATCTAGTGAATTAAAACAGGAACTTGTGGAGAAGAAAGATTTATACTGATTTATATCGTGATACTGTGTGGATCACAATAAACTGTGGAAAATTCTGAAAGAGATGGGAATACCAGAACACCTAACCTGCCTCTTGAGAAATCTGTATGCAGGTCAGGAAGCAACAGTTAGAACTGGACATGGAACAAAAGACTGGTTCCAAATAGGAAAAGGAGTCCGTCAAGGCTGTAATATTGTCACCCTGCTTATTTAACTTCTATGCAGAGTACATCATGAGAAACGCTGGACTGAAAAAAACACAAGCTGGAATCAAGATTGCCAGGAGAAATATCAATAACCTCAGATATGCAGATGACACCACCCTTATGGCAGAAAGTGAAGAGGAAAGAAAAAGCCTCTTGATGAAAGTGAAAGAGGAGAGCAAAAAAGTTGGCTGAAAGCTCAACATTCAGAAAACGAAGATCATGGCATCAGGTCCCATCACTCCATGGGAAATAGATGGGGAAACAGTGGAAACAGTGTCAGACTTTATATTTTTGGGCTCCCAAATCACTGCAGATGGTGACTGCAGCCATGAAATTAAGAGACGCTTACTCCTTGGAAGAAAAGTTATGACCAACATAGATATCATATTCAAAAGTAGAGACATTACTTTGTCAGCNAGGGAATGACTACCCACTCCAGTGTTCTTGCCTGGAGAATTCCATGGACAGAGGAGCCTGACAGGCTACTGTCCATGGGGTCGCAGAGTCAGACACAACTGAATTATTAGCATACACTAATGCACGCACACATGCCACATTCCAAGGCCCTGGGTTTAATTTCCTGGACATACTGAATGAACATCACTAACCTGTCTCTTATACACATCTAGATGTGTATAAGAGACAGGAAGAAGGCTGAGCACTGAAGAATTGATGCTTTTGAACTGTGGTGTTGGAGAAGACTCTTGAGAGTCCCTTGGACTGCAAGGAGATCCAACCAATCCATTCTGAAGGAGATCAGCCCTGGGATTTCTTTGGAAGGAATGATGCTAAAGCTGAAGCTCCAGTACTTTGGCCACCTCATGCGAAGAGTTGACTCATTGGAAAAGATTCTGATGCTGGGAAGGATTGGGGGCAGAAGGAGAAGGGGATGACAGAGGATGAGATGGCAGGATGGCATCACTGACTCGATGGACATGAGTCTGAGTGAACTGAGGGAGTTGGTGATGGACAGGGAGGCCTGGCGTGCTGCGATTCATGGGGTTGCAAAGAGTCGGACACGACTAAGCAACTGAACTGAAATGAACTGAAAGCTATATATACAAAATAGTTGCTGAAATGTTGGTAGGAATTGCACTTCACCTGTGCATCAGTTTGGAGAGAAAAGGCATCTTTCTTTACTACGTTGAGTTTTCCAACTTGTTAATGTAGAGTATCTCTCTATTTCTTTCATTAGCATTTTACTTAATTTAATTAAATTAGCATGTAATTAATTTCTTTCACTGGCATTTTGTAGTTTTCAACCACAAAGTCCTGCACACATTTTGCTATATTTACATCTCAGTATTTCATTTGTTAATTGATTATAAATGGTATTATATTTTAATTTCAGTATATACATCTTCATTGCTATAGAAATACAATTGAAACATATATATTTATCTGGTATCCTGTTACCTTACCAACCTCACTTATTATTTCTAATTTTTTTTTTTTTTTTTTTTTTTGGTGGGGGGATTCTCTGGTATTTTCTGTGCACAGTGGGGCTTCCCTGGTCCCTGGTGGATCAGAGAATAAAGAATCTGCCTGCAATGCAGGAGATGAAGATTTATTCCTGACTTAGGAAGATTCCCTGGAAGAAGAAATGGCAATTCACCCCAGTATTCTTGCCTGGAGAATTCCATGGACAGAGGAGCCTGGTGGGCTGCAGTCCATGGGGTTATAAGGAATTGGACACAATTGACTGCCTAACGCACAAACACACACAAGCACCATGGTGATGTCATCCATAAAAACATAAGAATTCTTTCTTCCTTCCTGATTAGCATATCTTTTATTCCCATTTCCTATCTATTGCACCTGGTAGAATTTCTAGCAGAGTGCCTATCATTGCCTTATCCTTGAACATCATTAGTCATAATTTTAGTTGCAACATTCTATAGATGTTCTACTTATCAAATTGAGGAAGTTCCCCCTCTATCTAACTTTCTGAGATTCTTTTATTATTAATAAGTACTGAATTTTGCAAAATGTTTTTTTTTTACACTTTTAGCATATTATATAATTTTTCTTTTTAGTCTATTAACATGGTGAATTACTTTGTTTCTTTGTTTAGATTTGAACATTCAATCAGACTTGCATTATAAAAATAAATCCCACTTGATCATTGTGCATGATTCTTTTCACATATGTCTAAATTCTATTTTCTAATAGTTTGTTAAACATTTTTCCACCTATACTATTTAAGGACATTGGTTTATAATTTTCTTATTTTGTACTGTGTATGTGTGTGTTTGAGTGACACTAACTTCACAAAATGAATTGAGGGTTGTATTCCTCTACTTTCTGAATTTTTTTTTTCTTTTTCTTTTCTTTAACATTTGCTAGAATTCTCTAGTTTAGAAGATGGCCTAGAAACTATCTTGCTGTGGAGATTTCTGTGCTGGAAGATTTTCATTTTAAATGAAATTTCCTTAATAGATTGATGGCTGTTTAAATTATTTATTTATATTGAGCAAGTTTATGATAGTTTGTATCTTTTAAGAAATTGGTTCATTATAAATAAATTGTCAAATTTATGTGTACAAAGTTTTCAGGGTGTTCCTTATCCATTTTGTGGTCTGCTGTATCAGTAGTGACATTCCCTGTTATTCCAGATATTGGTAATTTGTGTCTTCTCTCTTTGTCTCTCTCTCTCTCTTTTTTTTTTTGTTCTTTAGCACACTTCTTAGAGATTTGAAATTTTGTCAGTTGTTTTCCAAAGCGTCTGCTCCTGGTTTCACTGATTTTCTCTGCTGATATTTTTTTTTTTCCTTTTTTTCTTTTAACATCATTGATTTTGAATCTTCAGTTCAGTCTCTCAGTCATGTCCGACTCTTTGGGACACCATGAACAACATGCCAGACCTCCCTGTCCATCACCAACTCCCAGAGTTTACCCAAACTCATGTCCATTAAGTCAGTGATGCCATCCAACCATCTCATCATCTGTCGTCCCCCTCTCCTCCTACCCTCAATCTTTCACAGCATCAGGGTCTTTTCAAAGACCAGCTCTTCACACCAGGTGGCCAAAGTATTGGAGTTTCAGCTTCAAATTCAGTCCTTCCAATGAAAACCCAGGACTGGTCTCCTTTAGATGGACTGGTTGGATCTCCTTGCAGTCCAAGGGAATCTCAAGAGTCTTCTCCAACACCACAGTTCAAAAGCATCAATTCTTCTGTGCTCAGCTTTCTCTATAGTCCAACTCTCACATCTATATATGACCACTGGAAAAACCATAGCCTTGACTAGACAGATCTTTGCTGACAAAGTAATATCTCTCCTTTTCAATATGCTGTCTAGGTTGGTCAGAACTTTCCTTCCAAGGGGTAAGCATCTTTTAATTTCATGGCTTCAGTCACCATCTGCAGTGATTTTGGAGCCCAGAAAAATAAAGTCAGCTTACTGTTTCCACTGTTTCCCCATCTATTTGCCATGAAGTGATGGGACCAGATGTCATGATCTTCGTTTTCTGAACGCTGAGTTTTAAGCCAATTTTTTCACTCTCCTCTTTCACTTTCATCAAGGAGCTCTTTAGTTCTTCACTTTCTGCCATAAGGGTGGTGTCATTTGCATATCTGAAATTGATATTTCTCCTGGCAATCTTGATTCCAGCTTGTGCTTCTTCCAGCCCAGTGTTTCTCAAGATGTACTCTGCATATTAGTTAAATATAATTATTATATTTTTTCTCTATTTGCTTTTGGGTTTATTTGCTCTTCTTTTTATTGGCTTTTAAGATTATTTGAAATTTTTTCTCTTACCCATTATGAGTGAATATAGCACTATAAATTTCACTATCAGCAGTGTTTAGCTATGTCTCACACCTTCTAATGTTTTATTTTCAATTTCATTCAGTCTGATGTAGTTTTCAAATTTCCTTTATGACTATTACTTTCATAGAGGAATAATTTTAAATTTTACTTAGTTTCTTAGTTTCCAAATGTTTGGATATTTTTCCATTATTTTTATTGTGATACAAGAGCATATGTTATATGATTTCAATTCTTTTAAATTTGCTTTGATGTATTTTATAACTCGTAATGAGTTATGCTGGAACTTGAAAAGTGCATGCTTTGCTTTTGAGTGGAGTGTTTTAGAAATATCAATTAGGTCCTGTTGGTTGATGATATAATTAAGTTCTTTTACAACTTTGCTGCCTTTGGGTCCAGTTGTTTTCTTAATTGTGTTAGGGTTATTCAAATCTCAAATTATAATTGTAGATTTGTCTATTTCTCTTTCCAGCTCTATCAGTTTTTGCTTCACCTGTTTTGTTGTTTGGTGTTTTTTTGTGTGTGTGTGTGCTGCATACACGTTTAGAATTATTATGTCTTCTTAATGAATTGATCTGTTTTCCACTACATAATGTCATTCTCTGTCTCCAGTAATTTCCCCCCTCCCGAGTCTACTTCATCAGATTTTAATACACCTTTTCTTGTTTTCATTAATGTTTGGGTAATGTATCTCTTTTCATCCTTTTACTTTCAAACTGCCTATTGTGTTATATATAACCTAAGTTTCTCATACACAGTAGGCAGTTGGATTTGTATTTTAATTCACTGTGCCAATCTTTGTCTTTTAATTGGTGAATTTAAACCATTTTCAACTAATCTATTTATTGCTATGGATGGCTATTTTATTTTTGGATTCTATTGGCTCTCTTTTTTATTTTTCTGTTTTCTTTTTCTTGCTTTCTCATGGGTTACTAGAAAATTTTAGAAATCCATTTGATTTCCTTATAGTGTTTGAGTTTTTCTCTTTGTATAGATTTCTTAGTGGTTGCTGAAGATGCTACATTGTATGTTCATACATACACACAGAGATTTTATCACAGTCTACTGGTATCATCATTTTACTAATCTGAGCAAAATATGCAAACCTTACCTTCCTTTATGTTTCCTTCTCTTACACTGTTTTTAATGTAATTTATTAAATATTTATTCCACACACATTTAGAACCACATCAGAGAGTGTTTTAAATTTGCTTCAGTTGCCAAAACAGGCTATACATATTTATCAACTTGTGAAAATGCACATTAGTCACTTATTTTTCTTAAAAAAATCTACTTCAGAATAATATGTTAAATTTTATGAACCTTGATGGCATCCCTGCATATCTTTTCAGTCATTCTTTTGTAAGCTAAAATTAAAATGGTGAATATTGGCCCCTTATTCTAAGTCGTACTTTAAAAAATTGTCACTGAATGACGCATTCCTTTACTTTCAGTTGTATCCAGAGACCAATTAACATTTTAAACTTTCTTCCATTTTCTATTTTGCCATTTATATTATCAGAAATAATTTAGGAGCAGATATCATGTACTTTATTCTACCATTGAAGACTCTGAGCACTAGTAATTTGTGAATGATGGATGTGGAACACGTAACCCAGGTTCCTGGGAGGGAAAGTTTAAAGTCCATCACTTTCTAACATCCCTGTGTGGACAGAAACTCTCTAACAGAAAATAGAGAAAGAAGTGTCAGCTATAACACTGAACGGGGCAGCCCTGTTGGCCATGGGGGTCAAGGGTCTCTGTGGTATCATTTACAGACCATTTACTTTAAGACACGTTTGCCACACAATAGGTAGGTGAGGAAAGAGTGAATCAAAGTTTTGTAGAAATGATAGCTGTGTCATGAACAGAGGCAAAAAAAAAAAAAAAGAGAGAGAGAGAACAAATACTTAATAGCAACCTAAGCCAAGTTCACAGAACTTGCCTTCTTTTTTCATTCTTGTGTGTAGCCTTAGAACTATTATCCCCTTTTCACCAAAAAGGAAACTGAGACTCAGGTATTAGTTAAGTTCTCAAAGAACATATATAAAATTTACGCATAATTTTTCAATCCTCCGTAGTTCGTCTCCATGACATGTGAAGCAACACAAAGCTGTGTTAAAGAAAAGTAAGCCACCTCCTTAAAGGTGCTGCTACACAAGCATATTTGGAAACTAATCGCATGAACAAAATATTATAAAGAACTGCAGACAGTTAATCAGAGTGTTAATACTGGGTCATTCTTCTTTGACTAGAAAGGACCAGGTCTGAGTCTTAAATAGAGGGTAAAAGTGTGGCAAGAAGAAATAAATATAGGATGATATTGAAACTAAATAAGACACCATGAAGAGTTGTTGACAAAAGTGCTTGAATAGTAACAGAAACTAACATTTATTGGATGTTCACCATGTTTGTCTCCCTTGATCTACACAATAATGAAAACAGGAATTGTATACATTTTGTGAAAGAGAGCTATTTGAAAAGATTAAAAAAAAAAAGTGGAAGGTCCAGGGTTTCAACACAATATTGGACAGTCTTTTCACAAGTGTTTGGTCTTGACTGAGGGTTTGCTAAGGTAATTACAAGAATTCTAATGGCCACAGAAATCAGCATATATCAAGATTATGTCCTTGATTGCATTCTAATGGGATTAGATACCATTCTCCAGGAAGTGAGAAAGCTTTTATGGTATTTGAAAATGTAGTGACATTGTCAAAGATAAATTTGGTGACTGTGTGAAGCCTGGATTTTAGAAGCAAGTTCCGGAGCACAGAAAATGAAGTTAGGAGATTACTGAAGTACTTCGGATGACTGCAAGAAAGAATCTGCCCTAAAGTGGGATTAGTGGTCAAGGAAAAGAGAAATGACAATGGGGAATGCTTTGCAAGTAAATGAGATGCATAGAATATAGACATCAGAAGGACAGGAAAAACTGTTTCACTTTTCATGTCCTAAGATATTTTGAATTACCAAATTAAATCAGAAGGTTAGCATTTCAAAAGTGGTAGAAAATACAGCAAAGCTTTCAGCTTCACAAAGCTGATGGATTTATTCACATAAAAGTAGTTTGGATATATTTGGTAATTATTTCAAATTATATGAAAAGGATGTAATATTAACATGATGGAATGCTTCATAAAATTCATGAAAGCTCTGATATTTTATTAAACACAGTGCACTAAAATTCCAAATAAATATATAGTAGTTATTAGGATTAGTAGGGGCTTCCCTGGTGGCTCAGAGGTTAAAGCGTCTGCCTCCAATGAGGGAGACCCGGGTTCGATCCCTGGGTCGGGAAGATCCCCTGGAGAAGGAAATGGCAATCCACTCCAGTATTCTTGCCTGGAGAATCCCATGGACGGAGAAGCCTAGTAGGTTACAGTCCACGGGGTCGCAAAGAGTCGGACACGACTGAGCGACTTCACCTATTCACCTATTAGGATTAGTAATAAAATCTGATTATTTTTATGATATATGTTGATTTCAGCAATATCGATTTTGCTTTATTTATATTAGGTTATTGAAGCTATACATTACTTACACTGGTTACTGTTCAAGTTGGCATATTTATATCTTTTCTTCTAGTTATGTAATTGACTTTATTTTTATTATACCACATTCTCATGGTGAATTTTTTTCTTGACTGTTCACTTTATTTTATCACTCATTATCCACCAAGGGGCATTAAATTAGTTCTTGAAATCTAGATGGAAAGGGGAATAGCTGTTGACAAAAGCAAAAATGTGTATTTTTATTGTTTTCTATGTAACATTGTATATATATTTTTTCAGATTCAGAGTCAACTAACATTAACTGAGTGCTTACTTTGTGCTTTTGTAATGAGGCATATTCAGACAGAAATGTTAAAATTTGTCCAGCAACAAGAAACTTAAAAATTGACAGTTTTAGAAGGAGCAGAGTTGAAGACAGTAAATCAGGCTGATTTTCTGAGCCAGAGACAGAAAAGTTGAGAACAACTGCACTCATACACTAGTGTGAAAACTAGGGAATTTCTTATACTACTTCTCTCTTCTCATTCTATACCTCAACATTACAATGCAGCTTATGCTACCTAATATCACCAAGTGTGGTTCTGACATGAACTTATAATTTCCTCCATGGAATTGATGAATGTATCAATCACACTTGGATAAAAGAAAGAAATGTGTCCATGTTTGATGTGTGTTGTTTTCTTCCCATGGTATTTAGGGCCTATTAACCTTCTTTCGTTTCCCTGACTTTGTTCCTGTCTTTCCTTAGAGTGTGTGTGTGTGTGTGTGTGTGTGTGTGTGTGTGTTATAGTTCTGGGCCAGGACCATTGACTTTAGATGTTATGTTGAAGCAAACTCTTGGAGGTAGTGTTACAGATTCTTCAATCTACAGACCTATGCACAACTCCTCATAGTCCCCTGAAATCCTTTTATGGCACTGAATAATATTATTTAATTGTTTGTATTATTTATTTGTCTAGTGGCCACTTCTCTCTAGACTATAACTTTCATGATGACAAGGACCTTGACTTCTAGTTTATATTTGCATTTCAGCACCCAAAGCAGTGGCTGGCGTACAGTTTATCTCAAAACAAGTAATTTAAGGAAAGGTACCTCAGCAATAAAGAATCTAGAATGCAGGAGACACAAGAGATGTGGGTTTGATCCCTGGGTGGGAAAAATCCTCTGGAGGAGGGCATGGCAACCCACTCCAGTATTCTTGCCTGGAGAGTCCCATGGACAGAGGAGTCTGGCAGATTACACTTCATGGGGTTGCAAAGAGTCAGACATGACTGAGGCAACTGAGTACAGCATAGCACAATATACATAATACAGAAAAAGTGCTAAAATATTCAAGAGTTTTGTTTGCTTATTGTTTTTTGGGGGGTATTATTGATACATCATGAGAAACGCTGGACTGGAAGAAACACAAGCTGGAAACAAGATTGCAGGGAGAAATATCAATAACCTCAGATATGCAGATGACACCACCCTTATGGCAGAAAACGAGGAACTAAAAAGCCTCTTGATGAAAGTAAAAGAGGAGAGTGAAAAAGTTGGCTTAAAGCTCAACATTCAGAAAACGAAGATCATGGCATCTGGTCCCATCACTTCATGGGAAATAGATTGAGAAACAGTGGAAACAGTGTCAGAGTTTATTTTTTGGGGCTCCAAAATCACTGCAGATGGTGACTGCAGCCATGAAATTAGAAGACGCTTACTCCTTGGAAGAAAAGTTATGACCAACTCAGATAGCATATTCAAAAGCAGAGACATTACTTTGCCAACTAAGGTCCATCTAGTCAAGGCTATGGTTTTTCCAGTAGTCATGTATGGATGTGAGAGTTGGACTGTGAAGAAGGCTGAGCACCAAAGAATTGATGGTTTTGAACTGTGGTATTGGAGAAGACTCTTGAGAGTCCCTTGGAGTGCAAGGAGATCCAACCATTTTGAAGGAGATCAGTGCTGGGATTTCTTTGGAAGGAATGATGCTAAAGCTGAAACTCCAGTACTTTGGCCACCTCATGTGAAGAGTTGACTCATTGGAAAAGACTTTGATGCTAGGAAGGATTGGGGGCAGGAGGAGAAGGGGACGACTGAAGATGAGATGGCTGGATGGCAACACAGACTCGATGGACATGAGTCTGAGTGAACTCTGGGAGTTGGTGATGGACAGGGAGGCCTGGCGTGCTGCGATTCATGGGGTCGCAAAGAGTTGGACACGACTGAGTGACTGAACTGAACTGAACTGATTGATAACATTGTTCCATTGAAGAGGTATGTACTTTTCATACTCATAATCTTATTTCTCCAGACCCTTTTCCATGCTTTTCCACCTTATTTGGGACCTGAGAGGCTGACCTGTTAGTCTACATCAAGCAGATATCCTTATCCCTGACTTCCTATTAGGGTCAGTCAATGTAAGTCACAGACAGGACAGGAGAGAATGATGAAGAGATAGGTCCGAATATTTATTCCCCATCTTCCTGCCCCACTGGACCATGTGCTCCTCTATCAAAGATCATAGCTCTCATCAGAGGCCTCTTTACCCCCAGAGGTACACTACAGCTGAGTTACAGCAACCAAACTATATTAGCTTCCATGGTTACCATAGCCAAATACCATAATTTGGACCATTTAAACAAAAACATATTGTCTCATAGTTCTGGAGGCTGGAAGTCTGAAATCATGGTATCAGCAGGGCCATGCTCACTCTGAAACCTGAAGAAAAGGATTCTTTCTTGGTAATAACCCCCCACCCTAACCCCACACAGTCATTCCCTGTTACTCCTTGACTTGTAGATATATCATTCCAATCTCTTGTCTTCATCATCATTTGAGATTCTCCCTGTATCCCTGCCTCCTCATATCTCTCGGTCTTCACATGGCCATCTTTCAATAATGACCTCAGTCTCAGTGGATTAAGGGTTCACCTGATCTCCAACACGACCTTAACTTAACTAGTTACATCTATAAGGACCCTGTTTCCAAATTTGATCAACGTTCTTTGGCACTGGAGGTTATGACTTCAATACGTATTTTTTTGGAAGACATAGTTCAGTGTATAACACAATCCCTCACCTATGCCTATAGGTCTAAAAGTACTAAGAAGCACTTCCTATTGCTTGCCTATATATGTTTCATCATATTGTTGGTTTCCTTTAACTCTGCTTTCACCTTTGCATATACCCCTCTCCCTTCGGATGGTGATTGCAGCCATATAATTGAAAGATACTTGCTCCTTGGAAGAAAAGATAGACAAACCTAGATAGCATATTAAAAAGCAGAGACATCATCTTGCCTACAAAGGTCCATATAGTTAAAGCTATGGTTTTTCCAGTAGTCATTTATAACTTCGAGAGTTGGACCATAAAGAGGGCTGAGCACTGAAGAACTGGTGCTTTCAATTTGTGGTGCTGGGAAGACTCTTGAGAGTCCCTTGGGCAGCAAGGAGATCAAGCCATTCAACACTAAAGGAAATCAACACTGAATATTCATCAGAAAGGCTGATGCTGGGGCTTTAATTCTTTGGCCATCTGATGGGAAGAGCCAACTCATTGGAGAAAGACCCTGATTCTGGGAAAGACTGAAGTCAGGAGGAGAAGAGGGTGACAGGGGATGAGACAGTTGGGAAAGACTGAAGTCAGGAGGAGAAGAGGGTGACAGGGGATGAGACAGTTGGATGGCATAACCAACTCAATGGACATGAGTTTGAGCAAACTCCAGGAGACAGTGAAGGACAAGGAAGCCTGGAGTGCTGCAGTCCATGGCGTCTCAAATAGTTGGACACGGCTCAGCGACTGACAACAACATACTCCTTTCATTCAATTCCCTTGATTATTTCTCTTGAGTGCACCTTTGGTTTTCTGCCAGGACCCTCATCATGTTAAACTGCCAACCCTATCTTCCCAAAACTGAGTGCAGTATTTATGAAATTTGCCTGGAATTGGTTGTGTCTAATTTTTTGAAGTTTGGGAAGAAGAAAACGATGTTTTAAAAATGTACTAATTAAAGGTTTGGAAAAAAGGCTTCATTCATATCCAATGCAAGACATAGAGCTCTATGATTTGACCTTTAGAAGTAAAAAGGTTGATATTTGTCTGATAAGCTGGGGACATCATCAAAGGTAGTTGTAGCAAAATGTTAGTTTTTTTTTTACTGAGGTACCCAATCTGCCCTTTAGACATCAGCTGTAATGGAAACTGACAGGAACTAGCAGAAAGGGTAAAGTCAAAATTTCAAAACCATTTGTGAATTATAAATAAAATATAACACCATATATTGAATTGTCACTCCAAATCCCTTGCTCAGTGATGATAAGGAGATCTGTGCCTGCTTTAAAGTTTAATATGACCATCATTCAGCAAGAAAGACATGTTAAGTCGCTTTAGAAAGTGATTGCTGGAATGGATGTGCTAACGTGCATCTACATTTGCAACCTCTCCTTAACACATTTCACATAATTTTATTTCTCTTGTCTTCAGCCTACACAAATATCAATTTAAAGATTTGAGAAATGAATGGAAAGTATCACTTTTAAGTGGTGGAAATTATCCATCTGGATATGACATCTCTGTTATGAACAAAACAGTTTAGTGATGATTTTAGCTACCCTGAAAGTGTGTTCACATGTATGCATACATGTGTATGTGTTTGCATGTAGGCAAGATTTGCTATATATTTATCAATAGTGCTCATGAAGAAATCTTCTTGTTTAAGGGATAAAATATTGAAGTCTGTGTGAGAGTAACCTTGAGAATGTGTGTCTTACCTTCCTTATGCATGGGCCAAATTAGCTCATTACTCCAGCTTAAGGGTCCACAAATTTTCATTTTACTTTAATGCATTTCTCAGAATAAATAATGCAAATGTATTTTGACTGCAAGTAATTTCTATCAAAAATATCACAATAACAACATTAGCGAATAAAATAGTTCGTTTATTCATGGAATTTTAGGTCACATATTTGCCTTTCCTTTCATCAGTCTGAACCCAGAAAAAATGAATACTGTGGGATTCCAGTGTCCATTTTTGTCACTAAAGTACAACAAAATGTTTTAATATGGCAGAAAAACAAAACCACTGAATTTAAAGAAACAGGTTCTGATACTCGTTCTGCCTCAAATTTTAAAATTCTAGACAATGGAAAATTTGATTTCTGTGAGTATGATGGTGGTGGTTTAGTCACTAAATTATGTCCAACTTATGCTACCGAATGGACTGTAGCCTGCCAGGCTCCTCTGTCCATGGGATTCTCCAGGCAAGGATGCTGGAATGGGTTGCCATTGCCTTCTCCATCTGTGAGTGTATCTATGTGTTTTTCTCACATATAATGTGAGCATTCTAAATTATGCCTTGTCTCTTGTTCAGATCTGTTACTGTATGAATCTAAGAAAAAGTTACCAAGTCATGTGCCATGGATTATTATTGAGTATTATTATATTATTATTATTATATAATAGAAACCTCTTGCAATTTGGATAGAGATAGAAAGACATTTGCTATTAGCCATTTTGGGTAGCTATATACAGGGTCAACACAAATAAAATACAGGTTTGTGATAGTCTTAATGATCTCTGTAAATTCAAAATCCTTCTAACTTGCTTCAATCTATTTTTAAAGAAATTGGGACAGCTGTTTAATGCTGGAAGTATAAGAGAGAGTTTCTATGGTAAACAACTTCTAAAATGGTTCCCACTGATTTCTGTCTTCTGGAATTCATATTTGTATGTACTCCCTTCCCTTTGCATGTAAGAACAATCTAGTGAGTTGCTTCTGATAAACTGTATGTGGTAAAAGAGATCAGATGTCAGTTACAAAATTAGATTATGAAAGATTTTGTCTTCCATCTTGGCTCACCCACTCCATCTGGCTAGCTCTTCTCACTTGGTTGCTCTGATGAAGCATCACCCGTTTTGCAAGCTGCCCTATGGACAGGCCCATATATCAAAGAAATGTAAGGAGCATTCAGTCAACCAATAACCTGCAAGGAATCAAAGCCCTCAGTTTAATAACTCCTGAGAAACTGAGTCTTTCCAGCAAGAATGTGAATGACAATGGAAGGAGATCCCTCCCAAGTCAAGACTTGAGATGACTGGAGCCCACACTAATACTTTGATTGCAACCTGTGAGGACACTAAAGCAGTGGGTCCAACTAGGCCACAAGAGAATTACTAAACTACAGAAACTGAGACAGTAATACATATTTTTTAAGTTACTAAGTTTTAGGATAATCCATTACATAGAAATAGTTAACTGATACAGTTTCTCTTTGGCATAAAGACTAACTGCCTTTGCAGAGGGTGGAACTAACAGCCTACTTTTGTGGAGAACAAAGGAGTAATAAAGTCAACCTAAGCAGTGATTTCAGAAGAAACCGGTGAGCTCTTTTCTTCTAGTAAGCTTGGATTCCTAGACAGAAAACAAACCAGAAACCATGAAAATAGGAAAAAATAAATGAATATGTTTTGCATAGACCTCTACTTTCTTGAAGGTGAATGTTGCTCAGGTGTGTCCAACTCCGTGCAACTCTGTGGACTATAGCCCACCAGGCTCCTCTGTCTTTGGAATTTTCCAGGCAAAAGTACTGGAGCAGGTAGCCATTCCCTTCTATGATGGCTCAGACAGTAAAGAAACTGCCTACAGTACAGGAGATCAGGACTCTATCTCTGGGTCAGGAAGGTCCTCTGGAAAAGGGAAATGCTACCCACTCCATTATTCTTGCTTGGAGAATTTCATGGACAGAGGAGCTGGGCAGGCTACAGTCCGCAGAGTTGAGAGTAGGACACACCTGAGCAACTATCACTTCAGACAATATCTTTCTTGCCAAAGTTATGTTGTATCACTTAAATACTCTGGATAAATCTGCTCACTCATTAGAGTCCAGCCATGTTTATCCCTTTCTAGTTACTCAAGCAGATCTGTTCTTCCTTACAAAGGATGTTTTTCCTTGACATTCCTATTGCCTAGAATGTTCATTCTACTCCACACTATTGGTTTTTTGTTTTTCTTTTCTCTGTTTTTCAGGTTAATAATCCCCTTCTATTTAACTTATATGCAGAGTACATCATGAGAAATGCTGGGCTGGAAGAAACACAAGCTGGAATCAAGATTGCCAGGAGAAATATCAATAACCTCAGATATGCAGATGACACCACCCTTATGGCAGAAAGTGAAGAGGAGCTAAAAAGCCTCTTGATGAAAGTGAAAGAGGAGAGTGAAAAAGGTGGCTTAAAGCTCAACATTCAGAAAACGAAGATCATGGCATCTGGTCCCATCACTTCATGGGAAATAGATGGGGAAACAGTGGAAACAGTGCCAGACTTTATTTTTTTGGGCTCCAAAATCACTGCTGATGGTGACTGCAGCCATGAAATTAGAAGACGCTTACTCCTTGGAAGAAAAGTTATGACCCAACCTAGATAGTATATTCAAAAGCAGAGACATTACTTTGCCAACTAGGTCCGTCTAATCAAGGCTATGGTTTTTCCTGTGGTCATGTATGGATATGAGAGTTGGACTGTGAAGAAGACTGAGCACCAAAGGATTGATGCTTTTGAACTGTGGTGTTGAAGAAGGCTCTTGAGAGTCCCTTGGACTGCAAGAAGATCCAACCAGTCCATTCTGAAGGAGATCAACCCTGAGATTTCTTTGGAAGGAATGATGCTAAAGCTGAAACTCCAGTACTTAGGCCACCTCATGCAAAGAGTTGACTCATTGGAAAAGACTCTGAGGCTGGGAGGGATTGGGGGCAGGAGGAGAAGGGGACGACCGAGGATGAGATGGCTGGATGGCATCACGGACTCGATGGACGTGAATCAGGGTGAACTCCGAGAGATGGTGATGAACAGGGAGGCCTGGCGTGCTGCGATTCATGGGGTCGCAAAGAGTCAAACACGACTGAGCGACTGAAATGAACTGAACTGAACTGAAGAGCACCATTTCAAAGTAATTCTCTCTTTTTTTCCCCTCCACCCAAGCTACTTCTTTTCCCATGTAGATTATTTACAATTTACACTTTTTTATTCACTGTTATATTTTTTCCCTACCCACTGGAATATAAACTCCAAACAACAGGTTCCATGTCCTTTTTATTCACTCTTTAATCCCTAGCACCTTGGCTTGAGTGTCTGGAACAGCCTGGCACAGCAATAAAGCCTTATATGGGAGGAATGCGGAAAGGGGTAAAGGAGGACCAGACAGTTAGTATAAGTATAGGACCACACTGAAGATCAATGCATCAAAAGCAATTAGTCAGATATATAAATATGTAGCAGATATGAAAGTTTTCTTTGAATGCATCTTAGAATTCATAACTCTTTAATAATTTACTGAACTGTTAGTCACATTTGAAAAGTCATTTGGGAGACTTCTCTGGTGGTACGGTAGCTAGGACTCCAAGCTCCTGATATAGGGGGCCCGGGTTCCATCCCTGATTAGGGAACTAGATCCCACATGCTGCAACTAAAGTTCGAGTACTGCAGCCAAAGGTCTCTTGTACCATAACTAAGATCCAGAACAGTCATGTAAATAAATAATATTTTAAATAAATAAATAGAATTTTTAAAAAAGTTGTTTTTATTGGGATTTGTTTTTGGAAGTTGAATTAGAAAATTTTAACCCTGGTGCTTAGACAAAAGTATATGATTCTAGTTAAATTAAAGAAGGAATGAATAGATACATAATATGTTATACTTGAACTTGGAGACACACTTTCAATTTTGGATTGCTCACCATTGTAACAATCCTTGGCACTGCACTGCCTCAACAGGTAACTTATCTATAAAACGAGAAGATAGGTGTTTAAATGATATGAGAATCCTAAATCCAAAATACTTTACTATTTTATTTCAGTATCCATTTTATTTTTTTATTTAATTTTAGGTTTTATAAGTTATACTATATGGCTACTTCAGGATTATGGCCACCTGAAACCGTGTGTCAGTGAGCTTACTGTGGGAAAAAAAAAAATGTGATAGATTCTTAAATGTCCCAGTTCTTCAGTACTTCACATATGCAGTCATGATGATATATCACTTTCCATCCTACTCTGGCTCTGGGCCTAGTCATGTGACATGATCTGGCCAATGACGTGTCAGTAGACATGACATAAGCAGAGGCTTGAAATGGCTTTCACTTTGGGTCTTGCTCTTACCCTTACTCTTAGGACACTGCCATCATAAGAAAAACATCCTGAGGCTGACCTGCTAGTTTAAAAAAGAAACTGAGAGAAGTGTGAAGCAACTAGTCAGCCCACAGAGGCATGTGCAGCCGAACAGATGTGCAGAAATTTAAGTGAGACTAGTAAAGGTCAAATGTCCCCTGGCTATATAAGCTGAATCTCAAAGATGTATGAGAAATAAATCCATAGTGGCACATGCCACTGGAGATTGAGAAAAGCTTGTTACACAGTAATTCCTAATTGATGTTACAGGGAACATGTATTGCAAAGAGAAATGATATACTATGCTTTTTCAAAATTTAATGTAAAACTGAAATGTCAGTTAGTAAGCAGACATCTCATGACTCCATAAAATCATTCTAAAACATCAGAATTTTGATCTTTGATGTTTTATTACATTGAAATAAAAGCAAATTCCCTAAGATATATACTCTATAAAGTACCTATATCTGAAAACCCATTACTCCCTTTAATTTTTTTAAATGATCTAAGATGCTATGAAAATTTGAAGGTAGCATGGCTAAATAAAAAGAAAGAAAATATGTGAAAATGGTAACTTTGAAAGAGTTTGATTTTTTTGACTTTTAACACTTCCTCATATATGAATAACTATGCTTTATTCATTTGTTTGCTTGCTATTATCTTTTTATTACATCTTTCAAATATTTGTGGTAGCTACAACTCATGAAAAATAGTATGTGTGCTAGTATTTTCTTGTGCATATCTATCAGCATAGATCAGCTCAGGTAATTTATTTATTTGTGCCTATATTTATCTCTACCATTGTGTTGTAAATTCCCTCAGGGCAGGAACTGTTCCTTTCATTTCACTGTTTCCCAAGTAGTTTGAAATTAAATATAAGATCTACTGAAGCAAGCTATATGTAGAAGTACACAAAATCATGATGACCTAAGAGCTGGATAGTTGAGGTACAATAAGAACAACTCTTCTCAAAAAGCAGGCATTGTCTGTCATGACTTCTTAGAGAACACAAAGAGACAGGAAAAAAGTATTCCAGTATCTAAGGACACTTTGTTGAAGATAAGTCAATTAAAAATATGCTTTATACTAAAACACATATATTTTACCAAAGTTATTATGATAGCTTTAGGATAAGATTAACAGTGCAGGAAACGCAAGTTCAATCTCTGGGTCAGGAAGATCCCCTGGAGAAGGAAATGGCAACCCATTCCAGTATTCTTGCCTGGGAAATCCCATGGAGAGAGGAGTCTGGCAGGCTACAGTTCATGGGGTCTACATTTCATGGGGTTGCAAAAGAGCCTGACATGACTTCGAGACTAAGCAACAGCAAAGATAAGATTCAAGAATTTAAAAAATACACAGCAAGTAAGCAGAGATGAATTGTTTCATTCACCTCTAAAACTATCGTGGACTTTCCTGGTGGTCCAGTGGTGGAGAGTCCACCTGCCAATGCAGGGGATGTGGGTTCACTCTCTGATCTAGGAGGATTCCCGATAATTAGGGGCAGCTGGGCTCATGTGCTACAGCTACTTAGCTCTCATGCCCCAACTGCTGAAACCCACATGCTCTGGAGACACTGATCTGCAACAGGGAAGCCACCTTAGTGAGAGGTTGGCACATCATCATGGGTGGATTGTGGTTCCATCTTGCCACAACTCCTGTACAACAATGAAGCCAGCAAAATTAAAAAAATAAATTAAATAGAGTATTGCGAAAACTATGAGAAGAAGAAAAAAAACAACAACTCATCATATTTCAGCAAAGAGTCTGGGCCATTCTAACATCCTGTGATCTTTAATTCTATGTTTCTCTGTAGCTCAAAAGTTTATCCCATTCCAGGTCCACTTATAGGCATTAAAGCTTTGTTAGATGGATGAATAGATGAATGGATCAACCAACTAATACCTGTCGGTGAAGGTGAAGATGAGATTGTCTTCAATTTTAATAGCATATCACACACACAATGTGACTAAATTATATAATAGAGAAACTAATAGTTTCCCTAAGACAGAATCACTGAATCTTTCAAAGTCTCATATGTTTATTTCTCATTACATTAAATATTGCCTGTTTTTAATTCCTAATTATTTTATCAACAGTTCTTTTTGACCATTTTTTTCAGCCTTATAGAGGTATAACTGAGAAATAAAACTATAAGATAAAATGTATTATACAACGATCTTTGTTTATATTAATGTATCTACACAATAAACTACATTGTGTCTGTATGTGCCTGGCACTATCTTAGGCATGGAAGATGCTGGGAGGCAATAATGGATATTATCACTCCATGAAAGTTACAAACCCATGAGACAGGGAGATAGAGTGTTGAACATTTCTGCAAGTGTTTAGACAATATTTCTGAAAATTTAGTTATTTTTAAACTAAAATTTGAAGAATCAGGAAGGATCGAGTAGGCAAAATGTGGAATTAAGAGTGTTGCAGATGAAAGAACAAAGTGTACTACAAACTACCTTCAGGCAAAGGTTGTCCAATAGAATAAGTAAAATCATTCTTTAAGCAGTGAGAAGGATCGCTTACTGAGAAGTGACATCTTACTTGCATTGTATATGCATTGTAAATGCAGTGATATGCATTGTAAATGAAGTTTGTAAATGCATTGTATATGCATTGTAAATGAAGTTTCTCATTCAATTAATTCAAATATCCAGGGAAAAATTTTGTATTAATCTTTTCTGTTCTTAAATGAAAAGAAACTAAGGCTTTGAAGAGTTAACTTAAAATTTGAACTCAAGTCATCTGATTCAAAGGCTGGTTTCAAAAACCACTTTGCAAGATGATGATACTTTGTAAAGTGGCTGAAAAATTTTTAAGGGCTTGCTTGGTTCTAGATACGATCCTGAGCATTTAAAATTCACATAAATCATAGCAGGTAGATATAAAAATAATAAAAATTGAAAAGCTTAATGGGGATATGAAAAGTGCTTAAGTTTATTAACTAATTAAGTGGCAAATTTTGAATCTACATGTTCAAATTCCAATGTTATTAACCACTAAGTTATAAAGAAACATTTAAATCATACCAAACTTGTTAGTAATGGTTAGAGGAGATAACTTTACTGTCTTCATTCTAGAGAGATAGCATAAGTAAATACCTTTGGTTTTGATAATGTCATCCCAATAGGATAATATCTTCTCTAATTCATAAGACCATTCTGAAGATCAATAGCACTTTATAATATATATAATCTAAATTTTAAGACGATACACAAAGCTCTTCACAGTCTTATTTCAACTTACCATTTTAGCATCATTACTTACCAACCTGCCTCTTGAACCCAAGACTTTTGTTACTTAGAACTCCTCAAATCATGTACTATTTTCCTTGTTTGCAAGCCTCTATTAAGTTGCTAAAATTACCCAAGTTAACTAGGATTTCAATACTTACTATTGACTGGTTGATATGATTAGCACCAAACTTTCAGACAAAAGGGTACAAAGTATTAATAAATGTCATTATGCACCAGGTTCATTTTTATGTATTCACATACATGTCTGCTCATTAAATTTTTATAACCCTAAGAAATATAATATGTCTCCTACTATAAGAATGAAAAACTTGATGTTTAGATAGGTAAGAAATTTTCCAATGTAAATAATTAGTAAAGTAGAATGAATTGAGCCCAGGTCAGTTGGATTCCAAAATTCATTACATTTTATTAAACCAGATTGTCTTAGTTATTTTTAAGGCAAAGCAAATTTTCAGAACTAGTTTTAAATTAGTTTGAAACTTAAGACTCACATACATTCAAGATTGCCAAAGCATTTCCATCTTTATGTAAAAAGGATATAATAATGCATATAAATTATCTTGCATTCAATAGAGCTAGTTCCTCTCTCATATTTTTTTCTAGCATCTGTGATATGGTTGATGATGGATGTTTGGAAGGTCGGGTGACAGATGGGGGCCAACATGTCTAGCTTCGGATTAAGGAATTAAAATTAGAGATTAAAATTAAGTGTCTTAAAAAGGGAGTGGAGGGTTGGAAATCTTAGAGCCTGGTGATGCCCTGATTCTCTCTGAGATTCATTTTTTAAAAAAGTCTTTTCATTTTAATTTACACTTCTTTGGAGTGAATAGAAATACCACTGCACCATTCATCTAAGTGAAGAGTGGAAGATGCTTTCCGTGATAGTAATGTGATGAGTCCTTGGCCATCAGTGTGGCCTCCAAGAGCCATCTGTTCCCAGAGTCAGTGAACAGTTGGATTTATGAGCTGTTCCCAACAAACTCTGTGTGTGTGGCAGAGAAGGGCAAATCCAGCTGCTGTTTATTTTCATCAAACATCTTGATCTGTTCTTCAAACATTGCAAATTTGATGAAACCTAGAATAGAGTTTGTCAAACACTTTTTTTTTTTCCTAATTGGGAAAACGATTTGAATGTTAAGAAAAATTGCAAAGATGGTTCTTATTCATCCCTAGTTACATAAAGTCACTAATGTTGTAGATCTTATCAATGCACCAGATTCCCAGGGTCTCCCAAAACAAACAAGAACATGCACAAACTCTCACATTGAAACAAACCGCACAAGTATATCTTTCCTCTCAATCTGTCGAAAATTATACAGAGATTAGAACATTCGGAAGTGTGTTTTGTTCCCTTTAATAATTACATTCATTTCAAAATTGTTGAATGAATACTAACATGATTGCTAATAATTGCCCTTAATATGTATTCAGCATTTTTTTAAACTCTTTTAAGTGCTTTCTCACATATTATTGCTGTATGTAATAGGACCAAAATGATGGAGTTGAAAGCTATCTAAAAATCATAGAGTCCAATCTTTTCATTAAAAAAAAAATCAACTCTATTGAGGTAATCTGCATACAATAAAACACATTCAATTTCAATGTTGTATGAGTTCTATGAGTTTTGACAAATGTATTCACAGTGTACCACTGAGATTGTACTATAGGACACTTTCATCACCACAAAAGTTTCCTTTGTGCCCCTTTCTAGTCAACTCCACCCATCACTCTAACCCAAGAGACAGGTGATTTTTTGTTGTTGGTTTTTTTTAACCTTTTGACTTCACCGCGTGGCATGAGAGATCTTAGTTCTCCATTCAGGGACTGAATACACACCCTCTGCATTAGCAGTGCAGAGTCTCAACCACTGGATCGCCAGCAAAGTCCCAAGGCTACTAATCTTTTTTTAAATCACTTTAGAGTTGCTTGGTCTTTTCTAAAGTTTACTGTACATAGGACTCTGCAGTATATTTTATATTTCACTTATTTCATTTAGCATAATATTTGAGAATCATTCATGTCCTTAGCTATATTAAAAGCTCATTGCCTCTTTATTATAGAATAGCATTTCACTGTATGGATATTCCACAGTTTGATTATTCCTTCATCTGTTGATGGCTGCTTGATTTTCCCCCCAAAAATTTTGGCTATTATGAATAAAGTTGCTTTGAACTTTTCTGTACAGTTTTTCTATGTAGACATAAGATATTATTTCTCTTACAACTATCTCATTTTCAGTTTAGTTCAGTTCAGTCACTCAGTCATGTCCAACTCTTTGCAACTCCATGAATCGCAGCACACCAGGCCTCCCTGTCCATCACCATCTGCCGGAGTTCACTCAAAGTCACGTCCATCGAGTCATTGATGCCATCCAGCCATCTCATCCTCTGTCGTCCCCTTTTCCTCCTGCCTCCAATCCTGCCCAGCATCAGAGTCTTTTCCAATGAGTCAACTCTCCGCATGAGGTGGCCAAAGTATTGAAGTTTCAGCGTTACCATCATTTCTTGCAAAAAACACCCAGGGCTGGTCTCCTTCAGAACGGACTGGTTGGATTTTCTTGCAGTCCAAAGGACTTTCAAGAGTCTTCTCCAACACCACAGTTCAAAAGCATCAATTCTTCGGCACTTGGCTTTCTTCACAGTCCAACTCTCACATCCATACATGACTACTGGAAAAACCATAACCTTGACTAGACGGACCATTGTTGGCAAAGTAATGTCTCTGCTTTTGAATATGCTATCCAGGTTGGTCATAACTTTCCTTCCAAGGAGTAAGCATCTTTTAATTTCATGGCTGCAGTCACCATCTGCAGTGATTTTGCAGCCCCCCCCAAATAAAGTCTGACACTGTTTCCACTGTTTCTCCATCTATTTCCCATGAAGTGATAGGACCAAATGTCATGATCTTTGTTTTCTGAATGTTGAGCTTTAAGCCAACTTTTTCGCTCTCCTCTTTCATTTTCATCAAGAGGCTTTTGAGTTCCTCTTCACTTTCTGCCATAAAGGTGGTGCCATCTTGTATATCTGAGGTTATTGATATTTCTCCTGGCAATCTTGATTCCAGCTTGTGTTTCTTCCAGTCCAGCGTTTCTCATGATGTACTCTGCATATAAGTTAAATAAGCAGGGTGACAAAATTCAGCTTTGACGTACTCCTTTTCCTATTTGGAACCAGTCTGTTGTTCCATGTCCAGTTCTAACTGTTGCTTCCTGACCTGCATATAGGTTTCTCAAAAGGCAGGCCAGATGGTCTTGTATTTCCATCTCTTTCGGAATTTTCTGCAGTTTATTGTGATCCACAATGTCAAAGGCTTTGGCATAGTCAATAAAGCAGAAACAGATGTTTTTCTGAAACTCTCTTGCTTTTTTGATGATCCAGCGGATGTTGGCAATTTGATCTCTGGTTCCTCTGCCTTTTCTAAAACCAGCTTAAACATCTGGAAGTTCATGGTTCACATACTGCTGAAGCCTGGCTTGGAGAATTTTGAGCATTACTTTACTAGCATGTGAGATGAGTGCAATTGTGCAGTAGTCTGAGCATTGTTTGGGATTGCCTTTCTTAGGGATTGGAATGAAAACTGACCCTTTCCAGTCCTGTGGCCACTGGTGAGTTTTCCAAATTTGCTGGCACATTGAGTGCAGCACTTTCACAGCATCCTCTTTCAGGATTTGAAATAGCTCCACTGGAATCCCATCACCTCCACTAGCTTTGTTTGTAGTGATGCTTTCTAAAGCCCACTTGACTTCACATTCCAGGATGTCTGGCTCTAGGTGAGTGATCATACCATTGAGATTATCTTGGTCATGAAGATCTTTTTTGTACAGTTCTTCTGTGTATTCTTGCCACCTCTTCTTAATATCTTCTGCTTCTGTTAGGTCCATACCATTTCTGTCCTTTATCGAGCTCATCTTTGCATGAAATGTTCCCTTGATATCTCTAATTTTCTTGAAGAGATCTCCAGTCTTTCCCATTCTGTTGTTTTCCTCTATTTCTTTGCATTGATTGCTGAGGAAACCTTTCTTATCTCTCCTTGCTTTTCTTTGGAACTCTGCTTTTAGATGCTTATATATTTCCTTTTCTTCTTTGCTTTTTGCTTCTCTTCTTTTCACAGCTATTTGTAAGGCCTCCCCAGACAACCATTTTGCTCTTTTGCATTTCTTTTCCATGGGTATGGTCTTGATCCCTGTCTCCTGTACAATGTCATGAACCTCAGTTAATAGTTCATCAGGCGCTCTATGTATCAGATCTAGTCCCTTAATTCTATTTCTCACTTCCACTGTATAATCATAAGGGATTTGATTTGAATGGTCTAGTGGTTTTCCTTACTTTCTTCAATTTAAGTCTGAATTTGGCAATAAGTAGTTCATGATCTGAGCCACAGTCAGCTCCTGGTCTTTTTTTTGCTGACTGTATAGAGCTTCTCCATATTTGGCTGCAAATAATATAATCAATCATTTTAGAAGGAAACAGAAACTGAAACCTCAGATATCTGAAGGTTAGTTTCATTTCTTCTGATTCAGTAAGGGCCTACATCCAACTTTATCACCAAGAAGTCTAAAACATTGTGGAAGATGACTTGTGAAGTCATCGTCCCAAGACTTTGAATTTGTCACTCTGAGTCCATGAATCTGTTATCTTAGGTCTTTCTTTGAATCTTTCTGAGGTAACAGGACTGTACAAGGAGTTGTTTCATGATGAAGAACAAAATGGACATGATCACTGTGGAACACAATTGAAAGGTAAGTGCTGTGCATGTGTGTGTGTGTGTGTGTGTGTGTGTATAAAATTTCAAAATGTGATGAATTCATGGAATAATTTGTGCATAATTCTATAATTCAACTTTTTTTCTGGTTGATTGGAGAACTCTCCAAAGTAGTGAAACTTAATCTGAATTTTAAAAAATGTGAAGAGCCAGGAATATGCAGAATTGCCCTAAGGGTGGGCTACTATAGCTCAGATGGTAAAGAATCTGCCCTCAGTGCAGGAGTTCCAGGTTCTAAGAGCATCCAAAAGAAATAAGAGCATGCATAAATGTCTTGAAACATTAGAGACTGGAGTCTAATAATTGAAGAGGTCAGTGGATTGAGATGGACTATGAGTCAATGCAAACTGTCTCTTTTATTTTTTAAACTTACTTTTCCAATCTATGGAAATAATTAATATATATTGTAAAATGCACAAATCTTAAGATTACAGTAGGTAAGTATTTGAAATATATTTTGATAAATATTTGATAAATGTGCAAATTGGGATGGAAAGATACAGAACATATCCATCAATTTAGAAAATTTTACCAGATCCATTTCTCAACAGAGATTCATTCCCCTACAGCTTCTCCCACCAAAAGGAAACTACTCTATATGTTTCTGTGGTGAACATAAATTTTGTTGTTGCTGTTCAGTCTCTAAGTCATGCCCAACTTTTTGTGACTTCTTAGACTATACCACTCTAGGCATCTCTGTCCTCTACTATCTTGTGGAGTTCGCTCAAATTCATGTCAACTGAGTTGGTGATGCTATCTAACCATCCCATCCTTTGCCACCCCCTTCTCCTTTTGCCATCAAAGTTTCCCAGCAACAGAAAAAGGAAAAAGGGGGACATCTTTTAGCCTAGATTATTTTTGTTTGTTGTTAAAACATAAACAAATCAGGTCATATATACATTTTTTTTGTCTGATTTCTCTTGTTCAAAGTGATGTTTCAAGATTTAGCCAGGTATTATGTTTAATTTACTGTTGAATCAGTTCAGTTCAGTCGCTCAGTCAAATCTTTGCAACCCCATGGACTGCAGCATGCCAGGCTTCCCTGTGCATCACCAACTCCTAGAGTTTACTCACATTCATGTCCATCAAATCAGTGAGGCCATCCGACCATCTGATGAGATGGTTGTCTTCATCCTCTTCTCCTCCTGCCTTCAAGTTTGCCAGAATCAGAGTCTTTCCAATGAGTCAGTTCTTCACATCAGGTGGCCAAAGTGTTGGAGCTTCAACTTCAGCATCCAATGAATATTCAAGACTGATTTCCTTTAGGATGGACTGGTTGGATCTCCTTGCAGTCCAAGGGACTCTCAAGAGTCTTCTCCAACACCACAGCTGAAAAGCATAAATTCCTCCGTGCTCAGCTTTCTTTATAGTCCCACTCTCACATCCATACATGACCACTGGAAAAACCATAGCCTTGAGTAGATGGACCTTTGTTGGCTAAGTAATTTCTCTGCTTTTTAATATGCTGTCTAGGTTGGTCATAGCTTTACTTCCAAGGAACAAGCGTTTTTTAATTTCATGGCTGCAGTCTTCATCTGCAGTGATTTTGGAGCCCAAGAAAGTAAAGTCTGTCACTGTTTTCATTGATTCCCTACCTGTTTGCCATGAAGTGATGGGACTGGATGCCATGATCTTAATTTTTGAATGTTGCGTTTTAAGCGAAATTTTTTACTCTCTTTTTCACTTTCATCAAGAGGCTGTTTAGCTCCTCTGTGCTTTCTGCCATAAGGGTGGTGTCATTTGCATATATGAGGTTATTGATATTTCTTCTGGCATCTTGATTCCAGCTTGTGCTTCATCCAGCTCAGCATGTCTTATGATGTACTCTGCATATAAGTTAAATAAGCAGGGTGACAATATACAGCCTTCATGTACTCTTTTCCCAATTTGAAACCAGTCCATTATTTCATGTCTGATCTTAACTGTTGCTTCTTGACCCTCATATAGATTTCTCAGGAGGCAGGTAAGGTGGTATTCCCATCTCTTGAAGAATTTTCCACAGTTTGCTGTGATCCATACAGTCAAAGGCTTTGACATTATCAATAAGGCAGAAGTAGAGGTTTCTCAGGAACTCTCTTGCTTTTTTGTATTGTTGAAAAATATTGAGGTTAAAGAAAATACCACAACTTTTTGGATTGTTCTAGTTTTGAGCTACGATTTCTATGAACATTTACATGTAAATCTTTTGGATAAATGCATTCAATTCAAGGAGTCATGATGCCAAGAGATAGTATACAATGTGTCTAACATCATAAGACATTGGTAAACAGTTTTCCAAGTCATAGTATTATTTTATATTCCCAGCCTGAGTATATTCCCAGTATGAGTCCTTATTCTTTTTTTCCCTGGCTGTGCTTTGTCTTCACTGCTGCTCAAGCTCTATCTAGTTGTGAATAGAGGGTGCTTCTTTCTAACTGTAGTTTAGGGACTTCTCATTGAAGTGGCTTTCCTTGTGTAGTGCTCTAAGGCATGGATCCTTCAGTACTTGTGGCACATGGGCTCAGTAGTTGCACCTCCAGCACAGGCTCAGTGATTCAGGCTCATGGGCTTAGTTGTCTGGCAGCATGTGGAATCTTCTTGGACTGGGGATTGAACCTGTGCCACTGGGATTGCAACATGGATTCTTAACCACTAAATCACCAAGGAAACCCCAAGAGTTTCTATTCTTGATGAAATAACCAATATTTGGCAGTTTCATTTTTCACATTTTTCTCCTACTTTGACTTTTTAGCTATATTTCTTTTCCTAAATTTGTTTACTCTGTTTATAGTTTTTAGTACTTGCTCTTAGGAATTACAAATTCCACCCATAAATTACCACAATAAAATGTGAGTTCAGTTATATTTTTGTATGTGTTAAATAAGAAACTTATGATGGTATATTTATATTTATTTTCTCCCATCCTTTATGCTATTATTGTTCATCTGTATTTCTTTTATATGTGTTATAAACTTTAAAATACATTGCATTTATTTTTGCATCAAATCAGTAATTATCTTTAAATCAAAATAAGAAAATGAAAAGAGAAATGTTTTTTATAGTTATCCACATATTTAAAATGTCCACTGTACTTCATTCCTTCCAGTGGAAATTGAGATTTTATCTAGTATCAATTCCCTTTCAAGTAAAGAACTTGCATTTCTTGTTGCAAAGGTCTATGAAGGGCTCATCCCTCTCTGGAATTTATTCCATTAAGAATTCTTTGAATCCACTCTCCTTAGATAGCTTTGTAGAAATGTATGATTTTTCATTTATCTTATTTTCCTCTAGTTGAAACCAAGGAAGTGCTGGTCTTTTGTGACTTTCCACAAACTAACTGAAAAGTTAACTCTCCTCAAGGAGCAACATTTTAAAGATCTTGTATGTACTTTTGTTAAGTGAACTATGGTGTTAACTTATAGCGGGGTAAAAAGATGGCTTTGATACAAGTAAATTTTCAAAGTGGACTCAACAGTTTTTTTTTTAATGGTTTGGAGAAAAGGAATGAGTAAAGAAGAAACTAAACAGGAGGGCACTATACATAGCTTGAAAGATCCTGGGACATGACAAGTGTGTTTCTATGTGAAGGCAGTGAAGTGGTGTGTTGTACTTGGAAAGCCCATTTAGAAGGTGAGCTAAAAGTGAGCTGGCCTTAGCTGATCTTGGAGAAGACTGTACTTATGAAACAATTATATAAAAATACATTGAAATAAGCTATTATCAAATAACTAAACTAAAAGGCACATGCAGTTAAGCTTTGAAGAAGATGGAATGTTAAGAGATGTATCTAGTTTATTAATGAAATTATTTAGGGGTAATTGGGCTTCCATGGTGGCTCAGAGTAAAGAATCTTCCTGCAATGCAGGAGTCCTGGGCTCAATCCCTGGGTCAGGAAGATTCTCTGGAGAAGGGTCGGCTGTTCACTCCATTATTCCTGCTTGGAGAACTCCATGGTCAGAGGATTCTGGCAGCTACAGTCCATGGGGTCTCAAAGAGTTGGACACAACTGAGTGACTGAACTGAGCTGAACTGAACTGAATGTACTTCTTGACACATGCCAGGATTCTTCTTAATGACATATGAAGGGTTTCTTTTTGATAATTTTAAAGAAGTGAGGAGGCTACATGAGATTTTTGAATTGATAATTTCATGGAGACTATTTGATCAAGGAATAGAATATGGTCTGAGCTCACCATTGATATTTGTTACGTTTGTTGTTTTTTGACTGCTTCAATCATTAGTATCCTCAACAAGTCATAATGTACAATTAACATTTTTCTAGTTGCTAAAAATTTGCCAATTAAGCATTATGATTCAAATAATTCTTGCTAATATGTTGATAGTAAAATTACCCATGACCTCTGATTCTCTTTGAAATGTGTAGACTGCTTTCTTCTGACCATTCTCCATCATTCACAAATTACTTAGTTTTCGACCACACAAAATTTAGAAAGATTACTAATGCTACTAATTACTAGATGTTTGTTGATGTGTGTAAGCCACAGTGTGCCTGTAAAATGGATATTTTCCAGGGAAGCAGAGTCAAGGTGTAAGCTTTAATTTTTACTCAGTAGAAATGGATCTCAACTTTGGGATGATTTGCTTTCCAACCAGTCCATTCTAAAGGAGATCAGTCTTTGGAAGGAATGATGCTAAAGCTGAAACTTCAGTACTTTGGCCACCTCATGTGAAGAGTTGACTCATTGGAAAAGACTCTAATGCTGGGAGGGATTGGGGGCAGGAGGAAAAGGGGAGGAAAGAAGTTGAGATGGCTGGATGGCATCACCGACTCAATGGGCATGAGTTTGAGTGAACTCTAGGAGTTGGTGATGGACAGGGAGGCCTGGTGTGCTACAATTCATGGGGTCGCAAAGAGTCGGACACAACTGAGCTACTGAACTGAACTGAAGAAATCTGCGGATCTTTTTGATTGTCAACAGTAGCAGAATACTATTGAAATCCAGTTAGTGGAGGCCAGGCATGCTGTTCAACATCCTACAATGGACAAGACAACTTCCCAAAACAAAGATTTATCTAAGCTGTGGTTGAGAAAAACTGCTCTAAATTCTCTTGTAGCTCAATCGGTAAAGAATCTATGTGCAACGCAGGAGACCTGGGTTTGATTCCTTTGTGGGAAAGATCCCCTGGAGAAGGAAATGGCAAGCCAGAGAATCCCATGGACAGAGGAACCTCGCAGGCTATAGTCTATGGGTTTGCAAGAGTTGGACATGACTTAGAAACTAAACCACCACCACCATCATAAAAATACTTTGATAAGTAATTATGAACACATCTGAAAAGTGAAAAAAATTAGAAAATCTCAGCAGAAAAATAGAGTATCTCAGAAAAAAAGTAAATATATAGAAGAACCAAATGGAAATTATAGATCTGAAAAACAATAAATAAAATTGAAAACACAATATAAGAGCTCAACTGATGCAGGAAGAGGGCAGAGAAAAAGAACTGGTAAGTTAGAAGATAAGATAACTAAAATTACCAAATCTGAAGAACAAAAGGAAAAAAGAAAAGAAAGGAAAAAAGGAGAGGCTCAGAGATCAGTGAAAATGTAACAAGAGATCTGCAATTCATGTTACCAAAGTTTCAGAAAGAGAGGATAAAGAGGATGGAGCTAAAAAAAGTATTCAAAGAATATTACAGATTTTTGAAGACTTCGTAAAATGTCTTATATTTGGATGTTTAAGTTCTTCGATTCGTTTGAGGTTTGACGTATATGGAGTTTTTGAGGGGTACTTCTTACTTGATTATTTTGAAGACTTTTTATTTCCACTTCTTTTGGGGAACTATAGTCTTTCTGTACCGTCAAATGAAATCGTTTAAAAAAAAAAAAAATTGAATTACAGCTGATTTATTCTTAGAATCAATGAAGGCCAAGAGGAAGTAGCACAACATTTTTCTGAAAGAAAAGACCTATTAATTCAGTATTCTATATCCAGCAAAATTATCCACCTCTTGAATTTTCTAAACTATGTTCATTATTGAAACAATATATAATACTATCTGATGTGCTTCAAAATGTATGTTTAAATATTTAAGATAATTCTTTTTAAGAAGCCTAGATAGGACAGAGGTAAAGTTTCTAGATTTTTCTTGAAGTGGTAAAATCAGGAAACTTGAGATTCTTAGTACTACCTTCAGCAACCAATAAAAAGCTGTACAAAGATATAAACTCATAAACACTGTAGAAAAATTAAAATCCATTTCTAAAAAATGTTCAAGTATCTACAATAAGGCAAGAAAAAGAAATGAAAGTGGAAAAACAAACAAATAAAAAAACAGAAATGACCACAACAAAAAAAGCCTATCTAAGACCTAAAATATCAATGTTTTAATTAAAGGTAAATAGTCTGAACATGCTAGAAGAGAAGGATATTTCTGGCCTCTAGTGGAACTGGCACTATAAACCATAGAGGGGAAAAGAAAAAGATTTATATTTGGATTGTGTGATGAAGGTATGAGCCTATATGCTTTTCCAGAAATTGCACAATTCACCAAGAGTTACAGTATTAACAACCACAAAGCAAAATTATTATCCAAGGTTATACATTTCTAAGACTAAACATTATGTCAGTACAGAACCAGAAAGTAAGCCTAGAGCAACAGATCTCTTCTTAACCCCACCAGAAAGCCTGCCATAAGGAGTTTGTTGTCCAGTTGTGAGGAGTGTTAAAGAAAAACTATTCACGATACTTCAGTTCAGTTCAGTCGTTCAGTCGTGTCCAACTCTTTGGGACACCATGAACCTCAGCATGCCAGGCCTCCCTGTCCATCACCAACTCCTGGAGTCTACCTAAACCCATGTCCATCGAGTTGGTGATGCTATCCAACCATCTCATCCTCTGTCGTCCCCTTCACCTCCTGACCTCAATCTTTCCCAGCATCAGGGTCTTTTCAAATGAATCAGGTTTTCTCATCAGGTGGCCAAAATATTGAAGTTTCAGCTTCAACAAAGTCCTTCCAATGAACACCTTGGACTGATCTCCTTTAGGATGGACTGGTTGGATCTCCATGCAGTCCAAGGGACTCTCAAGAGTCTTCTCCAACACCACAGTTCAAAAGCATTAATTATTTGGCACTCAGTTTTCTTTATAGTCCAACTGTCACATCCATACATGACCACTGGAAAAACCATAGCCTTGACTAGACAGATCTTTTTTTGGCAAAGTAATGTCTCTGCTCTTTAATATGCTGTCTAGATTGGTCATAACATTCCCTCCAATGAGTAAACATCTTTAATTTAATGGCTGCAATCACCATCTGCAGTGATTTTGGAGACCAGAAAAATAAAGTCAGCCACTGTTTCCACTGTTTCCCCATCTATTTCCCATGAAGTGATGGGACCAGATGCCATGATCTTCATTTTCTGAATGTTGAGCTTTAAGCCAACTTTTTCACTCTCCTCTTTCACTTTCATCAAGAGCCTCTTTACTTCTTCATTTTCTACTGTAAGGATAGTGTCATCTGGATATCTGAGGTTATTGATATTTCTCCCGGCAATCTTGATTCCAACTTGTGCTTCCTCCAGCCCAGTGTTTCTCATGATGTACTCTGCATATAAGTTAAATAAGCAGGATGACAATCTACACCCTTGACATACTCCTTTTCCTATTTGGAACCAGTCTGTTGTTCCATGACCAGTTCTAACTGGTGCTTCCTGACCTGCATGTAGGTTTCTCAAGAGACAGGTCAGGTGGTCTGGTATTCCCATCTCTTGAAGAATTTACCACAGCTTATTGTGATCAACACAGTCAAAGGCTTTGGCATAGTCAATAAAGCAGAAATAGATGTTTTTCTGGAACTCTCTTGCTTTTTCCATGATCCAGTGGATGTTGGCAATTTGATCTCTGGTTCCTCTGCCAGGGGTAGGGTGGGGGGAGGGTGGCTCTGGTTAAACTGACTTAGTAGGAATTATGTTAATATTGGACAACACAGAGACAAACAGCTAAGTTCAAAAGCCAGGGCTAGTTGAAAAAGGGTTCAGGGATGCCTGAGTAAAGTTTAGTCAATGAGAGAATTTTTGTTAAGAGAAATATTTAAGTATAATTCAGGGAGATAGAGTACTTAACTAGATAACTAGATATATTTTCAGAAAATAATTAAGCCAAGCATAGGGAGTTAGAGAAGCAAAGTAGAGATGACACTGACATGCCAGGGAATACAAGGAAAGATTTTACTTGATTTTAATTTTGAAAAATTTAGATGTGTTCCAGAGAACAATCAAGAGGAATAGAGATGAAGCATGTACAAAGCCTTAAATATATGAATAATAAACTAAGATCTCCAGTGATATTAATTTAATTCACTTGATATTTCAAGAACACTGGTCATATACAGATATACATATTGATAATATATATATTTTAATTTAAAGGGGGAAAACATCCTTAATAGCAATAAATTCTAATGTAAGTGGAAATTATAAATCAACTTCAAGTTTGACTTTCTTCAGTGTCAATGTATCCGAAATTTATGTCTCCAAAAATAACTTTTCTACTAAGTATGAGATTTGAAGTGGAGGGTTGCACATATCTCTTTTACTAAAGTTTAATAGATTTACTTCTGAAAAGTTGAATTATTTTCTTTTTACATTGTACTTTAAAGAAGAGAGTAGTTTTCTAGTCCTTTGCTTTTCAAAGCATGTCTTGTAAATCAGCATTAGCAACCTCACTTAGGTGCTTGTTGCAGATGTAGGGACACATCCTACTCCAGGCCTGATGAAGAGAATCTGGCTTAACAAGATGCTTGTGTAATCCTATGCACATTAAAATTTGAGAAACACTTTTCAAGTTGATTAAAATATAAAGACAATTAATTCAGGGTTTTTGTTATTTTATCTATGATAGAATGAATCTGACCCTTCTTTCAGAATAGCAATTCAGAAATTAATACCTAAATGTTTGTAGTTAATGGAAATTTACTCTTAGTACTCATATCCATTAGAAATAAATTTCATTTTTGTTTGTTACCTGGTATTTAAATTCAGGTTTTCAGGTGAAGGTGTCTCAATCTAATCATTCTTTCGTTTAATGAAATTAAAAAAAAAAAAATCCAGGTGGGTGTATATTTCTGAATCCATATCTTGTCATATCTTTTCTTCATTAATTACTCATGTTTTCTTCCTATGTGGCTATACTTTATTCTTGTTTTGTGCTGTGTTTTGAATCTAGCTTTTATTATGTTATAAACACAAATAGATACACACCATGTGGGATTACGTCTATTTAAGAACCCATATGCAGATGACACCACCCTTATGGCAGAAAGTGAAGAGGAGCTAAAAAGCCTCTTGATGAAAGTGAAAGAGGAGAGCGAAAAAGTTGGCTTAAAGCTCAACATTCAGAAAACGAAGATCATGATTTCTGGTCCCATCACTTCATGGGAAATAGATGGAGAAACAGTGGAAACAGTGTCAGACTTTATTTTTGGGGGCTCCAAAATCACTGCTGATGGTGACTGCAGCCATGAAATTAGAAGACGCTTACTCCTTGGAAGAAAAGTTATGACCAACCTAGATAGCATATTCAAAAGCAGAGACATTACTTTGCTGACTAAGGTCTATCTAGTCAAGGCTATGGTTTTTCCTGTGGTCATGTATGGATGTGAGAGCTGGACTGTGAAGAAGGCTGAGTGCCAAAGAATTGATGCTTTTGAACTGTGGTGTTGGAGAAGACTCTTGAGAGTCCCTTGGACTGCAAGGAGATCCAACCAGTCCATTCTGAAGGAGATCAGCCCTGGGATTTCTTTGGAAGGAATGATGCTAAAGCTGAAACTCCAGTACTTTGGCCACCTCATGAGAAGAGTTGACTCATTGGAAAAGACTCTGATGCTGGGAGGGATTGGGGGCAGGAGGAGAAGGGGACGACCGAGGATGAGATGGCTGGATGGCATCACTGACTCGATGGATGTGAGTCTGAGTGAACTCCTAGAGATGGTGATGAACAGGGTGGCCTGGCGTGCTGCGATTCATGGAGTTGCAAGGAGTCGGACACGACTGAGCGAATGAACTGAACTGAATTTAATCAAAATGATGAAGCTGTTGCAGGAAAGGGGGACCCCTTCCAGGGCCCGAAACTGGGCTCTTGTCTAACACTTGGAAAAGAATTGTCCAAGGAGACATGTGCTGACAAAGCAAGAGATTTTACTGGTAAGGGCACCAGGTGGACAGCAGTAGGATAAGGCAACCCAGAAGAACAGCTCTGCAGTTGTTGGCTTGCAGTCTCTGGTTTTATGGTGATGGGATTAGTTTCTGGGTGGTCTTTGGCCAATCATTCTAATTCAGAGTCTTTCCTGGTGGTGCACGCATCACTCAGCCAAGATGGATGCTAGCGAGAGGGATTCTGGGAAGTGGACGGACACCCGGTGTCTCCTTTTGACCTTTGCCGAACTCTTCCAGTTGGTGGTGGCTTATTAGTTCCATATATCAAGATGTCTTGTCATAAAACAACTCATGCAAATGATTTCTATGGTGTCTGGCCATGGTGGGTGGTTTCAGTGTGCTTCCCCTAACAAAGTCACTGATTTTTTCATGTAAGTACATAAATTTATGAAAAATGAAAATTCTCCAATTTTTTTTTCAAAGAAAATTGCAGACAGGAATTTTTGTTATTTCCTTGGGTGTTAACAAGATGCTTCTATATTTTATGTGAAAATGAACTATGCCTTAATGCATATTCTCCTGAATGCCTTTTGGTAGATTCCTGGCCATTTGGCTTGGCTTTTAACAAGATACAAGATGTATTTGCTTGCCCTATAGAACACCTTACTTTTGGCCTCCTTTTTCCAGAAAGACTCCATTCTTCCTAAGAGGACCCCAGCTGTAGCTTTGATTAAGGCATTCATTCTACAGCTGGAGCAAGCTTTCTCTGAAATGCAGCTGGAATAGGCATTTCAAAGGCCCATATTTTTATACAAATGCTTCTATTCTCCATGTTACAGGCAGACACCCAGTCAAGTGCCCAGACACACAGGCTGTCAGAATGGAAGAGACATGAATTTCTCAAGACTAACATCATTTTTTTTTTTTTTTTGGTGCATCTTTCATCTGGAAAAATTCAGTAAAAGCACTTAGAACAAACAAATCATTGGATGTTATGGCTAAATTGTCAAATTGAAGGTATTATTCTCATTTCTTTGACTCGCACCATGATTACACTGTAAGATACACAAAGAATTGCCTCGAGGAGATGGTGACTGAATGAGATAGAAGAAAAGCAATCACAATCACAATTGCTGGTTTGCCCAGTAAAACTATGACTGTTTCAGAGAATAAAAGACTCAGGTTATCATAACCTGTTCTCTTTAAACATCAAAATCATATAGCCATTTATCATATGTAAATTTTATGCTTACCAAGCAACTTTGATGATTTTGCTTCCCACATATTTTTCTTATGGGGAAAGAATTACATGATTGACAATACACCACAAAGAGAATATCTCATACTTCATTAAAAGGGGTAGGGAAGGTGCTCAATAATAATTACTTTTTTTTTTCTTAAGTTTAAGTGTAGTTGACCTACAATATTATATTAGTTTCAGGTGTTTAATAGTGATTCAATATTTCTTAGTTGCTTTTGTTTAGTCACTAAGTAGTGTTCTTTGGGAACCCATGGATTGGAGCCCTCCACTCCCCTGTCCATGGGGTTTCCCGGGGCAAGAATACTGGAGTGTATTGCCATTTGCTTCTCCAGGGGATCGTCCCAACCCAGGGATTGAACGTTTGTCTCCTATGTCTCCTGCATTGCGGATGGATTCTTTACAGCTGAGCTACCAGTTTGTACATCAAATAAAATTTCAATAACTATTGCTTGAACAAAATTGAATGGATCTATTTGCATTCCAGTTGTATAAGTCAATCTCTAGTGATATTTTTAAAGGGGAAATAACCTCCTCAGATCCAGTCAATTCTATAGCAATGAGAAGATTTTTAGCTATAATATCAAAGACCAGTCACTTGACCTCCAAAATAAGGTTATCTAACATGGACTCTGGAGAAAGCAATGGCACCCCACTCCAGTACTCTTGCCTGGAAAATCCTATGGACAGAAGAGCCTGGTGGGCTGCCATCCATGGGATCGCACAGAGTCAGACACGACTAAAGTGACTTAGCAGCAGCAGCAGCAGCAACATGGACTCTTTTGGCCTAAATCTGTATTGCATTATTATAAAACAATCTACAAAAGTCAGATTTCATACTGTCTGGTGTATTACAAATCACATATTCCTTAGCTAAGAGGATATGAATAAATTGAGCTTACACAAATTATGTTTAACTGTTATGGAAACAAAATTATTATCAGTGCTATCCTCAAATTCCACTGACCAGTATATTTATCACTTCTATATGCAAGATATATCATCTTATCTGTCATAATTTAAGTTAGCTTCCGAGACTTTTCTGTCTTATCTCCTGATCAGCACAGCATTGATAGGACTTTATTGCTTCTCAAATCAGGAGTCTAAACTTTTGTGAGCATTCTATTTTGCTTACTGATTGTTCCCATGGTGATTCTCTGAATAAAAGAATAATGTCCTTGATCAAAGGATCCTGGTTTTCATTTTAAAAGCCAGGTTAATGGTGTTGTACACTACATTTGAATCCATTTCATTTTAGAGACACAGCTTGACTTTCAGTCTACAAAACTAAAAAAAAAAAAAAAAAAACCCACAAAACTTTTGAGGTTATATTTCATCATTACTACCTGACTAGTACCCACTTGTTTTCTTCCTATTTGAAGAGTCTGACATCATACTTTTTTGGATATTTGTACAGTCTTCTCCTCCAAGGGGATGACGGAGGATGAGATGGTTGGATGGCATCACTGACTCAATGGACATGAGTTTGAGAAAGCTCCAGGAGTTGGTGATGGACAGGGAAGTCTGGCATGCTGCAGTTCATGGGGATTGCAAAGAGTCAGACACGACTGAGCGACTGAACTGAACTGAACAATTTTCTCCTTTTCTGGTCAAATTTGTTTTGCTGGATATCCTCAAAACAGCCAAGAACAGATTTTAACGCCTAGATTTAAATTCTAGATTTCTAGGGACAGAGTAAAGGGACAAAATGAGGTGATTAAATAGTTAATCCCACTGTGGGATTGTAAGTAGAAAAAATATGGAGGACCCCTGTACATTAATGATCACTTAAGAAAGCAGGTCTGGTTAACCACGCAGCCAAGCAGGCTTACTTAGCAACAAACCATGCAGCATAACCATGAGACAGACATGCCCCCAGACAGTAAGACAGTGGAGACATAAGGCCCACATCCTGCCCAGGGAGTTCAGTAAGTCAGATCACACTCTGCACAGATCAAAAATAGAAATCTGAGGGCCTGGCTTCACCAGGTAGAGACAAGAAAACTGGAGGAGAAGCTGATGACAGAAATATGATGTCTACTCAAGAATGAGGTGGAGAAGGCAATGGCAACCCACTCCAGTGTTCTTGCCTGGAGAATCCCAAGGACGGAGGAGCCTGGTGGGCTGCCATCTATGGGGTCGCACAGAGTCGGACATGACTGAAGTGACTTAGCAGCAGCAGCAGCAAGAATGAGGAAGAAAGTGGTTTTCTCCCCCTCCTCGCTTATCCTTGATTGTAAGACTATAGCCCAGTAAGCTCTCAGGGCATGGTACTCTTTCATCCATCCACTTGTAAGCCTCACAAGCGTCCTATTCTAGCAAGTCACTTCTTATTTGTTAGTTTGCCTCTCGCTGAATTCTTTTCTGGCTGTGATATAAAGGATCAGAGGTCTTCGGAGACCTCTGAAACACTATCCAATGGTTTCAGTATGATATAGAGGAGAGAGGCTGGGCTGGGAGTCAGGGGGTCTTTAACTTCCTAGAATTGGCAGGGACACAGATGTCATCTGCTCCAGTAGTTCAGGATGTGAGTGCTATGCTCAGAATCATCTCTATCAATAAATCATCTATATTTTAGGTTTTTAAAAATTATGTTAAGCAATTACAAATACTAAAAATGTGAAACAAATGAAAAAGAAAATAAAGAAAGAAGGAAGGGATAGAGGGAAAGAAAGGGGAAGGGAAAAGAGAAAATAAGGGGAAGGAAGTAGAGAAATAGTTACTCTTATCTCCCATCACCCAGAAATAACCATTTAACTGTAGACATTCTTGAAACATCATAGAAATAAGGAATTCAGCTTCTAAACATACAATTCTATCTTTTGGGATCTGATTATTTCTCGAAAGTCTCACCTTTGGCATTTTGTATCTCACCTTTTGGCATTTTGGTGAAAGCTGTTCACCATTGTATCATGCCTAATTTTTATTTCTTTCTGATATTTAAAGACATTATACCCCTTCTGAGTCTACTTTCCTCCCAAGAGAACTAAGATGCATTTTTTTGGAAACTCTCTAGAGTATTCAGCTTTGGGTTTTTGTTGTGCTTTCAAACCCTGGAATTACTACCTTCTAAGAAAAAATGAGCAAAAAACCAAATAGATAAAAATGCTACTTCTGACTGGAGCTAAAAGACAGTGAGTGACAGCAGAGAAAATTCAGTGTGTGTGTGTGTATGCGCGTGTGTGTTTGCATGTGTGTTAATAAACCTTATTTTTCAGAGCAATTTTACTTTTATAGCAAAATTAAGCAAAAGGTATAGGGACTTCTCTATACTCCCTAACCCTACCTGTGTACAGACCCCTTTGAGTAAATAACAAGGATCAGGCTCATTGGATTGCACTGTAAGAATATGTTCAGTTGTATTGGAAACGGATGAGCTATCTTTCAGCTATCTTTCAAAGTGGCTATACCATTTTGCATTCCCACCAACAATGAACTGTGACAACAAAGTGAATGTGAGGTTGTCTGGCTCCACATCTTCATCAGTATTTGGTGTTCTATATTTTGGCTGTTCTAATAGGTGAGTGATGGTATCTTATTGTTTTGATTTGAATTTCTTTGATGACATCTGTTGTGGAGGATCTTTCCATATATTTGTTTGCCATCTGCATATCTTAATTTGGTGAGGTGTCTGTTAAAGCCTTTTGCCCAGTTTTTAGTTGGTGTAAGCGGGAAAAAAAAAACAAACAAAAAAAAGTTTCTCTTTTACTCTTACACTTGCAATACTGCTGCTATGAGGTGTGTATATGTACGTGTGTGTTTCTATTCCATCAATTTTCTGACATTAGTGAGCATCTATGATTCAGTTCCATTCAGTTCTGATACTAACTGAGCTTAGCACAAACCCCCCTCAGGGTAAGGGCACAGTCCCAAAAGACTGCCCCTCTCCACTTTAGAATCCAAGTAGTGGGTCCCCAGCTGGCCCATAATATCTGTCCAACTTGGCCATAAACTGCAGGTTCTCAGCTTTCTCCTTGGGTTCTCTTAGTATAATTTGTTCAATGGCTCTCAGACCTGGGAAAAACAGTTTACTTACTAGATTATCAGTTTATTACCAAAGAAACAATCAGATGGAAGAAATGCATTAGGCAAAACACATGGGAAGAAGGTGCAGAGCTTTCCATGTGTGTCCCCTTCCCAGCAGGCCAGGTATTCACCAACCTGGAAGCTCTCCCACAAATTTTTATGGAAGCTTCATCATAAAAACACAATCAATTATTAACTAACTCTCCAGCTTCTCTTCCCTCCCTAGTCAATGAGGAGTGAGTTGAAAGTTCCAGCTCCTAACCCTGGCTTGGTCTTTTTGGTGACCAGGCACCATACTGAAACTACTCAGGAGCTCACCAAGAGTTGCCTCATTAGAACAAAAGATTCTCCTATCACTCAGGGAATTCCAGAGGAGTCTCTATATCAGAAAAAAAGGGTCAAAATCCAAATGTTAGATCAAAAAATGCTCTAGCACCTTCATTGCTTAGGAAATTACAAAAGTTTCAGGAGTTTTGGCTAAGAACTAGGGATGAAGAATAAAATACATGCTTGTTAGTAGATCACAATATCACAGGAAGGTTTTTTCCTTTTCTTTTAATTGCTGAGTTTTTAAGAGTTCTTCATACATTTTGGGTCATTGTCATAATCAGATCGATTTTTGCAAATATTTTCTTTCACTTTGTGGCTTTTATTTTTCTTTCATTCTCTTGCCAATGCCCTTCATGGAGCAGAAAGTTTTAGTTGTGATGAAGTCCATCTTATTAATTCTTTCTTTCATGTACCATGTCTTTGATGTTGCATTTAAAGTGTCATTGTCAAACCCAAAGTCATCTAGATTTTTCTCCTGTGGCACCTTCTAGGAGCTTTAGTTTGTGTTTTACATTTAGGTCTGTGATCCATCTTTGAGTTATTTTTTTGCGAAGAGTGTGAAGTCTATGTCTAGATTATTTATCTATTATTTGGATGCAATGGAAATTTGGTATTACTGAGGTTTCAAAATGTTGATTTGGGGGTTGATCTTGCCCATAGTATGTAATTTGAATCTGCATGCCAGGCTCCTCTGTTCATGGAATTCTCCAGGTGAGAATATTGGGGAGGGTTGCCATTCCCTTCTCCAGGGGATCTTCCCAACCCAGGGATTGAACCTGAATCTCCTGCATTTCAGGTGGATTCTTTACCATTTGAGCCACCAGAGAAGACTAACACATACTGTCAGCATAATATATATAACTAAGTTCCATATAGAAAAATGAATGCATCATCCATATGACCCTTGGATCCCAGGGCAGGCCATATCAAGCTATGCCTCAATGGCATATTGATTATTTTGTATTAAAGGCAGTTAATTAACTATGCAAGAGGTATATTTTGACCTTCCTCTCTGCAATCCTGAAAGCTGGAAAAATGTCTTCACATGAAAGGCTCACTTCTTTATATTTGGAGGTAGAAGGACACCCTTACTTCTGCTGCTGCTGCTGCTGCTAAGTCGCTTCAGTCATGTCCAACTCTGTGCGACCCCATAGATGGCATCCCACCAGGCTCTACCATCCCTGGGATTCTCCAGGTAAGAACACTGGAGTGGGGTGCCATTTCCTTCTCCAATGCATGAAAGTGAAACATAAAAGTGAAGTCGCTCAGTTGTGTCTGACTCTTCGCGACCCCATGGACTGCAGCCTACCAGACTCCTCCGTCCATGGGATTTTCCAGGCAAGAGTACTGGAGTGGGTTGCCATTGCCTGCTCCATCCTTACCTCTAGAGATAGGAAATTTGAGGCTGAGAAACCTGCATAAACAAACTTTGTTACTTTACTTTGTTGTTGATCAGTCACTAGGTCGTGTCCAACTCTTTGCGACTTCATGGATTGCAGCATGCCAGGCTCCTCTGTCCTTCACTGTCTCTTGGAGTTTGCTCAGATTCATGTCCATTGAATCTAATGCTAGTGATGCTATCTAACCAATTTATCTAGGTAATTTACTACCCAAGCTCAAAGACTGTTTAGATTCTTCACTAATCAAGCACCTGAAGCCTAAGTTTCTTTGTCCTGTCAATTCTTCACAAATTTATTGCTACTTTGTCTAAATATAAAAGCCACATGCTCTGGCCACTTCTTAGATCCCATTTCTATGGACCTCAATGCATATGAACTAAAATTTGCTTCTTTTCCTCCTATTAACCTATTCTTTGACAATTATATTATTTGTCAAGCCCCAAAGAACTCCCCCTTCCTGACAATTCTATTTGAAAACATCAAGAAGACTTATCCATCAAATGGACACCCATCCACAAATCTGCAAGCTGAGAATTCCTAGTAATTTAAATGGCAGGAGGGGATGAAGACTTTATACATCAGGACAGAAGCTCAACTTTATGTAACTAAGTCTATTTTTCCCTTCCAATTAAACTCAATAACAATAACAGGAATAGTAATGATATCAATAAGCGTTTACTAGATGCTGGTGCTAATGGTAAAGAACCCACCTGCCACTGCAGGAGATGTAAAAGATGTGGGTTCAATTCCTGGGTCAGGAAAATCCCCTAGAGGAGGGCCCGGCAACCCACTCCAGTATTCTTACCTGGGAAATTCCATGGACAGGGGAGCCTGGCAGACTACAGTCCATAGGGTCACAAAAAGTCAGATATACCTGAAGTGGCTTAGCACATATGTATGCATGCAAACACCATGCTAAAATATTTTGCCTGTAGTACCTCATTTAACTTTTATAACACCACCTTGAAAGAGCACAGAATAAAAATAGAGGATTATAGGCATTCAGTACCTTTCTTAAGCTAAGTAAAGCTTCACTGAGCTAGCAAAGAGGAACCTAGGATTACAAATGAAAGAACACCTGAATTTCAAATACCATAAAATCCTCTTGGGTCTCTATGCCCATTCTATCTCATAGACATCTTTTTCAAGGTCTTGTTCTGATGCAGAAAACATATCCCAGGACATTCAATAACCATTGTTACCCCTTATTAACATGCTTCTTGCCAAAATCACAAACATCTTGGTAAATGTTTTATTTGTATTTGCTCTCTGTTTTTGCTTAAATCCACATAATACTTCATTATACTTTGAATTACAATGACTCATGCATCTAATGGGACTTTTCTGTCATTTTTAATGTTGTATAAACCATACAAATACTATATAGTAATTTACCTTTTATTAACAGCATCAATTCAAGGAAAAATTATATTGTCATGATTCATACTACTAAGAATCATTCCTATTTATTTCATCTTTTTGATTGTCCCTAAATTCTATTTTTACATAATCCTGATATTTTCTTGTGTGAAATATGTTATTTCAGATAAAGCATGCATATATTTAAAATTATATGAATTCTATAGAAATTTAAATACTATAACTTTTTTTGGGCCAGAATTTGATGAAAAGACGGGAGTCCTGGGGTTCTTGAAACTTAACCTTGCCATCAAAAATGAAAAAAAAAAAAAGAGGTGGCATAATTATACAGATACTCCGGGGTGTCCTGGAATTGTTCCTAGAATGATACACAGAATGCAGGCTCTGTCAATAATTAGGGTGTTATTTTCTTCTGGGCTTCCCACTGTAAACCTAATATCTTTGACTAGATCAGTGGTTCTGTAACCAGTCACGGAGGGCGTCAGAATCACCAGAGAGGCTTGTTATAAATAGAAAAAAAAAAAAAGAGGTGGCATAATTATACAGATACTCCGGGGTGTCCTGGAATTGTTCCTAGAATGATACACAGAATGCAGGCTCTGTCAATAATTAGGGTGTTATTTTCTTCTGGGCTTCCCACTGTAAACCTAATATCTTTGACTAGATCAGTGGTTCTGTAACCAGTCATGGAGGGCGTCAGAATCACCAGAGAGGCTTGTTATAAATAGTTCCCTTGACCCACTTCCCAGAATAACTGAGACAAAACATTTGAGGATGTTCATGTATGAATGAATGCAGATTCATTCATTTTGCAGCCTCTGCAGGTAACTCTAATGGTCCTAAAGTTGGTCTCTCAGAATAGATTATTTCTGAGATTTGCCCCCAGTTTTAGGATTTTTTTACCCATCAAAATCATTATCATTCTATGGATCTGTAAGTGTTTTTCAGTGGTGTTAACAAGAGGGCCATGAGACTTGGGTGGTTCTTTTGCCTTAGCTTACCTTTGAAACCAAACCTAAGCCTGTGAGTACGTCAAAGGTAAGAAACCAAAACCTAAGGGTAACCAATCACAAACAGTAAACTAGGCTTTTCCAAATAAGGCAAATGTTTAACCTATAATCAATCAAATGGTTAACTTCCAATATTTCTCCATAAATGTCTTTCCTGCAGCTCCTTTTTATGTAACATTCCTAACCATTCCTTGTTTGGTGCTTTCTACTTGGAATTGATTTTTGTTCAGATAAATATATATGCCTCCTTTTTCCCCTAAGGTTTAGTTATTTATGTCTGGCTGTGCTGGGTCTTTGTTGCTGCGCGTGGACTTTCTGTAGCTGCTGTGAGGGGGGCTGCTCTAGTTTCGGTGCAGGAACTTCTCGTTGCGGTGGCTTCTCTTGTGCAGATCACAGGCTCTAGAGCATGGGAGCTTTTGTAGTTGCAGGATGTGAGCTCAGTAGTTCTGGCCTGTGGGATTAGTTGTGGCATCTTCTCAGAGCAGAGATCCATCCCATGTCTCCTGCATTGGCAGGCAGATTCTTTACCACTGAGCTACTAGGGAAGCCCACTTGGTTTGTCTTTTAACAGTGGATGGGATGATTACAGGGCTCAATTATGTGTACTACAGCCATGACATAATAGTCAACAGAAAGAAGTCATATGAGCTGATGAGGATGGAGAGTGTATGGCTTTCTGTGTCACTGAGATCCTCAGCACCTTTTTCTTTCTTCAGGTATGATTCTTTTTCTGGACCAGAAAATTAATGCTCCTATCCCTCAAAGTTAAGTTTCTTCCCAAGATGGCCTTTCCAAGGAATATATTTTATGTAAGAGGAACACTTTCCCATGGAATAGAGTCTCTGGGAGAGTTTCCAGGAAGGGGAAGGACAGCTCAGCTGGCAGGAAGAGATGCCAGCTCAACCTGGCCACACTGACTATTGACACTCAGTTAAGTCTCAAGCACATAAGGAAATTTGTTGATTCTGCTCTTGTTATTCAACTGACCGAAGGTAGAGTCCAAGTATTTAATGTGATTTCTTCGTTGCCTGTATTGGCTTTCTCATTTTAGCATACTGTGTTGAGAAGTCATTGCAAGGCAGTCACTACAAACATGGAAATGATTATTTCATTGCTATTTATTTTTTAGCACCTACTATGTGCCACTATACTAGACACAGGGCTTACCAGGTGGTGTGAGTGGTAAAGAACCCATCTGCCAATACAGGAGATGTAAGAGACATGGGTTCAATCTCTGGGTCAGGAAGATCCCCTGGAGAAGGATATGGCAACCCACCCCAGTATTCTTGCCTGGAGAATCCCCATGGAAAGAGGAGCCTGGCAGGCTACAGTTCATAGGGTCACAAAGAGTTGGACACAAATGAAGTGATTTAGCACGCACACATACTAGACAGTAGAAATAGAGTAGGTAATAAGAAAAATAGGTCTCCTATCCTCATAGATCTTGTACTTAAGTGGAAAAGAGTCATGGCAATAGCAATAACTATAATAAGTAATAGTAATAGTTATTATAAATAATAAATTTATTGAGAATGCAATAGGAAGTATGCTAAATGCTTTAGCTCCCTTGACCTCATAACATCTTGGACATAGGTATGTTCTTATCTGATTTTACAGTGTGGATCTTGAAATAGAAAGTCACTTAGTTAAATATAAAACTAGATGCAAACTCAGCTCTGTGATCCTGATCTGTCCTACTCTGTTTTGAATTATGATCTGGATTTCCAAGACTTGATTAGTCTCCAGCTGGGCTTCCCAGGTGGCTCAGTGATAACGTATCCACCTGCCAATGCAGGAGATGCATGTTTGATCCTTGGGTCAGGAAGATCCCCTGGAGAAGGAACTGGCCACCCACCCCAGTATTCTTGCCTGAGAAATCCCATGGATCGAGGAGCCTGGTGGGCTACAGCCTGTGAGGTTGCAGAGAATTGGACATGACTTAGTGACTAAACAGCAACAATAATAGCCTAACTTTATCGAATCCCCTAATTTCCTTAAATATCACCTCAGATCCTACATTTGTGAAACAAGATTAAAAATACTTATCTGGCAGTAAACTTGTGAAAATGAAATACAATTAAGAAAAAAAAAGGCAGTTCTATTTGCAGTTTTTTAAGGAATCTCTACACTGTTCTCCATAGTGGCTGTACTAGTTTGCATTCCCACCAGCAGTGTAAGAGTGTTCCCTTTTCTCCACACCCTCTCCAGCATTTATTGCTTGTAGACTTTTGGATCGCAGCCATTCTGACTGGTGTGAAATGATATCTCATTGTGGTCTTGATTTGCATTTCTCTGATAATGAGTGATGTTGAGCATCTTTTCATGTGTTTGTTAGCCATCCGTAAGTCTTCTTTGGAGAAATGTCTGTTTAGTTCTTTGGCCCATTTTTTGATTGGGTCGTTTATTTTTCTGGAATTGAGCTGCATGAGTTGCTTGTATATTTTTGAGATTAGTTGTTTGTCAGTTGCTTCATTTGCTATTGTTTTCTCCCATTCAGAAGGCTGTCTTTTTACCTTGCTTATAGTTTCCTTTGTTGTGCAGAAGCTTTTAATTTTAATTAGATCCCATTTGTTTATTTTTGCTTTTATTTC
>SJYT01040482.1:99163-145752 GCA_006410635.1 Cephalophus harveyi
GATCAATGCAAAGAAATAGAGGAAAACAACAGAATGGGAAAGACTAGAGATCTCTTCAAGAAAATTAGAGATACCAAGGGAACATTTCATGCAAGGATGGGCTCGATAAAGGACAGAAATGGTATGGACCTAACAGAAGCAGAAGATATTAAGAAGAGGTGGCAAGAATACACAGAAGAACTGTACAAAAAAGATCTTCATGACCCAGATAATCATGATGATTTGATCACTAATCTAGAGCCAGACATCTTGGAATGTGAAGTCAAGTGGGCCTTAGAAAGCATCACTATGAACAAAGCAAGTGGAGGTGATGGAATTCCAGTTGAACTGGTTCAAATCCTGAAAGATAATGCTGTGAAAGTGCTGCACTCAATCTGCCAGCAAATTTGGAAAACTCAGCAGTGGCCACAGGACTGGAAAAGGGCAGTTTTCATTCCAATTCCAAAGAAAGGCAATGCCAAAGAATGCTCCAACTACTTCACAATTGCACTCATCTCACATGCTAGTAAAGTAATGCTCAAAATCCTCCAAGCCAGGCTTCAGCAATACGTGAACCGTGAACTCCCTGATGTTCAAGCTTGTTTTAGAATAGGCGGAGGAACCAGAGATCAAATTGCCAACATCTGCTGGATAAACACTATTACTCATTGATTACTTAGTGCTTGTTACATGCTAAGAACATTTAAAAGTTGTGGCATTTAATTCTCACAAAAAATAACAACAGTATTGTATCAAGTTCTACTAAGTAGAAGATTTATAGCAAAATGTGACTGATGTCAAGTTCCATGATCTTTCCTATTATGTTAGAAAATTCTACAAAGTATGTGACTACTAAAAAGCTAGGATTTCTCTCAGGGCTTTGGAAAAGTCCATATAAGGAAATAACCATGATGCATAATTTCACAGTAAAATTTCTTTTTATCTTTCAAATGGTTGATGGCACACTAGATCTAATTCTTGATTGAAATTAAATTCTAACCTCCAACTTACAAGACACATTCAGTCCTACAGGGGAGGTTAGGAGACATGCTGCTGTTGACTATAATGTCACCAACGGCCGCCATATAGTTGGGGTAATCAGGGTGGAGCAGAGTATAATTTATAATGCAAAACACAGCAAAAACAATCAGAAGCAGACCAGATCTCACCAGCCTGCTCTGTGTGACATGAGAACATGTGGAGGAATGAAGTGTTCATAATTATGAATAGCAGCTATATTACCATAACTACATTATTCATGGCTTCAAATGGAAATGCTGTCTTGAAATTCCATGCCTTTTTTTTTTTTTTTAATTTTTAACAGCAACAATTTCTCTTGTTCATTGTTTAACCACTCAACAAAGCTTCAGGCAGTGCTGGGAGTGGGGTGATTCTTCTTTTCTGTTTCTAAATATGATATCTTGGCTTGGTCATAAACAACATGTATAATGAAAAGAGCCTTTGGAGAGAGGATCTAGCCAGGGTGGGTGGGACTAGCAGGCAATTAGTATCTCGAGTCCACTGAGAAGTGAGGAAATGGGTCGCTGATTGCTATTCTCAAGTGCTCTCTCACCCGCCAGGTGCCAGGGCAAGAACGGGTCAGCAGAAATTCTGTCAACAAGATTTTACTCGCTGTCTGGATTGTAATTCAACTTCTTGCCTTTAAAATAACTTAGGGAACGTCATCTCTCCAAGACCTTGATTTTTTGACAAGAACAAAAAGGAAACACACATATACAGCTTAATTTTAAAAAGAGAAGGAAAAAAAAAAAAAAGGAAAGAGATACTCCTCTGTTCTTCTGGACTTTAATTTGTAGCAAACAAGTTACATGGTTTCATTTCATTCTAAATACACAATGGTCATAAACATATGAGATAGTTATTATTATGCCCATGAAAATAAAACGGAGTATCGACAATTTGCACTGTTGCCCAAATCCAAGTAGTTAAAAAAAAAGTGGGGGAACTGATATTCAATCCCAAGACAGAAAAGACAGTAGCTCTTACTTCAGACTTTTCCTTCAGAAGACATTGTGTGTGTTTGTGCTGTAGTTTCCATCATGTCTGACTCTTTGCAACCCTTTGAACTGTAGCCCACCAGGCTCCTCTGTCCATGGGATTCTCCAGGCAAGAATACTGGAGTGCGTTGCCATGACTTCCTCCAGGGGATCTTCCTGACCCAGGGATAGAATCCATGTCTCTTACATCTCCTGCATGGGTAGGTGGTTTCTTAACTACTAGTGCCACCTGGGAAGCCTCAGAAGACATTATGAAAAGTCAAATGCTTTATTAATCAATTTCCAGGCATAGGCAAGTCCATTTTTTTTCTAGCGATGCAATCAGAAGAGTTGCTTTATCTATGTAAATCTTGTCTACAATACAGGTAGATATGGAGATCCCTGTTCAATTCCTGGGTCTGGTAGATCCACTGGAGAAGGGATGGGCTATTCACTCCAGTATTCTTGGGCTTCCCTTGTGGCTCAGCTGGTAAAGAATCCACCTTCAATGTGGGAGACCTGGGTTTGATCCCTGGGTTGGGACGATCCCTTGGAGAAGGGAAAGGCTACCCACTCCAGTATCCTGGCCTGGAGAATTCCATGGACTGTATAGTCCATGGGGTCGCAAAGAGTTGGACATGACTGAGTGACTTTCACTTTACTCAACCTTGTAGGAGCATTGATTGATTCAAATAGTGTGATGCCACTGCAGACCATGATTGGAGCCATGCAATTAATAGATGCTTGCTCCTTAGAAGGAAAGTTATGACAAACCGAGACAGCATATTCAAAAGCAGAGACATCAGTTTGCTGACAAAGATCCGTGTATTCAAAGCTATGGGTTTTGTCTGTAGTCATCTTATCCGTAGCTTTTTATATATAGTTTTTCTTATATGTAGTTTTTTTTTATCCATAGTCATCTACGGATGTGAGAGTTGGACCATAAAGAAGGCTTTATGCTTATTTATTGATGCTTTTGTACTGTGATGCTAGAGTAGACCCTTGAGAGGCCCTTGGACAGCAAAGAGATCAAACCAGTCAATCCTAAAGGAAATCGACCTGGAATATTCATTGAAAGGGCCAATGCTGAGTCTGAAGCTCTAATACATTAGCCACCTGATGTGAAGACCTACTTGATAAAAAAGACTCTGATGCTAGGGAAGATAGAAGGTATAAGGAGAAGGCAGAGGATGAGATGGTTAGATAGCATCACCTACTCAATGAAAATGAATTTGAACAAACTCTGGGAGATAGTGGAAGACAGAGAAGCGTGATGTGCTACAGTCCATGGGGTTGCAAACAGACAAGACTTAGCTACTGAACAACAGTAAAACACTTCTTACTGGGCCCAACACAGAGGGAATGCTCAGTAAATTATTATTTATGTCACAAAGATGATGGGGAAATAGTGCTAGAGGATAGACTGAGGCATAAAAATAAAAATTTTAAGAGTTTGAGCAAACACTGATTTAAATCTATTAACAGCAGAGCCAAGTCAAATCTGCTTAGAGCTACTCTACTGGTAAGAGGTAAAGGAAAAGGCTTTAAAGAGCAGACTTGAAGCAAAGCAAGGGGATAACTTGATCAGCTATAGGTTAAGTGGTGCCCTTATTTAGAATGTCTACTTGGCTGTTTGTGATTGGTTGTTCTAAAGTTTTAGTTTCCTATCCTTGAGTCACTTACGTGAATTGATTCTGGTGTAAGTTTGGTTTGCTTACCTAAGCTGCCAAGGCATTAGCGCCCTCTCAGTCTAATGGCCTCTTTGTTTAATTAACTTAACTGGGTACAGGTGGCTTTTTTCTTTTTCTTTCTTTCTTTCTTTTTTTTTTTTTTTGTATAGTTCTTTTGTGCATTCTCGCCACCTACTCTTAATATCTTCTTCTTCTGTTAGGTCCATACCACTTTTGTCCTTTCCTGTGCCCATCTTTGCATGAAATATTCCCTTGATATCTATAATTTTCTTGAAGAGATCTCTAGTCTTTCCCATTCTACTGTTTACCTGTATTTCTTTGCATTGATCGCTGAGGAAGGGTTTCTTATCTCTACCTGCTATTCTTTGGAACTCTGCATTCAAATGGGTATATATTTCCTCTTCTCCTTTGCTTTTCACTTCTCTTCCTTTCTCAGCTATTTGTAAGGCCTCCTCAGACAACCATTTGCCTTTTTGAATTTCTCTTTTTTGGGGATGGTCTTGATCCCTGTCTCCTGTACAATGTCGCCAACCTCCATCCATAGTTCTTCAGGCACTCTGTCTATGAGATCTAATCCCTTGAATCTATTTGTCACTTCCATTGTATAATTGTAAGGGATTTGATTTAGGTCATACCTGAATGGTCTAGTGGTTTTCCCTACTTTCTTCAATTTAAGTCTGAATTTGGCAATAAGGAGTTCATGATCTGAGCCACAGTCAGCACTTGGTCTTGTTTTTTTGCTTACTGTATAGAGCGTCTCCATCTTTGGCTGCAAAGAATATAATCAACCTGATTTTGGTATTGGCCATCTGGTGAGGTCCATGTGTAGAGTCTTCTCTTGTGTTGTTGGAAGAGGGTGTTTACTATGACCAGTGCATTCTCTTGGCAAAACTGTTAGCCTCTGCCCTGATTCATTTTGTACTCAAAGGCCAAATTTGCCTGTTACTCCAGGCATCTCTCAAGCTCCTACTTTTGCATTCCAGTCCCCTGTGATGAAAAGGACATCTTCTTTTAGGTGTTAGTTCTAGAAGATCTTGTAGGTCTTCATAGAACCATTCATCTTCAGCTTCTTCAGCAATACTGGTTGGGGCATAGACTTGGATTGCTGTGATATTGAATGGTTTGCCTTGGAAATAAACAGAGATCATTCTGTCATTTTTGAGATTGCACCCAAGTACTGCATTTTGGACTCTTTTTGACTATGAGGGCTACTCCATTTCTTCTAAGGGATTCTTGTCAAGAGTAGTAGATCCAATGGTCATCTGAATTAAATTTGCCCATTCTAGTCCATTTTAGTTCACTAATTCCTAAAATGTCAATGTTCACTCTTGCCATTTCGTGTTTGAACACTTCTAATTTACCTTAATTCATATACCTAACATTCCAGGATCCTATGCAATATTGCTCTTTACAACATCAGACTTTACTTCCATCACCAGTCATATCCACAACTGGGCTATGTTCTCACTTTGGCTCCATCTCTTCACTCTTTCTGGAGTTATTTCTCTACTCTTCTCAAGTAGCATATGGGGCACCTACTGACATGGGGAGTTCATCTTTCAGTGTCATATCTTTTTGCATTTCCATAATGTTCTTGGGGTTCTCAAGGCAAGAATGCTGAAGGGGCTTGCCAGTCCCTTCTCCAGTGGACCATGTTTTGTCAGAACACTCCACCATGACTCACCTGTCTTGGGTGGCCCCACATGGCATGGCTCATAGTTTCATTGAGTTAGACAAGGCTGTGGTTCATGTGATCAGTTTGACTAGTTTTCTGTGATTGTGGGTTTCATTCTGTCCGTTCTCTGAGGGGTAAGGATAAGAGGCTTCTGGAAGATTCCTGATGGGAGAGACTGACTGTGGGGGAAACTGAGTCTTGTTCTGACAGGCGGGGCCATGCTCAGCATCTTCAGTACAATTTTCAATGGGCAAGGCTCCCTGTTGTTTGACCTGTGGAAAATTCTTCAAGAGATGGGAATACCACACCACCTGACCTGCCTCTTGAGAAATCTGTATACAGGTCAAGAAGCAACAATTAGAACTGGACATGGAACAATGGACTGCTTCCAAATTGGGAAAGGAGTACCTCAAGGCTGTATATTGTCACCCTGCTTGTTTAACTTATATGCAGAGTACACTATGCAAAATGTCAGGCTGGATGAAGCACAAGCTGGAATCAAGATTGCTGAAATATCAATAACCTGAAATATGCAGATGACACCACCCTTATGGCAGAAAGTGAAGAGGAACTAAAGAGGAGAGTGAAAAATCTGGTCTAATTCAAAAAATTATGATCATGGCATCCAGTCCTATTACTTCATGACAAATAGTTGGGGAAACAATGGAAACAGTGACAGACTTTATTTTCTTGGGCTCCAAAATCACTGCAGATGGTGACTGCAGCCATGAAATCAAAAGATGCTTGGTCCTTGGAAGAAAAGCTATTACCAACCTAGACAGCATATTAAAGAGCAGAGACATTACTTTGCTGACAAAGGTCTGTCTAGTCAAAACTATGGTTTTTCCAGTAGTCATATGGATGTGAGAGTTGAACTATAAAGATAGCTGAGTGCCAAATAATTGATGCTTTTGAACTGTCGCTCTTGAGAGAAGATTGAGAGTCCCTTGGACTGCAAGGAGGTCAAACCAATCAATCCTAAAGGAAATCAGTCCTGAATATTCATTGGAAGGATTGATCCTAAAGCTGAAACTCCAGTACTTTGGCCACCATGATGCAAAAATCTGACACATTTGAAAAGACCCTGATGCTGGAAAAGATTGAGGGCAGGAGGAGAAGGGGATGACAGAGGATTAGATGGTTGGATGGCATCACTGACTCAATGGACATGAGTTTGAGCAAGCTCCAGTAGTTGGGTGGTGGACAGGGAAGCCTGGCATGCTGCAATCCATGGGGTCACAGAGTCGGACACAGTCGACTGAGTGACTAAACAGAACTGACAAGTGGCTTTAGTGGTAAAGATCCTGCCTGACAATCCAAGATTCATAAGAGATGTGGGTTCAGTTCCTGGGTCTAGAAGATTCCCTGGAGGAGGGAATGGAAACCCATTCCAGTATTCTTGTCTGGAGAATCCCCATGGATAGAGGAGCCTGGCAAGCTAAAGTTCATAGTGCTTAAAAGTCACACAGGCAAGTTTAGCACATAGGCATGTGCACACATTGATAGATACACAATGGAAGATAGATAGATGTAGATACACATACACACAAACATGTGCTGGATTATATGCCTACATATATACACACAGATACAGATGCACACACATTTGGTATTGTGCTTGAAATGTTTGTTCATTCTCTGTGCTGGTTTTTAACATACTGGTGGTGAGAATCTGAGGTTTAGTTATAGGTAGACTGATAGAGAGAGAGACAGAAGAGTACATTGTAAGTAGTGGAATATTCTTTCATTAGAAGGCTCATAATGTATACTTGTCTCTGTTTTGTGATATTGGCAGCTTCATCATTTTTGCCTCAGATTGGTACTATAGAAGGAGTTCATCCTCTTTTATGTCCAAGAATAGTACTTAATCTAAAGAAGAGAAGATTTGGAAAGATATAGTCTCAGATAGACAACTTCACATACTCTTGGGATAATGACCAATTAAAAACATAAAGCACAAAATGTAGTAACAGTTCTTGCCAGTTGAGACATCTGGAAGAATTTACACTGGGCTAATAGCTACTATCTTAGATACTAGAATACTTTGACAGGTATATGTAAAGTAGTTGTATTTCTTACAACCTCATGATTTTTATCCCAATACTGGGCACAATAGTCAGTATCATAAAATCAGGTTTATTTTTATTTATTTTTTTTTACATATTCTATAATATATAAACTTAAAAAGAAAATTCTCATCATTCATACATATTTTTGAAAGGATACAAATGTTCTTCTTTGTTATACATAATGTGAGAGCTTAGTTTTTCTAATTAAAGAAATGAAAAGCATGGACACTGTAGAAGAAGACAAAATAAACTAATAAGAGTAGTAGTAACAATAAGTTTCAAAATCTCACCCACCCAGAGATAGCTGCAGGTATTCAGTTTCCTTGCAGATTTTTCCCATCTAAGTAAATAAGTATAGAGATGAAGATAAATTTAAGCATATCCCATTGGAGATAAAAAGATAGATCTATTGATACTATTTCTGTGACTTTTCAACAAAAGAGATCACCAGCCCTCTCTGAAGAAGTAGCCTTTGAAATTCACCCTGGAGCATATCTTGAGGGTTCTACTTACTTATGTAGATTTATGCCAGGCAGACCTCTGCTTTGAAGAAAAATGTACAAAGAAAACCTTTGTTTAGTTTATCAGGGCTTCCCTGGTGACTCAGAGGTTAAAGCGTCTGAAGTCCAGCCCTTCCCCTTGGTGAAGTGAAGTCACTCAGTCGTGTCCGACTCTTTGCGACCCCATGGACTGTAGCTTACCAGGCTCTTCCCTCCGTGGGATTCTCCAGGCAAGAGTACTGGAGTGGGTTGCCATTTCCTTCTCCAGGGGATCTTCCTGACCCAGGGATCGAACCCCGGTCTCCTGCATTCCAGGCAGACACTTTAACCTTGAGAAGACAGAATTATTTGCAAAATTCAGAAGGTGTTTATTTGTTTGTTTTGTAGGGGGGTAGACAGCAAATCCCCATTCCATTCCCAGGTAGGACATAGACCAAGGAGGACAAAGAAGGTCTAGGAACTCCTGAAATGTTCATCACCAGTGTAGTGAATGGATGTGGATTCATGAGGGTGTGAGTTGTGTGCAGTCACTCTGGGTCAGCTCTCATAAAGGACCCATCCTTACATAATGCTCTGTTGTTGTTTTCTTGGCATTGTTAATTTCTCAACAAGAGCTTCTGCCTTCTTTTTTTTTAACACTAGCTTATATCTTTCCTTTTCTCCTTTGCTTTTCGCCTCTCTTCTTTTCACAGCTATTTGTAAGGCCTCCCCAGACAGCCATTTTGCTTTTTTGCATTTCTTTTCCATGGGGATGGTCTTGATCCCTGTCTCCCGTACAATGTCACGAACCTCATTCCATAGTTCTTCAGGCACTCTATCTATCAGATCTAGGCCCTTAAATCTATTCCTCACTTCCACTGTATAATCATAAGGGATTTGATTTAGGTCATACCTGAATAGTCTAGTGGTTTTCCCTGCTTTCTTCAATTTGAGTCTGAATTTGGCAATAAGAAGTTCATGATCTGAGCCACAGTCAGCTCCCGGCCTTGTTTTTGTTGACTGTATAGAGCTTCTCCATCTTTGGCTAACACTTGCTTATTAAGCTGGTCCTGGTAGAGCAATAGGAATAGTCCTAGCAATGAGAGCAAGAGATGAAGGGCTTGGGTTATCCAGAATCCACGAATAGGAGATAGAAAATGTCTCTTGAGAGTCCCTTGGACTGCAAGGAGATCCAACCAGTCCATTCTGAAGGAGATCAGCCCTGGGATTTCTTTGGAAGGAATGATGCTAAAGCTGAAACTCCAGTACTTTGGCCACCTCATGTGAAGAGTTGACTCATTGGAAAAGACTCTGATGCTGGGAGGGATTGGGGGCAGGAGGAGAAGGGGATGACCGAGGATGAGATGGCTGGATGGCATCACAGACTCGATGGACGTGAGTCTGAGTGAACTCCGGGAGATGGTGATGAACAGGGAGGCTTGACGTGCTGCGATTCATGGGGTCGCAAAGAGTCAGACACGACTGAGCGACTGAACTGAACTGAACTGCTGACAACTCTTCCCCCTTGTAGGTAGCTGTGTGTGTGTGTGTGTGTGTGTGCAGGTGTGTGTATGATGAAAAGAAATACCTACAAAGAAGACATGGTACCACCTTGACTGAGAGTAACATACTGAGTTATTGCCTTTCCCTCAAAAATTAAGATGACAGCTGAGGCTAAGTCCTTGTTCTGGTACCTGGGGCACTTTGGCACAGTCATTCCACAATAAATAGCAGATAGATTTATTGACACTACTACTTTGACCTTTCAACAGAAGAGATCACCAGTCCTTTCTGAAGAAGTAGGCTTAGAAATTCCAGATATTCTTGTTTTTCTCTCATGGATTTCAACCAATAAAAGATGCTCTTCGTCTAGGGTCCATCTCTCCTTTCCTGGACATACACAAAGTTCAAATTTTAAAACCTATTGTGACCATAACAGTGACACTGGGCTCCATAGAAATAGGAAAACAAAAACAAAAAAAGAAAGAGAGATTGTGGGAAAGAGAAGCAGAGAAATAATTTTTGACTCTTTAGAATATATTTTAGCATTTAGGGTATATCCACAGCCTTCATACTGATTTAAATGTGAGCAAGAATGGATTCCTTGCCTCCACACAGACCAGGGTAATTACACAGGAATTCTTGTGAAATCACAAGTAGAGTTTGGAGACATGGATAGAGCTATATTGGATTTAAATTACAGCTTGAAGATGGATCTTGAGCTCTGTACTCTGGGTCTGTTGAGGACATATAATTTATATCCCCACACTCCCAAACACTAATAAAGGAATCCTTATTAATTATATAACCTATGTTAATAGGAACAGCAATATTGCAACATAACCTGGTTAAAAAAAACAAACAAACAAGGATATATGGTGAATTTATTTTTATATTGCTTAGGCTTTAATCATATGGTAAAAATAGCCATATAGAGTTCTGTGGAATGTTGCTACCATAACTCTTATAATTATTTCCTAATATGACTATGTACACTGCATCTATTTTTGTCCATTTGGTCAACAGATATTTTTTTGGGCCTAAGACCTTGATACATTGAGAATAGAAATTAGAGAAATGAGACACCTTTTCTTGTTTCTCTTTTTTTTTTCTTTTCTGTTATGGTTTATTACAGGATATTGAATATAGTTCCCTGTGCTATACAATAAGAACTTGTTGCGAGACAGTTTTCTGACTATAGAGTTTTGATGGTCATAAGTAGAAAACATAGAACCATCTCACCATAAATCACATACAAGTGGCTATTGTTTTTGAAGCACATAAATAATAACAAAAACACATTCTGAATGGGTTAATGGAAATTAAACTGCTTAAGGGCATGACAGTCTATTTTAATGTAAGCAGATTTCCCCCATATGAATATGTTTTTAGTAAGTAGACTCCATTTTATAAAGTAGATAATATATATATATATTAACCTTTGCTCTAGACATTTAGATGGCTTTATGTCTTTCCTTATTGTGAAGTGAAGTGTTAGTCACTCAGTTGTGCCTGGCTCTTTGTGTCTGATGGATTGAAGCCTGGCAGTCCATGAGATTTTCCAGGCAAGAATATTTAAGTGGGTTGCCATTTCCTTCTCCAGGGGATCATCCCAACCCAGGGACTGAACCTGGGTCTCCTGCATTACAGGCAGACTCTTTACCATTGAGCCACCAATACTTCTAAGTAAGAGAGCAGAGGATAAAATCAGCTTATTCCCATCTTCCTATAACAAGGGTCAAGAGGAAAATAGTATCACAACAGTCTTGTTTATTAAAAAAAAAAAAATTGATAAGCAAAAGTGTCAGAGCCATCAAGAATAGGGCATCTTCCTCAAATCTGAATGTTTAAAGAAACCATGGGATGACTCTGCTTATAAGAGGAAAGTGTCACATACAGCTGATGGCTTTGGAAGAAGATTCACTAGGTTTACTGAAAAGGTCAGCAAAATTTAAATGCATACCTTTTTCTATTCTTGCCTAGATTGTTGTGTTATTAGGGACATGAAAGCTGCCCCAGTAGTCTTCTCTAAAAAGCAACTTATCAAAAATCCTACAGTATTTGAATGGAACTCTATGTTCTGTATCACAGGTCTCTCTGAAGATGATCTTTATGTTATATTTTAAAAAGATAGAAGATACCAAGTGTATCATGAATAAGCCTTGGCTAGAACATAGGATTTTGAGTTCTTGGTCAATAGTCTCATAAGCATAGGATCCATGCTTTATGTTCCTTTTGCACAGTACCAACAACAGGGAGGGCACTGAGCTCCATATCAATTCAATGAACTTGTAGAGAACAAACAACAAAACTTTCCTATCTTGTGCTGTAATAATACAGTTTATAATACGTAATATGTAATAATAATGTAGTGACAACTCAGTGCAGTTGCTATTTGTCATATACAAACGTTTCTTGCACCTAGTCTCATTGCAGAAGAAAAATGAGCTGTTTATGGAATAGGGAAATTAAAGAAAAATTGTATTTTAAAATCCACTTTTCTTCTCAGAGTTGGTTGAAAATAGTTAATTCTGATTGATTTAAGAGGAAATGAAATGTATTGAATGGATACAGGTTCAGTTCAGTTCAGTTCAGTTACTCAGTTGGGTCCGACTCTTTGCGACCCCCTGAACCACAGCATGCCAGGCCTCCCTATCCATCACCAACTGCCGGAGTCTACCCAAACTGATGTCCATTATGTTGGTGATGCCATCCAACCATCTCATCCTCTGTCATCCCCTTCTCCTCCTGCCCTCAGTCTTTCCCAGCATCAGGGTCTTTTCAAATGAGTCAGCTCTTCGCATCAGGTGGCCAAAGTATTAGAGTTTCAGCTTCAGCATCAGTCCTTCCAATGGATATTCAGGACTGATTTCCTTTAGGATGGACTGGTTGGATCTCTTTGCAGTCCAAGGGACTCTCAAGAGTCTTCTCTAACACCACTCTAACTGTGTGATCACACAGTTCAGAAGGCCAGAGAGCTAGGCCTGAGAAATAAACAGGACCCAAAGTGCTAGTCGTTCAGTTGTGACTGACTCTGCAACACAATGGACTGTAGCCCACCAGGCTCCTCTTTCTATGGGATTCTCCAGACAAGAATACTGGAGTGGGTTGCTGTTTCCTCCTCCAGGGGATTTTCCCGACCCAGGGATCGAACCTATGTCTCCCAAGTCTCCTGAAGTGGCAAGCAGATTCTTTACCACTGAGCCATGGGAAGTCCCTCCTTTGGATTACCCCCTTCAGATTCAAAGTCCTGGGCAGAAATGTTTAATCTGCTGAATGTAGGTCTTGAACTTATGTTCTTTCTGGTTGTCAAGAATCAGGGTTTAAAGTGTTTGAACCTGTTTGCTTCTATACGAGTTGGTAGTTATGTCTGAAAAAAAAAAATGTATGAAGGAAAAGCGGGAGAGATGAAAAGAAAGAAAGAAAAAGGGAGAGAGGGAGGGAGGGAGGGAGAGAGAAAGAAAGAAAGAAAAAATAAATAAAATGTGTTCAAAGATCACGGGCCATAAAGGAAAGGTAGGGCGGACAAATGTTCAGTTTTGTGAAGAGACTGCATTGTACAAAAACGTTCCTAGTTGGCCCAAGCCTCTACTCTACGCTTCTTATCCACCTTGTATTACCTCCATGTGTGTGTTAGGCACTCAGTCGTGTCTGACTCTTTGTGACTCTATGGACTGTACCCCACCAGGCTGTTTTGTCCATGGAATTCTCCAGGCAAGAATACTGGAGAAGGTCACCATTCCATTCTCTAAGGGATTTTCCCAACCCAGAGATCAAACCCAGGTCTCCTGCATTGCAGGCAGATTCTTTATCATCTGAGCTACCAGGGAAGCTTCTTACACACCCTGCATCACCTCCATAGGATCTACTGTGTGGTGTCTAAAGTGATGTTCCATGAATCTATTTCTTTGGTTAAGATGGTGACCACCAAAATATGAGAACTACTTCATTTATAGGACACATCATTTATGTCAGTGGTCCCCAACCTTGGGGATTTTTGCCTGAAGATCTGAGGTGGAGCTGATGCAATAATAATAGAAATAAAGTGCACAATAAATGTGATATGCTTGAATCATCCCAAAACCATCCCTCCCACCCCCTGAGTCTGTGAAAAAATTGTCTTACATGAAATCTGTTCCTGGGGCCAAAAAGTTGGGGTTGTTGTTTTAAGGTGAAGAATATGCATACTGATTAAGATAGCATATGAATCTGAGTCTCTGCATCTCACTGAATCATAGTTTGCTCATCAATAACTAACATGACTTTACTGTTTAAATGAATCAGTATATGTGGAGTAAATAACCATACCATATCTGAAACTTAATTTAATGGAATAAGCTAGGCATACTGTGACTGGTTTTCTAGTTTTATTTCCATTTCTGTGGCTAATGTAATGTCCTTACAATAAATTCCTTTTCTAATTAAACAAAATTGGCTTCTGTTTTTGTGTATTTGCCATCATGCTTCCCAGACCAGACGCAACCCCTCCCTCTCACATACTGTTGAAAACCAAACCATCTTTGAAGATGGCTTCATCACATCTTTCCCATGAAATCCTTTCTCTTTTAGATATAATGATCAAGATCTTACATTTGTTCACTTCATGTCTTACTCTGTTATAACAACATTAACACTTCCATGTACTCTGTTTATTTTGTATGTCTGTTCCCTCTCTGAGCTGTTGGATGGCAGAAACTCTTTCTGAACTGTTTTTATATCCTAAATATCTAGGCTAGGGTTTGGCAAACTGGGAATCAATAAATGGTCACTGAACCAAAGCAAAGCTACAAAGCCTACATAGATCATGTCTATGTCCCTGGTGTCCAGTATGATGTGTGGCACCTAAGTGACCTCAATGACTGTCCCCTGAATTGGATGGGAGAGAGTTCTGCTTATTTGAGTAGATAGTCATCCTCACTTTCTGCATGAAGTAAAGTGAAGTGAAGTGAAGTTGCTCAGTCGTGTCTGACTCTTTGCAACCCCGTGGACTATAGCCCACCAGGCTCCCCCGTCCATGGGATTCTTCAGGCAAGAACACTGGAGTGGGTTGCCATTTTCTTCTCCAGGGGATCTTCCTGACCCAGGGGATCAGATCCAGGTCTCCTGCATTGCAGGCAGACGCTTTAACCTCTGAGCCGCCAGGGAATAGATGTCTGCAAAGTATCCCTTTATCTAGTTGACTATTGTCTGTTTGTTTACCTCTCCTGTCTTCATAAAATCATGTGTTCCTTGAAAACAGAATATACTTTCAGCCATGGTTTCACCATGAAACGCATAACACATCCTATGGAGCTGCTATAAATGTTAATTGAATCTAATTTGATAACTGTCGGAGTTTGAACATCATGAATAAAAACGTTTTTTCGTAGGGAATTAAACATATACCATAGAACCACAGAAGAAATTAAGGAAATTAAAATCTCTCCATGGTGATCCCATAATTCTTACTTTGTGCTGTAAATGTAAGATTTGGCAATTACAAGGCATCACACTGTTGCACGATCTTTTCTTTTTTAAGCTAATGCAAATGTCTGTATCACTATTGAGATGCTAAAAAGTACCTTTAAGTGAAAATCTGCACGAAAACACTGCACTGAAAGAGAAGAAAAGAAAAATAGTGTCAATAGGTTTTAAAGAATATGTTCAATATGATTTTAGACATTTAAATTAATTGAGCTGTGAAGTTTTGCTATTTTTCTTATCAAGTCCACATTCCAGAAAATAAAGTTATCAATTAAGAATATCACTTTTCCAATAATACAGAAATAATATAACTTATGTCTTCATATATCCTAAGAAAGTTTCAACAAAGGAAAGCTAAAAAGAAATCATTTTCACAGAAATAATTTTCAAAAATTGCTTTAGTCTCACATTGTTAAGCACATACAGAGAAGAATGAAGACATCTAATACATTCAGACCTCAAAGGCGGATACTGTGTTTCACAAACAAGCAGTTTATTTAGAATCGATCCTAAATCATTGAATATACATCACATTTGATGTTTCAATTGTTGCCTTAAAATACAAATTGGAAAATATAATAATTCTCTGCCTTGAGTTCATCCTTGCTGTTATTGGGTGACATTTCAAATTGTATATTTGTAATTCTTTTCCTTGCTTTTTTTAATAGCACAAATAGATTGAGCAAAGTAAAGAGAATACATTTTAAATCTTAGGTATTCCCTTTGAGAGGATTTTCATAATATTTGTCATTGCATTTTAATTTGTAGTAATAGCAGTTATGAATAAAACATTTACAAATGCATAGAACATATATTTTCAATTCTAACAATCTCTCTCTCTCTCTATTCCTCCTTCCACCCTCCTCCCAATACAGTCATTTTCCAGGTTGTCAAAAGATGGATGGTCTCCAGGGCTAGTTTGTCATAAAAGGTAAGATCAAACCCATAGCATTAAAAAAAAAAAAAACACTGAGCTTGTGCACTGAGCCAGGCAGTGCAAGAGTCAGCGGCAGTTTCTCCAAAGTAATCTGACAGATTTCATTTGTCTCCTTGTTGAACTAGTCAAGTCAACGCAAGTCATGACCTCCCACCGTGGTCCCGCTTTGCCCAGCCCACCTCTGCTCCAGGCGGCTGCCTGCTGAGGGCGCCACTGAGGCCAGAGGACATTCAGAATTTCCAAAACGAATTTGACTCTTAGGAGCTTCTAAAAAGGAATGCTTCTCTGCTCATCTCTCTGCCAAAGAGCTGTCACTTTCTTGGAAAGTTAAATTTGTCACAAGGAAAGAAAATTTCACCATAGCCTGTTTAAATAAGTTAGGGAGTAGAATCTTCTCCCCAGTGCTTTTTCCACAGCAAGCAAATGTATCAATCATTTTATTCTCTGAAATAACAATTTATTATCCATGCAGGAGGCCTTAGATTCAATCTGCACAGTGTTCTGAGTGTCGCATCAGATACGGAGACCTGTCATCCGTCTTTATCAGGGTAATCACTCTGCTCTTGTCATCAGTTTTTAATAATAAAACTATTTATTACCTCAATAATTATTTAAGACAAGAAGTCTGCCATTGCCATCAAGTATAAATATTGATAAATTGCTTGGTTAATAAACTGGTACTATTTAAGTGGCTTGGAGAACATTGAAATGAGAATGGTATTATTACAAAGAATTGCAAAATGTTTATCGCCTATTGAAAAGATTATATTTACCCAACAGGAATCCCATGAAAAGAAAGTGAGAAATCTAACTTGTAATTGGACAAAGATTCGGCATGAAAGACTGATGAGCCAATATTTTAACCATAAAAAAATACAATTTGCAGGCATCCTATCTAGATGCCAAATTAAACTAAATGCATTGGACTCAGTTTGAGGCTTTGTTTATATATATATATAAAATGGAAACAAATTTGGGAACTACATTACAAACTTTTTTTTTTTTAAGTTGATATCAGTTCTCAAGAGCCACAGTTTTTCTTTTTCTTTTTTTTTTAATGCCTTTTACGACAGGCTGGAAACATGAATTTGAAATAGGAATCTGAAATAGCATTAAATCTCATCCTCTGATGAGCTGCTGGGAACACATGGATATAATCTTTACTTACAGAGACTATTTCCCTTGGGCCAATTTTCTGGAAATCACAAAGGACTCAAAGCATGACTAACAGTTACCTGGCCAGTGATTCTGGATAATAGGATATTCAACTTAAAAGTCAGAGTGGCACCCGAACCACTTCCACAGGAGGGGCTGACTCAGACCTCTCAACCGTCCTGACTGCACAGTGTAGTGGGTGCCAAAAACAATAGAAACTAGGAGAGAGGCAGTTAGAAGCAGTTCAGAAATCATTTATTTTAAAAATGCAGATGAACCTGGAGTCCATTATGGGAGCTTATTGAGCAGAAATTGTAAATTTCATCTAAACCATATCCATGTTCGTCCTCTGCAGTTGAAGGAAAACAAGGCTACAAGGAGATCTTAGGGACAGTCACCCCCAAAGCCAATGCTGAATCACAGATTTGAAAGCAAATAGTGAATTTGGGAGGTGATCCTAGGAAGCACTAGGATGGAAGTGGGGACAGGAGGCAAGGAGAAAGAGATGTAATACTGAAGTGATTATTGCTGTGAGAACTGAGGTTCATTTCTACTGGAGAACTCTGCATGCTAAATCACTTCAGTCATGTCCGACTCTTTGCTACCCTGTGGACCATAGCCTGCCAGGCTCCTCTATCCATGGGATTCTCCAGGCATGAATACCGGAGTGGGTTGCCATGCCCTCCTCTAGGGGATCTTCCTGGCCCAGTGACTGAATCCAAATTTCTTATGTCTCCTGCTTTAGCAGGCAGGTTCTTTACCACTAGCACCACCTGGGAAATCCTGGAGAACCTTTTAGGGAGCAGTCTAAAATATGATTCAGGGTTCATCTAACTCAGAGGTAAGGAAATGCAGCTGTAACCCTCCAAATATGAGCCCACATGTACCAGACAAAAACATCCAATGTACCAACAGCTTTTACAACAGGGCAATTGAAAATTAAAAAATTGGATTTTTCCAAGAGTTTGGTGGGATCAAGAAGCAGGCCCATGAAAATAAGAGAGAAGTAAAAGAAACAATGGAGAGAAGTATGGATGGGGCTTTCTCTTGAGTGCCTTGGAAGGAGATGGTGACTTTCTGGTACATGTGGACTCAATTAAATGTATGCATGGAGAGTGGCTGTAAAAGAGCTGCAAATATCAACTTGACTATTGGCAGGAAATCTGGAAAATGGTTAAGCACTCAGGCTTGACATCAACCTGCTTGGGTTTGAATCCCCACTTTAAGAGTTACTATCTGTAACCTTAGGAAATTTACCACATATATAGGATTATGGAGAAGATCAAATGAAATAAATTATAGAAACTGACTAACACGATACCTGGTCTGGAGTAGGTGCTCAATAATGTTAGCTATTATCAGTGTTAAGAGTGTCCTGGAAAATCGAAACTTAGACATAAGACAGACATAACTAATTAAGAACATTGCTTGATCTTTGCAGTTGCCCGGACATCTACTGGAGAACTCTGCATGCTCAATCGCTTCAGGCATGTCTGACTCTTTGCAACCCTGTGGACCATAGCCTGCCAGGTGCCTCTGTCCATGGGATACTCCAGGCATGAATACCAGAGTGGGTTGCCATGCCTTCACACTAGATGGTTTGCAAGAATAACTTGTAAGAAAGAATTAGTATATTCCGCAGACCTAGGCCAGTATCTGGTGACAGTTATTATGACAGTAGAGTAGGGAAAGTTTTGGAAAGACAGAATGATGGACTTAATAACCAGAGGCATATGGGTCATTTAAAACTAAATTCATTCAAAAAATTTAGATGAGGAAACTCATAAAATCATGGTTTTACATGTAGTTTCTTCAATTTCACTTATTTTAGTTGTCTCCCATGCATCAGGTGGAGAAGGTAATGGCAACCCACTCCAGTACTCTTGCCTGGAAAATCCCATGGACGGAGGAGCCTGGTGGGCTGCAGTCCCTGGGGTCGCTAAGAGTTAGACACGACTGAGCAACTTCACTTTGACTTTTCACTTTCCTGCATTGGAGAAGGAAATGGCAACCCATTGCAGTGTTCTTGCCTGCCCAATCTCAAGGATGGGAGAACCTGGTGGGCTGCCGTCTATGGGGTCACACAGAGTCAGACACGACTGAAGTGACTTAGCAGCGGCAGCAGCAGCAGCAGCATGCATCAGGTATTTTAATACAAGGCTCTGAGGTTATAGGAGACAGATCCTCTGCCCTCTAAAGACTTATATTCCAATAGTTCAAGACAGATAATGAACCAGTGAATAAAATTACAAGAATGAAAATAGTAGGATGAAATGTTGAGAGGCATAGAACAAAGACCAACCTGGAGGTAGATGCAGGTATTTTAATTAGTCATTCTTTCTGTATTTATTCTGTATCTAATATGTGCCAGACACTGTGCTGGACAGTAGAATATAATATTGAGAAAAAGATAATTAACCTTCAGCTATAACAAATTATACTATGAGGAGGTTAGTGCAGAAAAAGATGAAGAAAAAGTATCACTGCAGTAATCATGATGGAGGGACTTCCCTGGAAATCCAGTGGTTAAGACTTTATGTGTTCATTGCAGAGGGTGCAGCTTTGATGCCTGGTTCTAAGCACTATTAAATGATTTTAAGAAAGAATTTTTTTTGAAAGATCACTGGGTGAAAAAATAACAATAAAAATCAACATCTAATTAATTCCATGAGCAGATGTTAAGAATGCTGCTCTGTGAAAAATTGTCTTAGTCATTTTCAGATGTCAAAAGTCTTTTGGAAAAGGCTATCAGCCAGGCAGTTAGGAGCATTCAACAATCCATCTGATATCATAGTGCTTGACAAAGAGTAAGTTCCACTGGAAAAATGTTTGTGAAGTTTGCACTGACTGATGCAGATCTGATGATGCCTAAATTGATGCTGCCAGTTCCCCATGGTTCAGTGAATTCACTCATTGTGAGAGCCACGCCATGGTTCTGCAATTGATTACTCCTGGTCACGTGTGAGCACAGGCTGGAGCTTGGTTCTATCACAGTTGGAGCTGCCATTTTGAGTAAGAACTTTCAACTACATGGAATGGAGGCACTCCCATAAACTACTAGAAAGGAAATACAGAGAATTATTTCTATTTGTATAGAAATCATAGTATTCTACATCATTTCTTGAATGGCCTACCTCTTTTCCTGTGTTTATTTGCTTGGTTGGTTCCTTTTAGTGAGGATTTTCTGCTTCTCTTTCCCAATCATTCTCAAAATTATTTCAGAGATTTGGGAACAGCTTAGGTGTCTGCATTTAAAATACAGCTCCTCATATAACTGTGATACACGTGTAGGTTTGTCAGCCTCACCAACTATACTAAGCATTGAATTAAACTGAAACACCATGAAGAAGGGTATCTTAGCAATTTGTTCATTCAACCAGCATGTATTAAGCATCTGCTCTCTTGCTATCCATAGCCATGATAGTGGGTGAGATGAACCAGAAATAATTTGTATATAAAAACAGAAGGAAGCTGAATGCAGAACCCAGGGGAAGATATTCCTTTTGAGGGTGGTCGCAGGAGGAGGTGTAGGAGGAAAAGTCAAAGGGATGGGAGGAGAACCAGGCAAGAGTGAATCTGTCAAATATTTCATAATAATTATGGTACTTTAATAATTCTTCATTTCTGCTTTTATCACTCTTCAGCCAAAATGTTCATAAACATTGTGAGATGGGACCTAATTTACATATTCTGCCAATTATCTGTATTTATGGATAACCACTTGGAGGTTTTCCCCCATTACCCCGAATAATTGAGAATTGGCTATAGAAGCAGTTTCCCTTCCCTGCTGAATAAATGTGCTGTATTTATATTATCCATTACCAGGTGGCAGACGTAATGTTCAGTGATGTGTGTTACTTATCTGAAACTTGAAACTTCTTTCAAGGTTCAAGCTCACCAGTTAATAGAAGATAATCTGTACGGAGCATAAATTTCAAGGAGATGTCTACAATATATCTTTCATGAGCCAGGATAGCTCTTGCTGATGTTGACTATATTAGTAGTAACCATTTGCACTGGGATGTTTGAGACAATGATAAAGCTTTTACATTATATGAATTGCATTGGACATATTCTATTTTTTCCACATTCATTTGTTTACTAACAGACCTTAAGATAGAAAGCTTTCAAATCACTTGGCAAAATATAATTAAGACTCACTCAGACATGTAATTTAATCAGGAGAACAAGAAATACATAAAGGTTATAAATGACTTCACAAATGACTTTGGAATTCTTATTCACACTAATTCCTTTATGATGCAGATTAGGGAAGTGAGTTAGATGGATTTTAAATGTTTGGTTTTCATAGTATTTTAATTAATTAAAATAAAATCCATGTGGTTAACCTCAGTATACAAAGGAAACAATTATAATTTAATCTCTTTAACATCCAAGCTTCTAAATTGTGTCTTAGTATTTTGAACATAAGGAGGCTTCATACTGAGATGATAGTAACATTAGTGAATATGGAATGTCACTTGTGGGACTATATTTTAATATTGTCTTCACTCTCCCAGATCTCATTTTGAATTACATAGATTTTTAGATATGGACATTTTTGTTTATTTCTTTGTCATTCTTCCAAAGCATACGAAATCACCAATCATTTTATATTATTTTAATTCTGCTTTTTCAGAGAAAGGTAAAGTATACTTCTGTTTCCTTTTTTCTATGATAGAGAATTGCTTTTGAGATCCAATTCTTCTATGTTAAATCAATCAAATTTGATCACTGAAGCAGAAAAAAATAGACATATAGTTCAAATTTATATTGGAAACACTATCTTCTCTAATTTTAAATACGTAAGCAGAGGAGGAACAGTATCTTGAGAAAATAAACCTCAAGTGATGGCGTGTGAGTATAGTTGTGATATGAAAACATTCAGCAAACATTTCAGAATCTTTCAGCTCAAACTCAGTCAAACATATCCCTACCATCTGTCTACATGGTATATGGATGCAATCCAATATGACAAAGGGAATCATCTAGATGCCCCGATGCTCAATATGACCCACACTTTTGGTTGAAGATGTTCTGCAATAATTCTGTTGTAATTCACTGTAGTTTAGAGGAGGTTTGGGCCTCTTTCATGACATACTTCTCTTTGTTTCTTTGGTTGTTGCTTAAGTATTTGTCTTTCTCTACCAACTAGGCATATGGGTAATTAGTGGAAGTAGTGTTTTCTTTGGAGGTAAACAAGCTTAAGTTTGAATCTAAGCTCTGCCATTTACTAGTTATGAGATATAGGTCATATTTGCTTTAAACTTCACTGGACCATTGATAATCATTTGTAAAATCTAGAAAATAGTTGAAAGCTAGATTTCAAGTCATTATGAGACTTTAATATGAGGTTAAAAGAATTCTGGATTCATATTCCACTGTTAAAATCTGCTGTTGAAAAGCTTTGGAGTTTTGATGAATTTCTGAAATTCTCCCTGGATTGTTCCCCATGTATAAATTGGAACTGCAGTGAAACTTTGAACAGTGTGAACTTTGAACTGTTTTGGTTCCATTTAAATGTAGAGTTTTTCAATAAATATACATTTAACCCTCCATATTTGTGGTTTTCTGGGGACTTCCCTGGTGGCTCAGACGGTAAAGAATCTGCCTGCAATGTAGGAGACGTAGGTTCGATCCCTGGAGAAGGGAATGGCAGCCCACCTGCAGAATTCCATGGACAGAGGAACCCGGTGGGCTACAGTCCATGGGGTCGCAAAGAGTTAAACACGACTGAGTGACTAATAAATTTGTGAATTCAACAGACCACGGATTGGAATTTCCATCTGTGGTTGTGTGAATCCTTGATACAAAACTGGAGATACAGAGTGCTGACTATGGGATTTGACAAATTTTGGTGTCTGCAGGGGCTTCTGGAACCAATCTTCCAGGGATACTGAAATTATAAAATAAAATCCATCTCCTATAGTTGTGGTGAGAACATGCCTTAAAATATATCTAGAAAATAGAGATTAGGAAACATCTTAAAATGTTAAATTTTGGTGAGATAGTAATGTCTCATAAAATGCTTGAGTAAATGGTTGAGATTCTGAACTTTCACTGCTGAAGGCCTGGGTTCAATTCCTGGTCAAGGAACTAAGATCCTACAAGTTGTGTGGTGCAGCCAAAAAATAAAAAAAGTCTGGATAATAAAAGTTTGTTAATTTTCATCCCTGACAACACTGTTTGTCATTCTCAACTTTTTGACAACAGAAATTAGGAAAATATTTTGCAATATTGGTGTGCATAATAAATACATAATTAAATACACACATATATATACAGCTGGAGATTTTTAAAACTTGATCTTATTAAAAACTATCCAATATACCCTGTTGAGCTATTTGTTTCTGTTTCTCCACTGAAGTTTCCCTTGCTTACATTGATTAGTTTCTGATGGTCCCACAAAACTTATTTTATCTCTAGGCTTATTTCACTTATCATGTGTATAACATGATATTCAGGGGAATACAATATATTTTGACAAGTAAAACAGCAAACTCATCATCAAGGTAATAACATAGAGTCCAAATAAGCACATATAGTATCCAGACAAAATGAGATTGTTTGATCAAGTAAAAGAAATTGATCTTTAATATAGCCTGTTTAAGAATAGAGAGAAACAAGCTGTTTTGAGAACCTACTATTTACTTGATTCATTTTTAACATTTATATATATATATAAGAAAATATAATACATATTATATAATATATATAATTTGCTTATACATTAAAGCTTTTGGACAAATGGAGAATACGCTCACTGAATCAATATTTTTTTGTTTATCTATTCTCAACAGAAGTAGTTGACAAATGTTATCAGAAATGTTTCTACTCAACATTCTGCCTCATTTCTCAGTTGTTCATATAAGGAAATGTCTCCATTGTGGTGACATGGTGACCTCACACATATCCACTTGGCTATGTAGACAAAGGCTTGAACTGCACTAATATAAGTCTTGCCAGAACACTTTTCCTCTGGAAAAGCAGAGGATGAGAAGTCTGTGAGAAGCTACAGGGAGGCGTCTCCCATAGCCATTGTATATCCTTTGCAAGGCTCTCCTAAGACAGTTTCTCATTTCCCCCTGAGCACTGGCAAGGTATGGGGATTTCTGTCTTGCCTGCCTTCAAATAGTCTGCAGAATATACACCTGCTTAGATGCTGACTAGAATTAGCTGTGTTGAAAATGAGCTGGGGTTAGAAAGTTTGGGAATAGGTAGGAAACAGAGGAAGTATATAATCATTTAGGGAGTGAAGCTTCAGCTAGATCATGGGCTTGGAGTACACATAAGTTCTGGAGGATCTAAAGAGTTCAGACTCTACCCTCTATGCCCATGGAAATCAGAAAGGTAGGGTGATATAGGCAGATTTACATTTCAAAACAACAATTCTTAAAACATCTTAAAGAAGAACGCAAAGAGAGAGAAAATGCAGGTGCAGAGAATAGGTGAAAGACTGTTGAAAGAGACTACACCAGGAATGAAGATGACATGAGTACAGAATTTGTCTGATTAGCATCACAAATTTGATTTTTGGTGAACTATTTCTGAAATATGGGAGTGTTTCAGAGTAATGTGTTGCTTGCTGCTGCTGCTGCTGCTAAGTCGCTTCAGTCGTGTCCGACTCTGTGTGACCCCATGGGCTGCAGCCCACCAGGCTCCGCCGTCCCTGGGATTCTCCAGGCAAGAACACTGGAGTGGGTTGCCATTTCCTTCTCCAATGCATGAAAGTGAAAAGTGAAAGTGAAGTCGCTCAGTCGTGTCCGACTCTTCGCAACCCCATGGATTGCAGCCTCCCAGGCTCCTCCGTCCATGGGATTTTCCAGGCAAGAGTACTGGAGTGGGGTGCCATTGCCTTCTTCAGTGTGTTGCTTGGTCAGGCTTAATTCATTTCTCATTTTCATCTCTCCTCCTCCTACCATTCCTATCCTCAAATTGTCCTCTCTATAGATCCTTGCCAGGAATGTATAAGAGGATTCTGATGCTAATGTATCTTGGCCTTGTGCTCACTCATGTCATTTCATGGTTTTAAACAGTTTTTTAGTTCTTATTACCAAGAGCATGAGGTGATATGCATAAATCTTACAGACTTGTTTCTTCCTATATCCCCTCCAAAACACTTATCTCTGAAACTGGCACTGCATTGCTGATGCAATCACTGAAACCCCATACTTGTCCAGAATTCCAGATGGTACATATAGCTTTTTATCTCCTATTGGAAAATGGCATATTCAGGGCAAGTTTACTCCTACATAAAATTTCACTGGCAAATTATTTGACACTCAGATAACTGATTAAATTAATTGAGTTTTTAATCTCTATTGTTTTATGCAAAGCAGCCTGTTTAATCTTTTTCAAATTTGGATAATTAAAAGCAAAGCATTTTTGCCTTTCCTCATAAAAACCATTAGTTTCTCAAACATAGCTGATTAGCCAACAAGGTGTCATAAGAGGTGAATGCCAATTTTATTAATGCTTACAATCTCATAGGTTGAAATTACTTTGACATTTATTATTCTCAATAAGCCACAAACTTCTGATCTTAGGCCAATAGTATAATGTTTATGGTGTATATATTTTTAAGATTCCATTAAATAATATGGATTTTACCCATGATACTTACTTATAAATCAAAACTCAATCATATTTGAGTTCATATACACTCAAAGAGTAGAAATTCGGTTAGTTGCTGGGACTCTTGAGGTAGATTTATGTTCCCAGGACAACTTTTTAAAAATTTGTAAATAATTCACAGTGGGAGATTTAGACATCTGGTAAACCTCAGCCCAAATTAAAAAAAAAAAAAATTATTCCAAACATCTGTGATACTTTGCTCTAATTATGTCAAAGCAACACAGAAATAGTAGATGAAAACGAAAGCCTCCCAGGAATTGAGGTCATGAGGGAAAATATTTTAAGGTGTTTGGGATTTTTTTTTTTTAATCAAAATTATTTGATTGCTTTCATAACAGTTGCTCTCCTGGTAGGCAGTCTTTCCTAAGAGGATATCTTCCTGGAAAGAAGGCTCTGTGAAGTAACGCTCTAAGGAAAATTAACAGCTGTGCACAAACCTGAGATTTTCCTTATCTATTAAATGCTAATTTTTTAATAGCACAGGTTAGACAGAAGACGGTCAAAGTAGAGTTTATAAGTGAAAAGTGTGGCATGGTCAGATCTCTCAGTTCACAAAAGAAGTGTTGGCACAAAATGTGACTTTCATAAACTGAGAAATATGAATCAGTTATGAACTTGGGAGATGGGAATTTCCCATTGATAATTGTCATTAAGTTTGAGTAGCTTGAGTGAATCATGAATCTTGGGGGGAGTTAAAAAGCACAAATCAAATGGCTCTAGGGAAACTATCCTTGCTACACTGTTGTAAATAATGGCTTGAATCTAAACTTGATTGGGAATAGATTATATATTGGCAATAATTCAATCAGGTAAGTTTTAGGCCTGGTAGTCAGTGTCTGGGCTTCTCTGGTGGATTAGTGGTAAAGAATCAGCCTACAAGGCAGGAGACCATCCCCGTGTTGGGAAGACTCCCCTGGAGAAGGAAATGGTGACCAAGTCCAGTATTTTAAACTGGGAAATCCCAGACAGAGATGGACAGAGAAGCCTGATGGGCTACAGTCCATGAGGTCACAAGAAACCACTACCAATCAGTGTCTAAATAGCTGTTGTGATCCACGCATGAGACAATCATTTTGTTGTTAACACACTTTGGATGTTTTACAGTTACATCACTAAATTAAATATTTCCATATGTGTGTTCTTTTTTTTTCTGTCTAATGCCACGGTTTCAAATTTGAGACATCATGTGGCCTTGTCATGTGTTTATGTCCTTATTTTTGAATAATTTTTCATAATATTTGCTAAGTAGGAAGTATTTATTTTATCCATAAATTGTCTTTTTTCTATACTAAATAACTGATTTTTTTTTATTTTACAACTTTAATAAGATTTACAGTCTGACAGTGTGCTGCTTGTAAAAGCATGACTTCATTCCTTAAAATATAGATATTATTTTAAGAATAATTTTACTAGAAATATTAGAAATATTCTAAGACAAATGTATAACAAAATTGATGCTATGTAAATATAAACCTAGGTACCCTTTGCTGACAAGTTATTGCAAATTGACTGAGGTAAAATGAAAAATTACAAGCTTTATATTACAAAGATTAATGTCAGTGATGACAATCTATGTCATATATAAGATATTAATACCAACTAAGTTGTTTTTTTGTTAGTGTGTTTAAAGGAATCCATATTTTGTGACCAGGAGAGATTTAATCTCCCTTGATGATTGAGTTGTTGTGATCCACTACACTGCATGTAGCAGAGTCTTTATAGTTGGGCTTTATAGGAGTGGCATTGATATATGCTAAATTACATGGGTCAAATTGTAAACAGAACTCAGCTGATTGAAATTCTATAACCCTTCAATGGTGTCAAAGTTAAAAGGGACCATAAACACATCCAGGGAGGATTATTCCTATTTCCAACAAATGCTGTATCTTAGGTTATTGATAGATGTTCCTATAAAGAATCAGAGGATACTATGTGGCTAAATAAGTTGAATCTGTTTCTTTACTGTAGTCTGTCTCAGTACTTATACAATAATCAAGGACTTTGTGAAGATTTGACTGAGTACATAGAATTTCAGTTCAGTTCAGTTCAGTCTCTCAGTCATGTCCAACTCTTTGTGACTCCATTAATCACAGCACGCCAGGCCTCCCTGTCCATCACCAACTCCCGGAGTTCACCCAAACTCACGTGCATCAAGCCGATGATGCCATCCAGCCACCTCATTCTTTGTCATCCCCTGCCCCCAATTTCTCCCAGCATCAGGGTCTTTTCCAGTGAGTCAACTCTTCCCATGAGGTGGCCAAAGTATTGGAGTTTCAGCCTTAGCATCAGTCCTTCCAATGAACGCTCAGGACTGATTTCCTTTAAGATGGACTGGTTGGATCTCCTTGCAGTCCAAGGGACTCTCAAGAGTCTTCTCCAAGACCACAGTTCAAAAGCATCAATTCTTCAGCGCTCAGCTTTCTTCACAATCAAATTATCACATCCATACATGACCACAGGAAAAACCATAGCCTTGACTAGATGGACCTTTGTTGGCAAAAAATGTCTCTGTTTTTCAATATACTATCTGGTTGGTCATAACTTTCCTTCCAAGGAATAAACGTCTTTTAATTTCATGGCTGCAGTCACCATCTGCAGTGATTTTGGAGCCCCCCCAAATAAAGTCTGATACTGTTTCTACTGTTTCCCCATCTATTTCCCATGAAGTGATGGGACCAGATGCCATGATCTTCGTTTTCTGAATGTTGAGCTTTAAGCCAACTTTTTCGCTCTCCACTTTCACTTTCATCAAGAGGCTTTTGAGTTCCTCTTCACTTTCTGCCATAAGGGTGGTGTCATCTGCATATCTGAGGTTATTGATATTTCTCCCAGCAATCTTGATTTCAGCTTGTGCTTCTTCTAGCCAAAAGTTTCTCATGATGTACTCTGCATATAAGTTAAATAGGCAGGGTGACAATATACAGCCTTGATGTACTACTTTCTCAATTTGGAACCAGTTTGTTGTTCCATGTCCAGGTCTAACTGCTGCTTCCTGATATAGGTTTCTCAAGAGGCAGGTCAGATGGTCTGGTATTCCCATCTCTTTCAGAATTTTCCACAGTTTATTGTGGTCCACACAGTCAAAGGCTTTGGCATAGTCAATAAAGCAGAAATAGATGTTTTTCTGGAACTCTCTTGCTTTTTCCATGATCCAGTGGATGTTGGCAATTTGATCTCTGGTTCCTCTGCCTTTTCTAAAACCAGCTTGAACATCTGGAAGCTCACAGTTCACATAAGGCTGAAGCCTGGCTTGGAGAATTTTGAGCATTACTTTACTAGCATGTGAGATGAGTGCAATTGTGTGGTAGTTTGAGCATTCTTTGGCATTGCCTTTCTTAGGGATTGTAATGAAAACTGACCTTTTCCAGTCCTGTGGCCACTGCTGAATTTTCCAAATTTGCTGGGATATTGAATGCAGCACTTTCACAGCATCATTTTTTTAGGATTTGAAATAGCTCAACTGGAATCCCATCACCTCCACTAGCTTTGTTCATAGTGATGCTTTCTAAGGCCCACTTGACTTCACATTCCAGGATGTCTGGCATTAGGTGAGTGATCACACCATCATGATTATCTGGGTTGTGAAGATCTTTTTTGCACAATTCTTCTGTGTATTCTTGCCACCTCTTCTTAACATATTTTGCTTCTGTTAGGTCCATACCGTTTCTGACCTTTATTGAGCCCATCTTTGCATGAAATGTTCTCATGGTATCTCGAATTTTCTTGAAGAGATCTCTAGTCTTTCCCATTCTGCCATTTTCCTCTATTTCTTTGCACTGATTGCTGAGGAAGGCTTTCTTATCTCTCCTTGCTATTCTTTGGAACTCTGCATTCAAATGGGAGTATCTTTCCTTTTCTCCTTTGCTTTTTTCTTCTCTTCTTTTCATAGCTATTTGTAAGGCCTCCTCAGACAGAGAGCTGGCGGCCGAAAGGAGCAACCCCTCGTCCGAGGAGCGGTGGCTGTGCAGGTGCAGGAGGGCTGAGAGGAGCTACTCCATGTTCAAAGTCAGGAGAGGTGACCTTGTCCAAGGTAAGGAGCAGCGGCTGAGCTTTGCTAGAGCAGCCGTGAAGAAATACCCCACATCCCAGGTAAGAGAAACCCAAGTGAGATGGTAGGGGTTACGAGAGGGCATCAGAAGGCAGACACACTGAAACCATAATCACAGAAAGCTAGCTAATATGATCACATGGACCACAGTCTTGTCTAACTCAATGAAACTAAGCCATGCCGTGTGGGGCCACCCAAGACGGACGGGTCATAGTGGAGAGGTCTGACAGAATGTGGTCCACTGGAGAAGGGAAACCACTTCAGTATTCTTGCCTTGAGAACCCCATGAACAGTATGAAAAGGCAAAATGATAGGATACTGAAAGAGGAACTCCCCAGGTCGGTAGGTGCCCAATATGCTACAGGAGCTCAGTGGAGAAATAATTCCAGAAAGAATGAAGGGATGGAGCCAAAGCAAAAGCAATACCCAGTTGTGGATATGACTGGTGATAGAAGCAAGGTCCAATGCTGTAAAGAGCAATACCACATAGAATTTAATGGTATATAAATTTATCTTTTTCTCTCTTTCCCTTTTCCCATCCATTTTTACTTTCATGAAATATTTCATAGGACCATTGTTTTCTGGAATGCACCTAGGTAAATTCTGATTGTATCCAACCTGATTTTATAGATAATAAAGCTCCCCATGACTGGTAAGGGGTGAAATTCATGGGACAATGGAAAGAAACAAATGTATGGAAAGAACTAAAAGGCAAAGAACTTACGTTCTTATGAAGAATATAAGTACTGCAATGAATTAACTTAATGTATCCATCAACCCAACACCTTGGTGTTTGTGGTGGGAGACAAAATCAGACCATGCTGGTGTTGACTCCTGATCTAACTACCAAATTCAGAAGAGTAAGATAAGGAACAAGATTGATTAGGCAGAGGGACTTCCCTGGCAGTCCAGTGGTTAAAACTTTGCCTTCCAATGCAGAGGGTGCAGGTTTGTTCTCTGCTCAGGGACCTAAGATTCCACAGGCTTCCCAACAAAAGCTAAAACATGAAACAGAAGCAGTATTGCAACAAATTCATTAAAGACTAAAAATGATTCACATCAACAACAAAAACAACAACTTAAAAAATAACAATAATAACAACATTGATTTGGCAAAGCCAAGAGCTTTAAACTAGAATGAAACACAGAGAAGGGACAGAAGATTGGACTCGACCAGTTTAGGAAGAGGGCAGAATATAATGATCTCTAACTCCATCTGAACAGCAATGAGAACGTGCCAAGATTTAATCTAGAAATTCCTTTTTAGGTTCTGTTTCTGTTTAAAAAATAACAAAGCTTTCCTTACTTCACTATCAGGAACAATGTTCCTGACTTTGAGAGAGGAGTACTAAGATTTTAGGAGGGGCACTTATTAGAGGTTAAGTTCAGTTCAGTTCAGTCGCTCAGTAAACCACAAAGATCCTGGTAGTACTACTGTAGTATTTATTGAAAAAAATTTGCATATTAGTGGACCTGCACAGTTCAAACATATGTTATATTGGGTATTATTATATTTAATTGGATTTCCCTGCTTGCTCAGATGGTAAAGAAACTGCCTGCAATGTAAGAGACTGGTTCCCTCCCTGGGTTGGGAAGATCCTCTGGAGAAGGGAATGGCACCCCACTCCAATATTCTTGTCTGGAGAATTTCTTGGACAGAGGACCCTGGTGGGCTACAGTCCATGGGGTTGCAAAGAGTTGGATGTGACTAAGCAACTAACACACTCTAGTACACACACAAATATAGATTATATTTAATTAAATAGGTCACTGTGTTATTTTTGTAGTCCATAGCCTTCAAAATCCCCTCAGCTATCTTAAACCTGGGATCTCCTTGGTCTATTTTTTACCTAACAATGCTCACAAGTTGGGCATTCTGTATGAGGTCCCATGACAAGCAAATCATCATTTCTGATCAGTCATTTGATTTTCAAACATCTCAAATGAGTTATATCATCTAATAACTTTTCAAAACAGAATTCATTAGTAGTCCATCACCTTCAAAATCCCCTCAGCGATCTTAAACCTGGGATCTCCTTGGTCTATTTTTTACCTAACAATGCTCACAAGTTTGACATTCTGTATGAGGTCCCATGACAAGCAAATCATCATTTCTGATCAGACATTTGATTTTCAACCATCTCAAATGAGTTATACTATCTAATAACTTTTCAAAACATAATTCATTTTTTAAAAACATTTTTAAATGTGTAGAAAAAAATGTGAAGAGAGTACTGAGGGCTTTCATATACTTTAAATCCAGCTTTTACTCTTATAAGTCAGCGTATATTAAGTCATTTCAATCATGTCCGACTCTGCAGCACTGTGGACTGAAGACTGCCAGACTCCCCTGTCTGCGGGATTCTCCAGGCAAAAATACTGGAGTGGGTTGCCATTTCCTCCTCTAGGGGATCTTCACAACCCTGGAATCTAACCGATGGCTCTTACATCTCCTGCATTGGCAGGCAGGTTCTTAACCATTAGCATCACCTGGAAAGCCCAATCTTGCATTGGTATGTACATTTATTGTGATGAACCAACCAATACTGGTACATTATTATTACCTAAATTTTGTAATTTGTTTGAATCCCTTTGTATTAACTCAGTCTCTGCTTTCTGTTTTGGATCACATCCAGCATACCACACTACATCTAGTGTCCCTTACAATTTTCATGAAGCTATTCAGTTGCTCAGTTGTGTCAGATTCTTTGTGACCCCATGGACTGCATCAAGCCAGGCTTCACTGTTCTTCACATCTCCTGGAGCTTGCTCAAACTCATATCCACTGAGTCAGTGATGTCATCCAACAATCTCATCCTCTGTAGTCCCCTTCTCCTTGTGCCTTCAATCTTTCTCAGCATCAGGGTCTTTTCTAATGAGTCAGTTCTATTAAGGCTTCAGCTTCAGCACCAGTCTTCCAATGAATATTCAGGGCTGATTTCCTATAGGATGGACTGGTTTGATCTCCTTGCAGTCCAAGGAACTTTCAAGAGTCTTCTCCAATACCATAGTTCAAAAACATTAGTTGTTCAGCACTCAGCTTTCTTTATGGTGCAACTCTCACATTCATATATGACTACTGGAAAAACCATAAATTTGACTATATGGACCTTTGTTGGCAAAGTAATGTCTCTGCTTTTTAATATGCTGTCTAGGTTTGTCACAGCTTTTCTTCCAAGAAGCAAGCATCTTTTAATTTCATGGCTACAGTCACCATCTGCAGTGCTTTTGGAGACCACGAAGATAAAAGTCTTTCATTGTTTCCATTGCTTCCCATCTATTTGCTGTGAAGTGATGGGACCAGATGCTATGATCTTAGTTTTCTGAATGTTGAGCTTTAAGCTGCCTTTGAGTTCCTCTTCACTTTCTGCCATAGGGTGGTGTCATCTGCATATCTGAGGTTATTGATATTTCTCCCGGCAATCTTGATTCCAGCTTGTGTTTCTTCCAGTCCAGCATTTCTCATGATGTACTCTGCATATAAGTTAAATAAGCAGGGTGACAATATACAGCCTTGACGGACTCCTTTTCCTATTTGGAACCAGTCTGTTGTTCCATGTCCAGTTAAAGGAGCTGCATATATCCTTTGGAGAGAAGAGGACTTATTTCAGATAAGGAATATCTCTCTTTATAAATCCCTTTCTGGGAATGGAGCAGGAAGAGGCTTCCCTCTCCAGTTTCTACTAATTTATTCATGCTACTCACTTAAATTTTTTTTTCTTTCCTTCTTTTCCCCTTTTCTCTTTTCTTACATTTTTTCTCTTTCTTTTTTCTCTTCTGCCCTTTCCTCTTTTCCTTTCTACTTCACTCCTTTCTTTCCTCCTTTCTTTTAGATAGATACCAAAACCACTACCTTATTTTCTCACATGTATGCCTTTTGTTTGTTTTATCTTTCTTTGGTTATTCTAGTGTTTATCATCATAAAAACTAATTCTTCAGGAGTAACTCTAAAACCCCAGGGAAATGTATCTAAATGTTTTTGCAAAAGAGAAAGTCCAAATGATTGCAAATTTGGAAAGCTTCCCAAATTTTGCCAAGGGAACCCTGAAAGTCTGATAGACTTTCCAGATGTAAGTGAATTTATCACATTCTCACAGCCAAATGCACTTGTGATGTGTGTTATCTATTTTATTTTCAATGCTCTGCCCAAAAACAACAGTAAAACGATATAAACCAAATAACATCAAAAGGTCTTCCAGGGCCTTTGTTTCATCACTGGGGAAGTCGCAAATAATATCACATCTTCTTTCTTCTTCTTAACCTTTTTATAAAATCTCATTCTTTCTAACACACATATTGTTTTTACTCTCAGCAGGCATGATTATAAGATGCAGCACAGTTGGGAGAAACAAGCCTAGTTAAGTCATCATTTGGCAAGGACTTGCTGTTTTCTAATCTTCTCATTTTGGGCATCTAGTCTTTCAGTTGACAAGTTTGTATGACACAGTTTTTTTTTTTTTTTTAAGTCAATTAATTCATTTAGTCAATACCAGTTTATTGAACAACTTTATGTGCTAAGCGTGGGTGTTAATCTTATGAAGAGTATTTTCTAGAGTGCAAGAGACAGTAGGGAAAGAGAAAAATGAATAAGATAATTTAATGTGTTGATGAGTATTGTGAAGTTAATAACAATAGATGTGTATTGATCCACGGACAATGATCAGGATGGGGTATGGGTGGCAGAAGTGCTTTAGTTTGGGTGATCAAGAAATACCTTATTAAGGAGGGGACTGTCACCTAAAAGGCAGAAGGAACTAGTCACAAACATCGTAGGCAGAGAAAACACAAGTGCAAAGGTGCTAAGGAAGGCCTTTAATGTCTTGTGTGGGAAAGCGGAAACCGAGCAAGTATGTCCCAAACCATGCAGAGCTATTTTAAGAACTGGTGAGCCATTTTAAGCAGTCAATCTAACTTTACATGTGTAGTAGTAAAGCCTGGGAGGGCTTGAAGAAGTTGAGAGACATAATACCATTTATGTTTTTAAAAGACTTTACTCAGTTTTGGATATATGTTTCATAATTTCTGGAAACATATTTAAATCTTGAATAAATAAAGAAAGCATAAATGATTAATTTAAGAATGAAAAAAATCTATATTATAGATGAAGAACTATATATATATATGTGTGTGTATATATAAATATATATGCTACATATATATATATAACTGTCAGTCCTTTGTGGTTGGACATATGTAGGGATACACATTTAACTTTTTCAAATCTAACATATACAGATTCTTCACATTTTAATATCACTGAAATCCAATGTGTTAAAATTGATGGTATGCCAAAGTTAAAATCACAGCATATTATTCTTTCTTGGAGGTAAGTTAAAAAAAAAAAAAAAAAGCACTGATTTTGCAGCCTTCATTTTATATTTAATGAATTTTAGGGAACAAATGTGCATACTAATACCTATTGAGTGTGTGATATGTCATTCTAGACACTGTTCAAGTACGTATTAACTTTTTGGAGAGAATTTTTGGGGCAGCACCTCTCCTTTCTGTGTTCCAAGTGGTGCTGGTCTATCACTCTCCACTGTGCAGTAGAAATGTGGCCAAGATCTGGGACACTGGACTCCTAGTGCTAAAACTGGGACAGTCATGGAAAACTGGGGTGACTGGTCATGTTTATCTATCCTCTTATACCATAACTGTTACTGAGATGCAGAAACAATCCAGATTGAGCCAATAAGGTTCCTCTCTTACTGTTAGTCCTTTCATGATTAGTCTCTTTCATTAATTCCATAAAAAATGTATGCTTCTTTTTGAATTATTAAATAACAATAAGGCCACTTTTTTTGGCCTTTTATACAGTCTATGAGGTTCTCACAGCAAGTGCACTGGGGTGGTTTGCCATTCCTTCCTCCAGTTGTGAGAGCTGGACTGTAAAGAAGGCAGAATGCCAAAGAATTGATGCCTTCGAACTGTGGTCCTAGAGAAGAATCCTCAAAGTCTCTTGGACACCAAGGAGATCAAACCAGTCAATCTTAAGGGAGATCAACTCTGAATATTCACTGGAGAGACTGATCCTGAAGCTCTAGAATTTTCGTCATCTGATGCGTGCAGACGACTCATTGGAAAAGTCCCAGATGCTGGTAAAGATTGAGGCAGAAGAAGAGGGTGTCAGAGGATGAGATGGTGGGATGGCATCATCGATGCAATGAACATGAACTTGGGCAAATTCTGGGAGATGGAGAGGAACAGGAAGGCCTGGCGTGCTGCAGTCCATGGGGTTCCAAGGAGTTGGACATGACTGGGCGACCGAACAACAACAAACAGGCCACTTTAGACTTGATCTCTAACATTGTAGATACCAAGTAAAACCCAGCTTAGAATAGAAACAGATAGAAAAGAAGACAATAGTCTGAGAAAGTATGATATCACGTGAACTTCTGGATTATGGTAGAAGTACAGGCATTTTTTATGTTCAGCTCATTCTACAATAAACTTTCTGCCTCTCTTACACTTTTTGAGTTGGGTTTCCTTTTCTCCTGATCATAATTTTACACGCACACTCACACACACACACACACACACACACACACACACACACTATTTTGTCCAATAGGTATACTTCCTCTCTCTTATGCATGAGGATTAATGGAGAAAAAGCTGAGTGGGAAGATTTTCATAAGAAAAATAATCCATGTGGAAAAAGAAAAGAGAGTATGATATACAGGAAAACTAGGTAAGTATATCTCTTTAAACATTTTTCAAAGAGGTCCTGTTTTAACTATTATAATATTGATAATGTTTTAATTATAACATTTTAAGATTTTGGTTCTTTATTTTAACTAAGTGAAGGGTTTTATCTTTGAGGAAGTACCTTTTAGGAAAAAGTATTAGGTATTAGAGTTGTGGAAGTTAGTGCCTTGAACATTATTTTCTTTACTAGGTTTTATTTTTTTCTTATTCATTTATTTATTTTACTTTACAATACTGTATTGGTTTTGTCATACATTGACATGAATCCGCCACAGGTGTACATGAGTTCCCAACCCTGAACTCCACTCCCACCTCCCTCCCCATATCATCTCTCTGGGTCATCCCAGTGCACCAGCCCCAAGCATCCTGTATCCTGTATCAAACCTAGATTAGCGATTCATTTCTTACATGATAGTATACATGTTTCAATGCCATTCTCCCAAATCATCCCACCCTCTCCCTCTCCCAGAGACTCCAAAAGTCTGTTCTTTACATCTGTGTCTCTTTTGGTGTTTCACATACAGGGTTATCGTTACCATCTTTCTAAATTCCATATATATGTGTTAGTATACTGTATTGGTGTTTTTCTTTCTGGCTTACTTCACTCTGTATAATAGGCTCCAGTTTCATCCATCTCATTAGAACTGATTCAAATGTATTCTTTTTAATGGCTGAGTAATACTCCATTGTGTATATGTACCACAGCTTTCTTATCCATTCATCTGCTGATGGACATCTAGGTTGCTTCCATGTCCTGGCTATTATAAACAGTGCTGCAATGAACACTGGGGTACACGTGTCTCTTTCAATTCTGGTTTCCTCGGTGTGTATGCCCAGCAGTGGGATTGCTTGGTCATAAGGCAGTTCTATTTGAAGTTTTTTAAGGAATCTAAAAAAGCAGCGAAAGGCATAGTCAATTTTTTCTGTGTCCTCAATTAAAAATGTAGTGAAACTTCAGCTATTTATCAGTAAATTCATAAGGTGGAATGAATAGTATGAGGTTCAAGAACATGTCAGTGTTATAGTATGAGGTTCAAGAACATATCAGTGTTAAAGGGAGACCATATAGGCTGAACTCAGTAAGTGCAAGGGAAATGTCATGAAAACAGGGCATCAGCCCACAGCCAAACATCACACTCACTGTTGAAAGGAAAGCATGTGCAATGGCCGGAGACCCAGAGTGAAGGAATAAAACTGTAGGAGATGTGCAAATAGATGTGAGACCAAGTTAAGACCTTGCAGAACCAAATGAATTAACTGGAAATAGAGATGAGCTTTTGAGTTAGGAGAGGATAGGAGACTCCAAAAAGTATTTTTAATTGTTTATGGGTTTCATTTTAAAAAATAAAGTTGTTCACATACACTCTGTGCTAACTTCCCTATTATTAATCTATTTTCTTATGTTTATATATGATATATTTATTATATGTTATGAGCCAATACTGATACATTATTAATAATTAAATTCCCTACTTTTTTGGATTCCTCTAATTTTTATCTAATGTCCTTTTTCTGTTCTAGGATTCCACCCAGGATGAAAATTTAGTGTGATGATCTCTTTGGGCTTCTCTTAGTGTGACAATTTCTCAGACATTCCTTGTTTGTTTGTTTGCTTTTAAATTTATTAAAAAATTTTTTTAATTTTATTTTTAAATTTTTGCTTTTAAATTTTTTCTAACTTATTTTTATCTGGCTATGTTAGGTCTTAGTTGTCTGTGTCATGTGGGCTCAGCAGTTGTGGTGCGTGGGTCTAGTTACTCCACAGCACATGGACACTTAAATCTCCAGCCAGAGATCAAAACGATATCCTCTGCACTGAACCACCAGGTAAGTCCTGATATTCCTTGTTTTTGATGATCTTGAATTTTCAAAAATATTGAAGCTATTTTGCAGACTGTCCCTTCATAGGGATTTGCCTGATGTTTGTCTCATGATTAGACTAAGTGGAGATAGGGAGTTGGGGGCGGTAATGAGACTGGGGGTGGGGGGTGGTGTCTGTGGTATCTTCTTGGTTGGAAGACTACAGAAGAAAAAATGCCATTTGCATTGGACCATATTAAGAGTTCAGTTAAGTTCAGTTCAGTCGCTTAGTTGTGTCCAACTCTTTGCGACCCCATGAATTACAGCATGCCAGGCCTCTCCATCCATCATCAACTCCCGGAGTTTACTCAAACTCATGTCCATCAAGGCAGGAATGTCATCCAGCCACTCATCCTCTATCGTCCCCTTCTCCTCCTGCCCCCAATCCCTCCAAGCATGAGTCTTTTCCAATGAGTCACCTCTTCGCATCAGGTGGCCAAAGTATTGGAGTTTCAGCTTTAGCATCATTCCTTCCAAAGAACATCTAGGACTGATTTCCTTCAGAATGGACTGGTTGGATCTCCTTGGAGTCCAAGGGACTCTCAAGAGTCTTCTCCAACACCACAGCTCAAAAGCATCAATTCTTTGGTGCTCAGATTTCTTCACAGTCCACCTCTCATATCCATACATAACTACTGGAAAAACCATAGCCTTGACTAGAGGACCTTAGTCGGCAAAGTAATATCTCTGCTTTTGAATATGCTATCTAGGCTGGTCATAGCTTTCCTTCCAAGGAGTAAGTGTCTTTTAATTTCATGGCTACAATCACCATCTGCAGTGATTTTGGAGCCCCCCAAAATAAAGTCTGACACCTGTCTCTTATACACATCTTAAAATCTCATTCTTTCTAACACACATATTGTTTCTCCCAACTGTGCTGCATCTTATAATCATGAAAAGCATCAATTCTTGGCGCTCAGCTTTCTTCACAGTCCAACTCTCACATCCATACATGACCACTGGAAAAACCATAGCCTTGACTATATGGGCCTTTGTTGGAAAAATAATGTTTCTGCTTTTTAATATGCTGTCTAGGTGATCCACCTGCCAGAGTATGAGGTGGAAATGTCATGAATTCAATCCCTGTATCGGGAAGAATCCCTGGAGTAGGAAATGGCACCCCACTCCACTATTCTTGCCTAGAAAATTCCATGGAAAGAGGAATTCCATGGGCAGGGGGACCTTGTTGTTTATCCATCCTGTACATAATAGTTTGCATCTGCTAATCCCAAACCTCCAATCATTTTCTACTCCTCCTCCCCTTTGGCCTCCACAAGTCTGTTCTATGAATCTGTTTCATAGATATGTTGATTCATATTGTATTTTAGATTCCAGTAAATATTTTAAAAGAATGCAAAAAAATACCTTAAATCATTTAAATTTATTTTCAACTTCCAGTTACAAAATAAATAAGCCACTGATATGTAAAATACAGCATCTATCAATAATATTGTAATGACATGATAGGGGCCAAGAGCTGTTAGACCTTGGTGATAATTTTATAATGTATGTCAAGTTCATATCACTGTAACAATCTTGAAACTAACATAATATTGCAAGACAACTATATTTCAGTAAGCATAAATAAATGAATAAATAACAAGTAAAATCTCCATTTTTGATAAAAACTCTCAACAACTTAAGTATAGAAGGGAATTTCTTTAACTTTGTAAAGGACACACAAATAAATGAATAAATTCTAAAGCTATTATTATAAAAACCTGTTTTAATACACTGTTCATATCCTTACAGTTAAAAAATATTTGGGGGGTTGAGACTGATAGAATAATGTAAAGTACAAATGATGGCTGGCATGTTTTATTTGAGATTTGTGTTTAAAGGGTTTAAATTTAATTTCTCAGTTATTATTCATTTATGGATTGCAGATTTGGCTTTGTCAAGATGTTTTGAAGTATCCTCATTTGATCTTTCTTGTATTCGTGCTTGATAACAAGAAGAGAACAGAAAGCACATCTAAAATTAGTAATAATAGCAATTTCCCCACCTCACTTTCTACCCTCAGTTGGGTCCACTTTCATTTATTGGTAAGATCCTGAAAAAGAGTAGCCTCATCTGCACTATCCCAGAGAAAAGCCCTGCTGTGTAGTATTAAAGCCTGTTGGGTGCCCACACTCGTCTAAATATTTAATGCATTGATGACCTCTTTTGAAATAGAATAACAATTATAAGCAAACAGATTTTGGACTCAGCATTAAAGTGGGCTTTTTCCCCTACAAAATAAATTCTGTATTTGGTTGAAAGGAAATAAAACTGAATTATAAATGTAAGAAATGACGGGGGTGGGGTGGGGAAGAGATTTTTAAGGTGTATGTGACAGAGAAGTTCTCTTTTCTATGACATCCTCTGGCTATATTCACACTAGAGTAATCAACTAGATGATTGTCCTTAGGCTATAAGTATCCATGCAAATATTTTTGAATAAAAGCTCACAACAATAGCTAAGTTCACCATTCAAGGATAAAGTAGGAAAATATATATATATATTTCTACCAGAAATGTCCATTTTGCTTTCTTATGCTTCAGGGTCTCTGACTGGGAAACAACTCTTGAATGCAGTTATCCCTCTAAAAAGGTGGTTCTTAAAATTTAGTGATTCCCATGCACATTTAAGGATGTAATGAAATGCAATGGCTTCTATTCCTTTTAAATTGTTTGTATCATATTTACATGCTTCCTGGAACTCATCCATGGATTTCCAAGTTCAAAACCCCAGCCCTATATAGACTTAGCAATAGAAAGCAGTTGGAAATATGACGTTTTCCTGCCATAAATTAAAGAGTGTCCATAAACTGAAACTGCAGAGGAGGAATGAGTTGGCTTTCTATCACAACCCAGTGTTAGGTTTCCCTAGCAACCATCCTATAAACCACTCCAGCCCTCTGCTTCTGGCATGGTTATTTCACTAGTTTGATGTAAACATCTGAAGAAGGTGGTGTAGGTGGGGAAAGGTAAGGTTGTCAGTGCCCATGTAACCTGATACCAGAGAAATGGCTTTCCTTTTAATTTCCAGTCAACAGCTGATATTCTGTGTAATAGCTATTTGTGTGTACAAGTGTATGCACGGACATAATATTTTTAGTAAGCTACACTTTATTAGTCAAATTAACATATATTTCCCTGTATATTCACTATGAAAGAGTCACAATATAATATGTACTTTCATCACTTATGTACATTTTTGATGAAATATCATGGGTTAATTCATATTCTACTGCTTTATCTAAATACAGATTCATAGTTATGCTACAAATTCAATTAATAAATGAAAATAATGACAATAAATAACTTACATTTTGTGAAGAAAATGCGTATGCAAAATTTTAAACATATCCTAAATTGGTGTTTTCACCAATTTGTTGCCTATTGTAAACATTTGAAACTTTTAAAGAGTCACAATATCCAAGCAATATCATATACATATTAAATCAAAATGACTTACAATGAGACTCAGGTACCAGTGGGTATTTTCAAAAATTTAATTAGCAAATGTTTTATTTAGGACTTCTGTATCTATGTTTACAACTGAAATAGGCCCATTTTTAATTGACTATATTTGACATATATCATCATGCAAATTTAAGGTGTACAAAGTGTTTAGTTGGTACATTTATATGCTGCAATATGATTGCTGTTGCAGCAATATTTAGGGCCTTTATCACATTACATAATTATCCTTTCTTGTTAGTGGTTGGATAATTAATTTTCAGCCTCTCAGCAAGTTTGATGATTGTAGTACAATATTGTTGTCTATGTGATCTCTATGGCTCACTTGTTTCTTATTGAAAATTTGCAAGGTTAAAAACATCATTCTTAATCCCTCTGCCCTCCATCTGCTAGTAACAACCATCTTATAGTCTATCTTTTATGAGTTTGACATGTTTAGATTTCACATATAAGTGATAATACCATACAGTATTTGCCTTTCTCAAGCTGACTTATCTCACTTAGCATACTGTGTTCAAGGTTCATCTGTATTGCCACACATGGTAGAATAGCCTAATTTCTTTTAACTCAATAATATTCCATTGTATATATATATTTTTTCTGTGTTAAACATTTAGGTTGCTTCTATATCTTGGCTATTGTGAATAATGTTGCAGTAAGCATGAAAGTGCATATTTCTCTTCAAAATCCTATTTTCATTTCTTTGGGTATATACCCAAAAGTGTAATTGTTGGATCATGTGGTAGACTTATGTTTAGTTTTTTAAGGAATATCCATATTGTTTTCCATAATGGTTGTACTGGTTCACATCCCACCAAACATGTATAAAGTTTCCCTTTTCTGTACATCCCCACCTGCACCTGTTGTCTCTTGTCTATTGACAGCAGCCATTCTAAGAGCCCACTTGACTTCACATTCCAGGATGTCTGGCTCTAGGTGAATGATCACACCATCATGATTATCTGGGACATGAAGATCTTTTCTGTACAATTTTTCTGTGTATTTTTGCCACTTCTTCATATCTTCTGCTTCTGTTAGGTCCATACCGTTTCTGACCTTTATTGAGCCCATCTTTGCATGAAATATTCCCTTGGTATCTCTAATTTTCTTGAAGAGATCTCTAGTCTTTCCCATTCTGTTGTTTTCCTCTATTTCTTTGCATTGATAGCTGAGGAAGGCTTTCTTATCTCTCCTTGCTCTTCTTTGGAACTCTGCATTCAGATGCTTATATCTGGAGAAGGAAATGGCAAACCACTTCAGTATTCTTGCCTTGAGAACCCCATGAACAGTATATCAGGAGTAGGCACTATCAATGTCACTTAATACTATTAGTGTGAATCTTGATCACCTAGCTGGGGTAGAATTTTCCAGATTTTTCCAGCATTAAGTTATTCTTTCACCCCTTTTCCTTTGTGTGCTATTTGGAAGGAAGTTACTATGCATAGTCCACTCTAAACGGGAATAATGTTTCAACTCAAAATGGAGTATCTATGCAATGCATCTGAATTTTTCTTCATGAGAGATTTGTCTGCTTTTGCCAATTTATTTATTATTTAAGCATTTATTTTCTTCAGCACAGACTCATGGATATTTATTTTTTTACTTTAGTTAATAATCCAATATTACTTTATTTGCTGCTAGAATTTTTCTGCCTTGACTATTAGAAAACTCTTTCAGTTGGCTCCTTTGTGTGTGTGTGTGTTTGTGTGGGCCCAAGCAAATACTTTATTGTGCAAATTATTTTCTTGGATAGCTAATTCAATAAATTTAAATATTAGTGAACCAAAGCATAATAAATACAAATTGATGAAATAAAAAAATTATTGAATCTTCTAGCTTCTGATAATGATAAGGTAGTTTATATTAGACTAGCCCTGTTGCTATAACAATTATTTGCTTTTGTTTTTGTTCAGTCATGTCCAGCTCTCTGTGATCCCGTGGACTGTAGCATGCCGCAATTTATCTTGTCTTTCACTATCTCCCAGAGTTTGCTCAAACTCATGTCCATTGAGTTGGTAATGCCTTCCAATCATCTCATTCTCTGTTGCTACCTTCTCCTCCTGCCCTCAGTCTTTCCCAGGGTCTTTTCCAATGAGGCAACTCTTCTAATCATATGGCCAGAGAATTGGAGCTTCAACTTCAGCATCAGTCTTTCCAGTGAATATGCAGGGTTGATTTCCTTTAAGATTGACTGGTTTGATCTTTCAGGCCAAGGGACTCTCAAGAGTCTTCTCCAACACCACAATTCAAAAGCATAAATTCTTTAGTGTTCAGCCTTCTTAATAGTCTACTCTAATATCTGTACATGACTACTAGAAAAACCATAGCTTTAACTATATGGGTGTTTGTTGACAAAGTGATGTCCCTGCTTTTTAATACACTGTCTAGGTTTTTCATAGCTTTTCTTCCAAGGAGCAAGCTAATTTCATGGCTACAATCACTGTCTGCAGTGATTAGAGTCCAAGAAAAGAAAGTCTGTCAGAAAAGAAAGTCTTGTTTCCTTTTTTCCCCCAATCTACTTGCCTTGAAGAGATGGCACCAGATGCCATGATCTTAGTTTTTTGAATGCTGAGTTTTAAGCTACTTTTTTCATTCTCTCCTTCCACCCTCATCAAGAGCCTCTTTAGTTTCTTTTCACTTTCTTCCATTAACATAGTATCTTCTGCATATCTGAGGTTATTGATAGGGGCTCCTGTGATGCAGGAGACCCATGTTCCATCCCTGGGTTGGAAATATGCCCTGGAGAAGGAAATGGCAACCCAGACCAGTATTCTTGTCTGAGAGATCCTATGGACAGAGGTGCCTGGTGAGCTGCAGTCCATGGGGTTGCAAGGACATGACTTAGTGACTAAACAACAGCAAAAAACAAACAAACAAAAGTATGTGTGTATATATATATGTGTGTGTGTGTGTGTGTGTATGTATATATATTTTAAAGAAAGAAAGAAAAAATGCCAAAGCTTTATCCCTTTGATGGCCATGCCCAGCTGCCAACATTCTCATTCAAATGCCAGCACATTAATCACTCACTTTTGTTTTAATGTCCCAAATTGAAGTATTTACCACAAATCAAAGCATTGTGTCTGAACCTATCTGCTATTAATAGCAATAATTCTACTGTTTTCATAATAAATTGTGAGTGTTTTTCTTTTCTGAGCAGGGATCAAGTTTTTATGTTCTGTATATATCTTCCCCCTCCCCCAACATTACAAAGAATAGGTTTGCAAGAAGCATGTGTTAAATACAGGGATGAATACTGTTCTGTATTTCTAAACAGCCAGTTTGGGATGATGTGCCTTTAAGTTCTAAGGATCATACAATCAGTTCCAATTAAAGCTACTGCTTAAAAAGTTTAATTAAATCATCTGCAGTTGAGTCCTAAAAAGAATAGATGACTGGGTGAAGGTCAATCAACTAACTATATTACTGTATTATATGGTCACATACTGCTGACTATGTACTCATTTTCCGATCCAAAATACATCTCCAATATGTAGCTTCAGCATCATAAGGGTAATTCTGAAAACCATTTCCGGGGGTTTGTAAAAGCTATGCAAGACAGTAAACAAAGCAAAGAATGGATACTTTAATACATGTTTCTTGAAGAAATTTCAATTTTTTTAAGGGGTACTGCTTACTTTCCACTGTGTAGGTCTCATTCATCTCAAATTTTTTCTTGGTGTTAAGTAGCAAATATGTGGGAGGCTAGAAGACTGTTACAATTATAATATTTACAGCAGTTCTCTGTTGATCCCTAAATACGAGCTGCAGCTCATCCCAGCAAAATGTTCAACATTAAGCATTCAGGGATGGCAGGAAGCCCTCAGTCATTGTTGGAAAGATCATTTATCACTCACTGTAATAGCTTTTAGTTCTTAGTATGGTAGACAGGACAGTGAATTGACTGTGGAGTCAAAGAAAAGTAAGCTTGAAATTTTCCTCTGCCACTTACTAACTAGCTATATAAACTTAGAAAAGTTACTTCTGAAGTCATTGTTACTTTTTCGGTAACAAAGGATAATGCTATTGAGGCTATAATTCTACATCCCTGGGTTCTTGTGAATGCATGGCTGTAACTTGTTTCTATTTTCCTTATTCAGTCTCTGAACTCCTTTATGCGCTATATGTTTTTCATCTTGTTTCCCCTCCTACAAGACTACAGTTCCGTGTGTATAAACACATGAACTCTTGCACACTTCCTCCACTATCTAGTAAACGGTTTCTCAACCTTGACGCTACTGACATTTTGGGTTGAATAATTCTTGGTTGTGTCCTATGCACTGGGGCTCCTGTCCTGACCAGCATATATGGAGTCTGCTAGATGCTAGTAATAGCCCCTCCCTTCACTCTCCGGGATAACAACCAAAAATGTCTGCAGACTTTGCAGAATATTCCTTGAGGGGAAGGGGTGGCAAAACCACTCCTAGCAGTGAATCAGGGATCTAGTACAGTGCTGCTTACGATGCAAAGCATGAGCTCTAGATCAAGAAGTCCCTGCAAGAAACTCAAAGTTCGTGTAACTCAAATTGAATTCATTTTCTTCCTTTCTGACTTAAATTGTTCCTATCCCTTCATTTCTGATTTCTACTATTTGCACAATTATCCATTGATTAATCTAGGCAGAAACTTGAGACATATCCTTGACTACATTTTTTGCCACCTTTATGTTGGTCCTGTATACTAAAAATAAAATAAAATCTTAAAAGCCCCAAACTTTCTCAAGTGAATTCCCTCTTTTCTACCCCTGCTCTTTCATTTTTAAATAAATATTTACAGAAAGACAGTTACATTTAATATATGTTATAAGTAGTTTGTCCTATGTATACCTGCTGCTGCTGCTGCGTCGCTTCAGTCGTATCTGACTCTGTGCGACCCCACAGATGGCAGCCCATTGGGCTCCGCCATCCCTGGGATTCTCCAGGCAAGAAC